>CM054062.1:336069558-336485920 GCA_028641055.1 Alopecurus myosuroides
GCAACAAGCACACAGATAGGAGCCATTACTTAAGAAGCTACACTCTTACTAAAGCAGAGAAGGAAATATTCTTTGAAGTCCTTTACAGTATCAAGGTTCCGTCTGGCTTCTCGTCGAATATAAAGGGGATAATAAACATGGCAGAGAAAAAATTCCAAAACCTGAAGTCTCATGACTGCCACGTGATTATGACGCAGTTGCTTCCGATTGCATTGAGGGGACTTCTACCGGAAAATGTTCGAGTACCCATTGTCAAGCTATGTGCATTCATGAACGCAATATCTCAGAAGGTAATCGATCCAGAAAGTCTGACAAGATTACAGAGGGATGTGGTCCAGTGTCTTGTTAGTTTTGAGTTGGTGTTCCCACCATCCTTCTTCAACATTATGACTCATCTCCTGGTTCACCTATGTGAAGAGATTCATATTCTTGGTCCGGTATTTCTACACAATATGTTCCCCTTTGAGAGGTTCATGGGAGTCTTGAAGAAATATGTTCATAACCGTGCTAGGCCAGAAGGAAGCATCTCGAAGGGCTATGGAACAGAGGAGGTCATTGGGTTCTGTGTTGACTTTATTCCTGACCTTAAGACAATTGGTGTTCCTGAATCGCGGCATGAGGGGAGACTGAGGGGAAAAGGAACGCTGGGAAAGAAAACAATGATACCTAGGGACGGGCATTCTTTAACCAAAGCACACTACACAGTTCTACAAAATTCTATGTTCATGGCTACGTATCTCGAGGAACACAAGAATATTGTACGGTCTACAAACCTGGGGAAGGATGACTCATGGATTAAACGCGAACACATGGAGACTTTCAGAAGTTGGTTGCAAACACATCTTATAAATGACACCACTGTTGAAGATCAGCTGTACATGTTGGCAGGGTCACCATCTTCGACTATTGGGAGTTTTCAAGGGTACGAGATAAATGGGAATACATTTTACACGAGCTCCCAAGATAAGAAGAGCACCAACCAAAACAGTGGTGTCCGCTTTGATACAACAAACGAGAATGGAAAAAATGACACATACTATGGTTACATAGAGGAGATATGGGAACTTGACTATGGACCTTCTTTTAAGGTCCCTTTGTTCAAGTGCAAATGGGTCAACCTGAATGGAGAAGGGGTAAAGGTAGACCCGCTTTATGGAATGACAACAATGGATCTCAACAATATTGGTTACAATGACGAACAATTCGTCCTAGCCAATGATGTGGCTCAGGTCTTCTATGTGAAGGACATGTCTTCCAGACCGAAGAAAAGAAAAAATAAGGAAACAAATTCATCATACGATGAGCCGAATCGTCACATAGTTCTCTCAGGGAAAAGAAACATCGTGGGAATCGAGGACACGACAGACATGTCAGAAGATTATAATAAGTTTGTTGAAATTCCACCCTTCACAGTGAAAGCTGACCCCACCATCCCGTTAAATAATGAAGATGCTCCATGGTTACGGTCGAAGCGATCATAAGTAAGGGACACGAAGAAAATTCAGAAGACTAGATAGGGATGTTGTTGGTGATGTGTAATAATAAACGTGGAATACATGATCATAGTTCTTATAACGTAGTATGAACGAGAATTTGTTAGCCAAAATGATATTTATACATATTCTGTGATTATGAATGGAGTAGGTGCAAGTTTGACCAATAATTTGTATTGATCGGTCAAAAGCTGGCAAGCATTGAGTGCTTGACAACTATGACCAGCCTGACTTCATAATTATTCCAACCAGCGGCACACCCACCCACTTTTCTGTTTCTCTCACCTCCGTCTGTTGGTGATGTGTAATAAAGTATTAAGGGATATATTCCACTGTTTGGAAACTTCCGCTCATGATTTTAGTAGGTCTTGGCGAAGTACAATCTGAAGGATAACGAGTGGCTAAGTAGATTGTATGAGGATAGAGAAAGATGGGCTTTGCCTTATGGGTGTCATATATTCTGCACAGATATTGCAGGCACACTTCGAAGTGATAGCAGGGATACCATCCTGACAGATATCCTTAAAACAGAAATAGAGCTTCGGTACTTCTTTAACAGATATGATAAATTTTTGGAGGAGAAACGTCTAACTGAACAACAAAGATCCCAAATGTTGAAGGCGGAGGGGAGCGCGACGGCGACAGCGGACGAGCAGAGGAGAGGAAAGCGCGACAGCAACGGCGCGGTCTCCCCCGCCCGACCGCCCATCTCTGCTTTAAGTCTGCTGCTCCCGCTGCGGCTTGCCGCGTACACGGAAGTTACTATGTTTTCAAGCGGGGGTCGGGATAAAGGGAAAATACGTGTGGATGCGCAGAGTAAACCTTCGAAGGAAAACTATGGTTTTTCTGTTGTAGACGAATATCTCAAATTCACCGTGTCAATAAGGTACAACTCGCTTTGTCGAACTTTATATAAATCACCCGGGATGCCTTGTATGCTCTGGACTAACTCGGAAGATCACGAGAGAAAACAAAAATTGTAACATTTTTATATTCAAATTATATACAAATGGTAAAATAATTAATAGCTTCAATAGTTAGAATAATTATTTAGTTAAACGAAAAATGGATTTAAATTAGTTATGCAAATTCTAGCATTTTTCATGTTGGAATTTTTGTCAAATTCGAAAGTATATAGAAGTTGTTAATGTGCAAACTTAACCATTTTCAAATTTTGGCGCTAAATTTTTTTGGGCGCGCAGGGTGCCACCGAAATTCGAAATTAGTTTTTGGTCCCGGCCTGTGGTACCAACCGGGACCAAAGGGGCTCTAGTCCCGGTTGGTGTCACGGGCCGGGACTAGAGGTCCAGGTGTATAAATATCTCGGCCCTCTCTCCAGGCCGAGCGAACACCCAGGACAGCGGACATGGCTTGGCGAAGCCCTGCCGGCGGCGGGAAGGAGTAGAAAGATCCCGTCGGCGGACCGCCGGCGGGGTTGGGCTAGGGACACGTTAGACTAGGACACAAACATATATTAAAAAAAAGGCCCAGGGGCCTTGCTTACATATATAGGGGGGCGGCGCGGCAGTGTCGGCCGGCCGTGCTTACATATAGGGGGGCGGCGCGATCACAGGCGACCGACCGTGCTTGCATATAGGGGGCGGCGGCGCGGCCACAGGCGCCCGGCCGATTTCTTGGGGGGGGGGTGGTGGGTAGCTTAGTCTAGGGGGGGGGGGCGCACCGGCGCCGACCTACTCCTCCTCGTCGGAGGAGATGCACTGGTAGGGGGGTGGCTGCCACAGGTGGGCAGGCGGCTGGGGCGGACCTGCCGGGGGCTGCGGAGGCATCGGGGGCGCGTACGGCGGTGGCGGGGGCAGCACCTCCTGCGGCGGCGGCGGTGGCGGGGGCAGCTCCTCCTCCTCCGGCGACCATACGCTGCCGGTCCAGGCCCAGGTGATCCCGTAATCCAGGCCGGGGGGCAGCGGCTGTGGCGGCGGCTGGTCCTCGGACGCCTCCAGCTCGGCGTTCATTACCTGCCACCAAGGGGCAGGCGCCGAAGGGGGCGGGGGCGGCGGCATGGCGTTGGCGTCGGCGGCATCGGCAGCCAGGACCGCCTCCCACCGCTTGACCTCGTCCTCGACGAGGGAGCAGCGGGAGGCCTCGTAGGCCTCCTCCATGCTGTCACGGAGCTCGGGGTCGTCGTCCTCGGGGATGGCGTCGCCGTCGTCCACCAGGAGCCAAAGCTCCGGCTCCCTCCCCGGCGGTGGCGCGGGGGTAGTCTTCGGTGCTCACCTCCTCGGCTGTGGGGATGTAGGACCGGCAGCACTGCTCGTGCTCCTGCTGGAGCCAGGTGGCCCAGTAGGGGGAGCTCCGCGCGTACGCGCGGTCCCTGAGGAGGCGGGCCGGCAGGAGCGCGCGCCGGCGGTCAATCTCCTCGCCCAGGGCCTCTCTGCTGGACGGGGCCGGTGGCACGGGAATGCGCTGCGGGTTCAGGTGCCAGCCGTCCGGAAGGTGGACGTCCGGCCAGAACACCGGCGTGCGGCGTTCCCAGTGCCACTCGGCCTCCTCCTTCCGGACGTACCGGCGGAAGCGCTTGCCCTTGGGCGCGCCGCGGGGTGGCGCGCGTGACGCCGGAGACGGAGCGGGGACGCGCGGCTGCCCGCCGATGCGGATGCCTCCCGGGCCGAAGCCGAAGGCCTCCGCCGGCGGCGGTGGAACGCCGGAGCGCGCGCCGCTCGAGGACCCGGCCTCGTGGTCGTTCCGGGGGCGCTTGCCGCTCGAGAACCAGCGGGACATGGTGGCTAGGGTTGCTTTGGCTGGGGCGCGGCCGGGGTGGATGGGCTGTACGGGCGGCGGGGGCCCTTTATAAAGGACCCGGGGGAGGCTGGCATGCCAACCGGCGGCCGGAACGTGGCGGCGGTTGCAGGCGGCCATGATTGCGGGGCGGGAGCCGAGGCGTGGCGGCGGTTGCAGCTGGGCACGCGCGCGTGGGGAAGTGGAGGGGGGCGGGAAGACGAGGCGACAGTGGGCCCTTTGACCGTCGATGTGGTCTTAATTTAAGGGACTGGGCGAGCCAGCTACTAGGCCGCTGGCCAGTGGCCCCTTTCGACCTCCGCGAACCGTTGACCGAATATAATAAAAGATGCGGGCCAGTGGGTCCTTTTGACAAAAAATGTGGCCAGTGGGCTTAATTAAAGACGTGGGCCTGGACGCGGTTGGGGAAGGGGAGGCCGGTTGGGGATTGCGAGACAGGAGACCAAAAAACGAAACGAAAAAAACCTGCCGCGGCAGGGGAAAATTGGCGGGATATTTTTTTTTTCAAAAAAGTATCCATCCCGGTCCCTAAAATGAACCGGGACGAACTCCCTGGCCGTCCCCTGGCCCAGTTTCGCCACGTGGGTCATCCTTACCATCCCGGGTCCTGGCACAACCGGGACCGGGAGGGCCATTTGTCCCGGCTAGCCCATCCCGGTTGCACAACCGGGACAACTGGCCCTTACGACCCGGGACAAATGGCCCTGTTTCCACTAGTGGTGTGCTGTTTATGAATTTCATGGACGCCATGTGTGGCTTGTTCAACCGGCAAAAGATTTTTTTGTAAAACTTTGTCGACTGTGATTTAGTAATGGCGGTTCCCCTCAAAAAGGAAAAAACATGGTATGTAAGGTGCCGAATCAATCTAGAAGAACCAAAATATATGTCGATCTAAAACACGTTTGTAACCATCTCTAATTAAACGTGACACACACGTACGTAATTTATCAATGGCGGCGCAGGGCCTGCAAATGTCGGACTTGCCGTGTCCTGACTCCTGACCTGCAGGTAGCACAGCCCGCACGACGCGTTGCTGATCACAAGGTAGCAACACGGTACAGAATAATGTTGGGGATACCAGCTTAAGCTAAATGCACATGGCAACGTACTTCCACAGGTTGACCTTGCGCTCTTCTAATCTTTTGCTTTGCACTTTTATGCTGTTTCTTAATTCCGTACGGAATGATTAACTGCGTGTTGTTAACTAAACAACTGATCTCACATTCTTCCACGGCGCGCGCGGTTCACACCAGGAGAAGAATACAAGGAGTACAACCGTTCGATTATCTCTCGGCTACCCACCTTAACTAAAATTTGCTGAACATTTGAGTTAGTCAAAACTATATCCAGGCATGTGATGTACCTGCATCCTCTTGCATGTTCGCTGCTAATTCTTGGAGGCCAACCAACTTCCACGCCATTATCAATCGATCGCATTACTAAATGGGAAATGCTGCGGATCATCACTCGCTCGTCTCCTTTCGCGAATGTGTGGAGACAGTGATGGTGGGGCCCAACCACGAGTCTTATCTCATGCCGTATCTTCTTCTCCCCACGATTCTCCAAGGAAAACGGCATGGCTAGCTGAGCCTCAACGAGCGGGCCAGTCCGACCTCCCCGCTGGGTCGCCACAGGACAGCGAGGCCGTGGCGTCCGCGGACCTGGAGACTGCTCCCATGGTAGGTCATCGGTGCTATCGAAAGAAAGACGGCGACGCTCCCATCAGAAAAGATGGCGCTGCTCCAAGTGGGGCGCGACATATTTGTTTTTTTTCTATTTTTTTACAAATTTTTTGCTACGAGAACTCCGACAATATTTTCGGCGAGGTCAATTTTTTGCTACAATACAATATTTTTTTTGCTATAATTATCCTAAGTCTTTGATATAATATTACAAATTTTTTGCTTCGAGATTTTCCGGCGATGTCTCCGGCGAGATTCTACCGGCGAGGTCTCTTGTGAAATAAACTTTTGCTACTATAGCATTATTTTTTTCTACAGTGTCTTCGGCGAGATCTCCGATGAGGTCTGTCTTTTTTTTCTTTTTATGTTTAGAGGCGGCGAACCATATTTTACTACAATAGGAGCAAAAGCGAGAATTTTTTTTTCCGAAGCAAAAGCGGAATTTTGGACAAAAAATTGACATGTGTCAGTAGGGTTATCCGGGGGCTGGATATTTTTGTGCCCCAAGGGACGCCCAGCAGCTCCCTTACTAATTATATTTTTTGGAATTTTTAAAACTTTGCAAAGTGGTTTTCTCAACCAGGAACATTTATAGAATTATAGTCAGGTTCAACACAACATTTTTCTAGCAGGGATGGTGCTATATATTATATCATTCTACCAAGTAACTAACCATATGGGTAGGCCAAAAAAAATGACTACTTCCGCTCAAGGTTGGTTTGGCGATGAGATCGTGAGAAAAAAAGTATAGACTTGCTAAATGAAACTTCGTGTGTCGTCCAAAATAATGGGGGCTCGGAATTCAGGATCTCGAGTCCAAAACCATTGCCCTACTTAGTCTATTGGCCTAATTAATACATTATATAACATCTACTATTTTGGCTTCTCTAAGATGACATGGAGTGAACAAGAGAAGGTTGTCTTCTCGATCACTGCACATGTCGATTAGTAGTCGAACTGCTGCCACGTGGAGTAGGTCTGTCCGAACGTCCATCCTGCGGGGATGACGTTCTCGAAGACGATGGTCTGCCCGCCGGCTGAGGTGATGCTGAAGGAGAGCGCCTGGCCGGCCAGCCCCGCGAGGCACTGCCAGTTGGCTCCCCAGTTCCTGGACATCTGGATCCATGCCGTGTTGGCTGCCTTCACCGACATGCTCTTGAACGACCCGGTCCCGGCGACGTTTGTGAGCAGTACGAGCTGGAAATAGTTTTTGCCGGTGATGGTGAAGCGCACCCCGCCGTCCCTCCAGCACTTGACCTGCTGGTAGAGGATGGGGATGATGCCGGCCTGATAGATGCCGATGTTGAGCCGGGCCGGCTGTGACATGTCAAAGTGGGGCCGTGGAGGGTTGCACCACCCACCGTCGTCGTTGGGGAGAGCGTTGTTGGCTGGGCAGAGGTTGGTGGCGGAGACGGTGACGGCCTTGCCGGCATTGCACATATTGGACTTGCTCGTGTCGCAGATGATGAGGTAGCACTGTCCGCACGAGGCGCCGTCGCTGAAGAGCACCGAGCTCAGCGCCGCGTTGTTGATCCCGTAGCCCTGGTCGTACAGGTTCCCGTAGCCGCACGCGCCACCTGCACAGATCCATCAGCTGAATGTCTTCATGGGTATACCAAGATTATGATGTTCATGCAGCTTGCTAGCTTACCCATTGTGCCGGAGCCGTCGCTGCCGCCGTAGAACGTGGCGGTGCCCGGAACCCAGTCCGACCTTGCCGGCGCCAAGCACATTGCGACGACGGCGGCAAACAGCACCTGCAGGATCAAACGTTTCCCGGCAGACATCTTCTCCTGATCTCCTGTCTGCACGACACACCGGACGATGATTGATCGAGCTTGCAAGATGTGTTGTGGCGATGGAGGTGGATTTGGTTGTGAGGACTGATTGCGGCGATGGTGCTGCTTAAATAGATCGATCGATAGGGGGAATGAAGCTAAGATGTAAGGATAGAACATGCATCGATTCCGATGGATCGAGCTAGAGGAATGGATGCGAAACCGATCGTCTGCATGCACATGGCCAACGGCCCAAGGATTGACTTGCCCGGAGTAGGTTGACATTCTTCGTACCGTTTCGGTAGAGTATAATGTTCTTCCCGTAGTGTGGCGGGCCATCACCACTAATAAAACCTGTCTCTAACTGCCTCGAACCCTTGCAGCGTCACAACTGACGACTGTCCTTTTTTCCTAGTTAACTACTGGCGATCCAGCCAAACACGGCTAATCCGAGGTATAAATTCTACCAAATAATCATGGCTATAATCATGGGCACACAAATAATGTTTCTTCTAAAATAATGTGGCTGCCTATCAAGAAAATTATAGTGCTCAATTACACCAAATGACTTGCGCAAAAGTATAAATTATACGGAGTCATGCCTACCCGCAGAAAAGCTATATCAGTTCATGTCTTCATGATAATACTGAAAATATGCAATATATTTCTTCCAGCATGTATATTTTTTTTTAGGCACAAGTCTTCATATCAAATTGTTATGACTAGCTTTTATAATTGGTTCATTCCTACATTGTCAATCCAATGAGTTAATAGCACAAATAAACCACATTGGAGACGAAATTTTCCAAATGCATGGCAACACTTAACGCTTTGCGAACAAAAATCGACCACATCAGGTTAGTTTGATTTGTTTTTACCAAAAAACACTAAGCCACAATTTAACGAGAAATGACACTGAAACTAAAAGTCGGACCCATCGGTTAGGATGACGTGGCACGGGGAAATGGCGTTGGGTGACGGCCATTACCTAGCTTGTCATAAGTGGGGGTAGATGTTTTCCGTTTCCTCTCCCGTGTGCTCTCAGTTCGCTCCCTCCCCGCTCACTCTCTCACCGAAAATTGCAAAAACCACCATAATTGGGAACATCGCTACAAAAATCCACCACTTTCATTTTTTTGCAAATAATCACCGGTCTTGGGACTAACCGTTGCAGAAACCACTAATTGTTGTGTTGCGCGCGTTAAACACGATTCTGACGGGCATGGCCGACATGCAGGGCGTCACGTGGCACGAATTGACGCCCGACCGTTAAGGTTTTCCTTGACCTAGCCCACTCGAACAGATCTGACTCACTATCTCTCTCACTCGCTTGTATGAACCCGAGGATGGAGACGGAGAACCCTCGCAGCGGAGGCGGCGGTCGCGACGACGGTGATGGCTTAGATCAGAGCGAGGTAAGGCAGGGCTTTGACCCTCCTTTGTCCCCGGGGGCTATGGACTGCTGCGGCAGCTCCAACCCGGTGGCGGCGGGGACTGTCGAAGGGACACATGGGCATTTGTCGTCGTCAGCGGCCAAGTTGGCTCTGACCTAGAAGGCGTCGCTCGGCGGAGTAGAGTAAGTGCTACTACCTCCAACTCTTATCTCTGCTACCTGTTATCTCGAGACTGTTAACTCTGCTACCAGGTTGTTGCATCTCTGAAATTGTATAAATTTACTAGCTTGGAAATTGTATAGATTCATTATATTGAATAGGAAATTGAATTTTTAATTTTATGTAGCTTGGATAATGATATATGGGATGCGAGAATTCACTTTGAAGGCCAATACAATTTAGAAAGAACTATAGGCCAGAGTAACATTACTTATCTAAATTTGCTTACTATGATTGAGTCTAAATGATATGGAAAAATGATATCATGCATTACATTTGTGAGGAGGGAAAAAGTGTTTCAGGGCTAGAGCTAATTGATGGAATGGAATCAGTAAATAGAATGGTCAATAAATACCAGGAGAAGAAGCACATTTCCATAACTGTTGTCAAGGGAAAATCTCCACCTTCTATAACTGTCAACATTGCAGAGGAGGAACAAATTCCAATTTATGAAATTGCAGTGCCAATTGTATATAATATTGATGGTGATGGGGTTATTTTTCCTAGCCAAGAAAGTGAATAAGAATAAGAGGATTCGGAGATGCTTTACCTCAGTACCCAGCAAAGTAATAATTGCGAGGAAGATATTATTGTTCCTGATCCTGCAGAAAACTTGCTACAGCGGAGTGATAAACAAAAGGGCAAGCAAGTGTGTGAAGATAGTTCTGACATTGGTTCAGCTGAAGGCTCTGGTTCTAACATGGAAGATGTTGAGTTGAGTGAGAAATTAGTTGATCTTAAGAGAAAAAGATATGATCCAAAGGAACATTTGGAAGGTGACACGGAGGACATACACTATGACTCTGGCTTGATGCTGACAGTAACTGCATTGCAACTTCTGAGCTAGAGCCTTTAGGTAATTATGTGAGGAAGAAAAGGAAATTGCCACCTAGGAAAGGGCCCACATATAGGTCCCACTTAAGCCAACAGAGTACTACACCTGATAATTTTGTGTCATCCTCTGATAATGAAAGTGCTGGTGAATTTGATGATGATGAGTTTCAAGTGATGTCTTGGTAATGCGCAAGGGAGGAAGAAAATGCAAAGCAAAGAAACTTAAGGTGAGACAGTGGTATGGTGTCAATAGGCTGCAAACTGAAGACCAGTTCTGTATGCAGCTATGTTTCACTGATGTCTATCAGTTTGGGACTGCTTTGCAACACCTGCATATCACACAGTTGAGGAACTTCAGGTACCATAGAAATTGCAAGGATAGGGTCATTGTTATGTGCATAGAGGAAGGTTGTCCCTTTTATATGACAGCTTCTCAGATTGCTCACGAGAAGACATTGTGCCTTAGGAAGATGCATCTAGAGCATACCTGTCCAACTTCAGTGGAAAACTGTAAGATTACTGGAAAATGGGTCGCCAATGTTTGTGAGCAGGTCATGAGAATTGATCCATGTACTGCAGTTGGCACTAGGATGGAGTGTACCAAAGAAAAATATGGTGTTAATGTCCCAAAAGTGATGGCATAAAGAGCTAGGAAGAAAGCAGTCCAAACTATGTTGGGTGATCAAGTCAAGTAGTGCACTAGACTGAGAGATTATCTGCAAATAGTGATAGACACAAATCCTGGGAGTAGATGCATAGTCATTACAAAGCATGTGGCAAGAGATCCAAGTGCAAACCCAAGATTTCATGGGTTGTTTATGTGTCTCCATGCATCCAAAGAAGGTTTTTTTGAATGGATGTCGACCATTTATTGGTAAGTTAAGTTCATAAATAGTTGGGGAGTATAATTACTGTGAGTACTAATGGATTTAATTATTGTTCTAGGTCTTGATGGTTGCTTTATAAAGCTTGCCACTAGGCAGCAGAGCTTGGCTTCCACTGGAAGGGATGGCAACAAGAACATATATCTCATTGCATTTGGACTTGTTGACAAAGAGGACACTGCTATTTGGTCATGGTTCCTCACTCAACTTAAGAATGCTCTTGGGGGAGATGAAGGAAAATTTGGAAAATATACAATTATATCTGATAGGCAGAAGGTAAATTTATTTGCAAATTCAAATCATTTTATTTGTTCACTTTAATTCATTCAAATAGGGTAGTTTTGTTTGAAAATTCAATCATTTTAGAATTTCTAGGATTTGTACGCTGCTAGTAGTCACATAGGGTAGTTTTATTTGGCAATTTTAGAATATTTAGTTGTCTGTTTTGGTTTAAATCACTAAAACAGGGTTGTCGATCCTAGACAACCATATTTGTTAGGTTTAAATCAAACAAATAGGGTTGTCGATTCTCGACATCCCTATTTGGTTGGTTGAACTCATTCAAATAGGGTTGTCGATCCTGATATCCCTATTTGGTTGGTTCAACTCATTCAAATAGGGTTGTCGATCCTCGACATCCCTATTTGGTTCGTTCAAATCATTTAAATAGGGTTGTCGATCCTCGACAACTCTATTTGTTTGCTTTAAATCAAGCAAATAGGGTTGTGGATCCTCGACATCCCTATTTAGTTGGTCCAACTCATTCAAATAGGGTTGTCGATCCTCGACAATTCTATTTGATTGGTTTAAATCAACTCAAGCAGTACTCAACTTAAAATCATTTATCTTATATATCAATATTGCACAGGGACTACTTAATGCAATCAATACAGTTTTCCCCAATTCCCCTCAAAGATTCTGCCTTCGACATATTGATGCCAATTTCCAAGTAGCTGGTTTCAGAGGAGAAGAACTCAAGAAATTTATGGATGCAGATGATTATTCATACTCTAAGCATGGATTTGATGTAGATATGGCAACCATGAAGGAGGAGAGTGAAGAAGCATGGTTGTGGCTAAGTAAAATCCCAGTTGAGTGTTGGGCAAGGTATGCAATGGACTACAACTGCAAAACAGATTTGGTTGTTAATAACCTTAGTGAGATTTTCAATAGAATGATATTGGATGTGAGAGGAAAACAGGAAAACCAGTGCAAATAATGATGGATGGTATAATAACAAAATTGATGGTAACATATGAGGGAAAAGGGAGGCAAGGTGGGAGACCACCCCCACTTTCTCTGAGAAGTTAGAAGAATCCAACGAAAATGGGCTAGGCAGTTCAAATCTGGATTTTTGGAAAGTGCGTAAGGGAGTGGACAAGATATATGTTGTGGGCTTGGCTGCAAGGACTTTTGGGTGCGAAAAATGGGTCCTTAGTGGAATTCCTTGCAGTCATGCAGTATCTTCAATATACAAATCAAAACAACACCCTGAAGATTTTTCTCTCTGACTTTTTCAAAAATCCAATGTACATGGAGGCCTACAACCCTGTTATCTACCATGTCCCTGGTCCAGACTCATGGACAAAAACTGACACACCAGATATTGAACCACCAGTGGTCACAAGGGAGTTGGGCAGAAAACAAACAAAAAAGAGGAAAGGAAAATTTGAAGTTCCAGTCCCAAAGAGCACATCCAGAATGGGTTCAATTACTTGCAGTAATTGTAATTTGATTGGCCACAGATGCCTCAATTTTGGAAGAACCAGCACATGGTATATTTCTAGCATATTTAAATTACTTCTAGCATATTTACATGAATTGTAGCCAATTTACATGAGTTTCCTAATTGGCAGGAAAATAATTCTTCAGATGGAGGGGCTTCAACATATGGAACAGCTTCATTGTCACACCCCAGATTTTGGACCACATGTAATACAGTGAAGGAAGCCATTTTTGTGAGCCAACAAAAACTTTTTAATGCACTTGTGTAATCCAACATTATGTAATGAACTATGAGTATCTATGCAATGCAAGCAAGCCTTTGTTTAAAATCAATTATCAATTTTTCCTAATGTTTCTTATTGTTCCTATGATGTTTTACATATGATGATTTGGATAATTTTTATCCCAATGGTTGAATCAATGTTGCTTTCAATCTAACAATATTATTTGGCTTTGTTTGAATCAAGAAAACAAAATGGCAAAATAATATTTATATGTTTTCCTTTGAGTTTTCTATATAAACTTGTTTCTGAAAAACTAGCCAAGTAGCAGTATTTAACACATGATATCATTATGTTAGGGAATCATATTTTATGTTTTCTTGGGATTAATGCGTTCTATGATATATGGACTACAAATTTATAAGCTTGGTTTGGATTTTGGAATAAGAAAACAATCAAATGCTTGATGGTTTTTGTGGAAGAAAAATAAGACAGAAAAAGAGAATTTTTGAAAACAGAGAAAAACAAGAAGTAGCTTTTTTCCCACCTTGTTTTCAGTGCCTTTCAAAATCTCAATTTTTTTTCATTTGATGTTTATGAAAGTAAAAATCATGTTTAACAACCCCATACTTTGAAAACAAATTTTGGAAAAGCTTTGAGCCTTGAAAACAGAGATGCCATTTGGTTGATTTTATCTGTTTTGACACTTAGCCAAAATGACCAAGTCATTTATCTGAATTTTCTGAATTTGCTGAATCAGTGTGATTGACAGAACTTTGATTGCTTGTAAGTTTTGATTAAGAGTGAATTAGAAAGTGCTACTTGTTTCTTCTAGAATCCCTAGCATCCCTCAACGTTTACCAGGCTTTGGATTCTTCCAAATTTGACCAGAGGAGAAGAGAGGAGCGTGGGAACAGAGAGAGGAAGATAGGGCAGCGGCATGGGTTGGCCTGACAGTGTGCCACTGTGCACGCGCACTGTCGCTACGACTGAGCCATTTTCACCTCATCCTCAACGCCGTGGACATGACCACACGCCCACACGCCTCCTAGACAACCCCAAGGCCGTTTGCACGCCCAGAGCGCATGGGAGCACGACCCTGCGCACGCCACGGCCATATCGTGGGCGCCCGCGCGCACACGACCTTGGCGACGTGGCTTAGCCACGGGCACGCCCTCACTGCGCCACACCGCTCACACCACCCCACTCTACCACCTTGACGCACACCACGCACGCCCCGAGCTCTCTGTGAGCTAGCAAGCCCGAGTTTCGTTGCCGGCCACCGCGGAGGAGAGACAGAGGTGGAGCACGCCCCGGGTCACCCCACCCCTCATTTCTACCTCCGTTGTGTTCGCCTCTCTCCGTAGACCGTCCCTGACCCATCCGTTTGCCCCCTCGTTTGCAGGAGAGCCGAGGACTTCACCGGAGCCACCGCGGCCGCACCGTTGCGCGCCGTTGATTGGAGGGCCCGTGAGCCCATGTGACCGCGCCCCTGCACCACATCGAGCCTACGCGACGTTCCCGACACCTCGCTGCTGCTCTACATGCCCCCTAGGTGAGCTATCGCGAGCACCTCGCCGCCGGCCACTTCCCCGTCGCGAGAGAGAGAGAGAGAGAGAGAGAGAGAGAGAGAGAGAGAGAGAGAGAGAGAGAGAGAGAGAGAGAGAGGAGGGAGATGACGGTGCGACGTTGATCATGAGATCAACGGCCATGTTTAAACCGCGAAGTGGTACGCGCCTTCGCACGCATGCGCTTGCGAGCTGGGCCGCATCTGGTTAGCGGGCCGCGCGCAGAGGAGAAACCCAGCCCGCGCTGCAAATTGTTTTTCGTTTTAGAAAATAACAGAAAATGCTATTTTACTTTAATCGTGTGAAAAATAGCAAACGTGAGAAATAAAATCCACAAAAATTCGTAGAGGTAGATATACATTTTCTTGAACAGATGCAACATGTAGATCTAGTTTTGGAACATTATTTTGACTGTAGTAATTGTTTTTCCACACACTGCCTGTTAGAGTAAATTGTGCATAACTTTTTGTATATGTGTTCAAATTGAGAAAACTAAAATTCTTTGAGTATCTAATGGGTAGATCTATCAGTAGCACTTGAACTCACATCAAGGGGAGTTACCATTTGGAAATTCCATCCATTTTGGTATTTTTCCAGTAGCAGTTTCTAGGATTTTTAAAAGGAGTTTAATAATGCTTTTTGATGTGAACACAATTGGATGAGTTAGTGTATGCTTAGATCTATGATATCCTAGCTTTGTGTAATTTTTAGAACTGTAGATTATTTTTGGCATGCATTTTTAGATACAGCACCTTTTCTGTTCGAAATAGATTATATGTTTTTAGTTTTAAATAATTGTTTGCTAGTTGAAATATTGTTTTCTAGCATGTTAGAAAGTGTGTGCATGTTTGGAAAATAAATAGAAATAGGAGCTGTCTAGTGTTGTTTTCCTAGTCTTTCATTTAATAGATTTTGTGAGAAAGTATAGATAGATTTATTACATAAGTTTTTAGTGTTGTTTAGTTGAGTCCAGTACCATTTTGGTACTGGTTATTATTTGTTTTCACCTCTGTTAGGTTGCACTTAAATTCATAGGAAGCATGAATAGCATTGTTTGTCTATTTATTCATAGTGTTGTTATTCACTAGTATGTGTAGGTTGTATTTTTGTTTGGTAGAAAGTTTTTTTCCACAAGTTGGACCAGAGGCATTTTGACCTCTTAAATGTCATGGAAACCTAGTGGAACACCCACTGGTTCCATTTCATTTTGGTGACAAATAAAATTTCTCTACCATAGTAGTGATAGTGATAGTATGGTTGTTTTTGTGTGTGCTTGAGAAGTGTTATGTTTGCAAACTTGAGTGTTGTTTTTTTTGTGAGTGCTTGCTGTATGTATTACTTACAACCATTGTTGGACTTAGATTGGTTCTGATTGTGTGTCCTTATTTTATTTTGCGACGATAGAACACGAGGAAGAAGTAGTTAGTGCAGGAGGTTATTACTATCACTCCCGTTGTTACCAAGACCAAGAGCCAAGCTAGTACCAAGGCAAGCCATCCTAAAGCTTGCTGTTATACTACTTATCATTATCTATCATGCATGTCTTACTTTTTAAGTTTTACAAAAACTTGATTACCAAAACTATTGTTGAGTGGCTATTATTACTATTAATATTATATATGTTTATCACATTGCCATTAGTCAACTTGGTGTTACCAAGCCTTTAGCCACCATATGATATATAAATACCACCAAAGATAATAATCTTGAATCCCAAAGTGGACACTTTAAAAATTTGCTTTTGCAAACAAATGTTCTTATGAAAAGTCCACGGTGAAAAGGCGGGACCTTGTTCACCGGTGGAGGTAAAGAGTATTGTTTTCAAAATGGTATACGAAAGATACATAACCTAGTCTTCCCTGGACAACCAAGACGTACTGCCACTCTACCTCAACATGGGTACGGGTCCTATCTAGATACTTGTTCTTGTTAGTGTGTGTTTTATCCCAAGATGCTATAGAGAGGATGATTCTCTGAACCGAAGTGTTGCCAGGAGGGAGAAACGAGACATACACAGTGAGGGATTAAGTTCTCCTCCGGGTGCGATAGTTGGGTCTCCTGCCATGGCGGGGTGAGACCTGGTGCCGGGGAGATTACACCCAACTGAAGGGATAGGCATATACTAGCTCGACCAGAGTGGACAGTTAGGATCATTTATCTGATGCTTGCATATTGTTGTGTCGATCCATGGGTGGTTCATGGCAGATAATTTGATCTTGTGGATTGTGTACACCTCTGCAGAGTAAAACTATTCTGAATAGCCGAGCCCTCGGATATGGGCAGTTGAATGGCCATGTAGCTAGCATTGTGTAAGTTTTCAAAAAGAATGTTTTTGGAGAAAAGGGATTTGTACCGTGAGGTACCGATGAAGAAAATCTGGAGTTGTCTACAAGAAGTTCTGCAAAGAGAAGACTTTCTTTTATAAAACAAGTTTTATAAAACCTCTTGTACATGCGATATCTACAAGAGAAAGAAAACTACATTATTTTCTTTTGAAATATCTTCTTCAACAAAGACATAGAGATGTTAAAGCAACCATGATGTTATCTTAGATTACACCATGGGTAGTGAACCCTATGTATAGCCTACCTATCCACCATATAAGAATACTTGCATTATGTAAGTTTATAAATGATGTCTTGCAGAGTACATTCAAATGTACTCATATTGGTTTCGCCCCTGGCTATTTACTTGGTCAGACTTTGAGGAACCACCGAATGAGGAGGAGTACTTCACCGAAGACTATGCGAATTAGGCCCCGCTCCCGGTCAGCAGCCTGTTGGTGAAGGCGTGACATGGGCTATCTACGTTGTGTGTTTGCTAAGTTTCTGTTGTGTGTTTGTGAGACATTTGTCTGCCCTGCGTGGCAGTTGGTAAGACTTGGTAATGTGACCATTGCTTGTAAGACTCTATTATTCGTGTAATAGATAATGTATCTGGGTACTAACTTTGTATGTTGTTCACGACTGAATTCGTGGGATCGTGAATGTATGCATAGGAGCATCCGGTTTGGGGCCTCTACATTCATCCGCAACTGGTCCTACCCCAACACATGCTCCAGCAAGCGCGACTCCATCTATAAGGACATGGCCAACACATGCTCCAGCAATACCTATTGCTACTGCAAGGCTAGCTCCATCTACTCCAATGGGACCTCCTGCTGCTACAAGGGCACCTGCTAGAGGCACAACTCCATCTTCTCCAATGACACCTCCCGCAGCTACAAGGACACCTGCTAGAAGCACGTCCCCATCTGCTCCAATGCCAACTCCTTCTACGTACAAGGACACCTGCTACAAGCATAGCCCAATCGGCTCCAATGGCTCCAAAAACAAGTGCAAAGCAAGGAGCAAGAGCTGGATTCATAGCTCCAAAAACTGCTTCACCAGGATCTTCTTATAGACCTGTCAGATCAAGGAGGCCAACTCATAAGGTGCAACAGTACTTGAATGCTAGTGGGATTGACAACATCACACTTGCATACATAAAAAAGATGCTTTGAGTATGCCCTGTTATTTGGACTTGTGATGCCAGTGGGATTATGCTAGTGTTGAACTTGTAATACACTGTTATTTGGACCTACCTACCTATCTAGTTGAACATTTGTAATGTAATGCACTGCTATCTGGATCTATATATGTGATGCACTGCTATCTGTAATGTAATGTAATGTAATGCACTGCAATTTGGACCTATCTATGTCTGTTTCTTAAATTTATGTGAAATGTCCTACATATATATATATGCATGATTGTTTGTTAACCGGTGGTTATGATGCTCTTTAACCTGAAAAGTGGTGGTTATTTGGTAAAAAACCTGAAGATCATATTGAACCTGTTTTGCCATTTTTTTCTTGAGAAAAATCACAGAAATATATTGAACATGCTTTTCCATTTATTTCTACGGGAAATATCATAGATATTGATTGAATTTACCTTTGCTATATTTCTTCAGGAAAAAATAACACAAATTTAGTACAAATTCACAAAAAAACCTGATACTTGACAAATACTAACATAAGTAAGTTCACACATACTTGTCCATATACTAATCCATACAAATACGGATCCATACAAGTACTGGTCCATACATAGACGGGTTCAATCCTAACAGAAACAACAACAATTGACTGGTTCATACAAATATTGGTTCAATCCTAATAGAAATAACAACAATTGACTCCTAAAGCGCGCGCGCACACACACAATGTGTGGTACCAACAACTACTTATTACACATTTTCAGCTAACAGAATGGCATAATATTTTTCAATTTATCCTCGTTGACTTCCCCCGCTTTCAGAATGTCTGCAATCACAAACTCCAACTTCCTTTTATCCTTGTTCAGCTAGTCTCTCTCATTATCAACTTTTATCTTATTATTCATAACATTGTTTACTTGCTCTGTGAGACTCTGTACTACCTTCTCAAGCTCCTTGTCAGTAGCCAAACACTTTCTGAAAACATGATTCAATTGCATCGGCTATTCTTCCATCCCTCTCCTCTGCATATTTGTCCCAAAGTTCCCATAGTGCCTTCTTCAATGGCATAGGCCATTCTCTGTCAACCGACTCTACTGTCCCACATCCACTTGGACCCTAATAATTAAATTAAATAATGTATAATAAAATGAGACATGTTATGAATAATGCAGTAACAGAATTGCTGCGTAATTTAGTACTAACCTCAGTAGCACATCCAAGAAACTTTCTTCCAGTGTCTGAACCTACAAAGGCCACAAATTTCTTTAATCTAGCACCACAATCACAGACCTGCTTCACTTTGGTTGCTATGCCACCAAAATCGGAATCGTAGATGGTATTCGGGACCTAATGGACAACAAATCGAATCAAAATAAAAAAATTTAGCTCAAATCAACGATTTCGCGCCCAAACCCTAACCCTAGTGCACAGCAAAGAGGACCCACATCAGGTTCGGACGACAGCAGGCTCCCGCTGCTGGTCTCGCCATCGTTCCACGAAGGCATGGCGGCACCGGAGGTGGCGCACAGGCCGACGGGGCGCAGCCGCGGTGCAGAGCAGATCGTCGGTGATGTCGCCGCCGGTCTTCGGGAGACAAGAAAGAGAGATAGGAAAAGTTCGGTCGGACTCGTTCCAACCGTCTGCTGCAGTCAAACGAGCAGATCCAGGTAGCCATGCACGGCCGGGCGTCAATTCGTGCCACATCATGGCCTGCATGTGAGCCACCCCGGTCAGAATCGTGTTTATCGCGCGCAACGCAACAATTAGTGGTTTATGCAACGTTTAGTCCCCAGACTGGTGGTTATTTGCGAAAAAATAAAAATCGATGGTTTTTGAAATCATGTTCCCAATTGTAGTGGTTTTTTGCGATTTTCTCCTCTCACTCTCGGCGGTGATGGCAGCTTGAGTAAATTGTAGAAATCTACCACAATTGAGGCAGTGGTTACGGGTCAGTACAATTCGTGGATTTATTTTCAAAAATCTACCTAGTCTAGGACTAAAGATAACAGATAGCATTGATTTTTATCTAAACGACATTTTGTCAGCCATGTTGACTGGTGACGGCCATCTGTAAAGCCTGAGTTGGCAAGTTGAGCTGACGTGAACATAGGGCCCACTTGTCAGCCTCATATTCTTCTTCCTCCTCCTCTTATTACTTTTTTTTCTATTCGTGCTTTCCTTTTTTACCCTGCCATAGCGTTGACTAAGCTGCAGAGACTTCGAACGGCCCCCAAACACGCGCGAGAGCCGTGAATCTGGCCGGCGGACTCCGCATGCGAGATCCTTGGCAGTGGTCGTGGATTTGGCCGGTTGAAACTCGGGGGCCCAAATCCGATTCCTATCGCCCCAAGTTATAGTGGAGAACGAACGGGACTGGAGCATCTCCGTGCACAGTGCAGTGCATGACCCCGAGGCCCGAGCTTCAATGCACGGCAATGGTGGACATGGCGTGGGCGTGAGGAATCAGGTCGGGGACCCCAAGCCGCCGCCGGCCACGCTGCCATGGCCAAGAAGCCGGCCAGAGCCACAACTTGAGGGCCGCCGTGGCCGACGAGGTTGCTCGCGCATCTTCGTGCAGCGTTTGACGTCCTGCAGGCTTAGTCAACGATGCGGTAGAAAAAAGGAATATAAAAAAAATAAGAGAAGAAACAAGAATATGAGGTTGTCAGGTGGGCCCTGTGTACATGTCAGTTCGACTTGCCAACTCGGCTTTTACATATGGCAGTCACCGGTCAACATGGCTGACAAAATGTGTTTAGACGAAAATCGGTGCTATCTGTTGTCGTTAGTTCCGGACTAGATAGATTTTTGAAAAAAATTCCTATAATTGTACTGACGCGTAACCACCGCTTCAATTGTGGTAAATTTTTGTAATTTACTCTGGCGGCTTAAACTCAATAAGCGGCAGCAGAGACTACGAAAACAATTGCTGCCGGGATCTCGATCTTCTCCATGTCTTCGTGAGTGGAGTCGCCAGAGCATGCTACGTACAGCTGCAGCTCTTGCCAAGGTGGTACTGTCCTCACCGACAAAAAGAAGCCACCACCTGCATCGTCCATCGACGACATCTAGTAAGCCTCTCCTCCTCTTCTCTGCAATTAGTTTTTTCTGTTAGTCAAACTCTAGTTTTAGTTTGTCAGATTTACTGCTAATTATGCTCTCGATATTCTCTCTGTGTTGGCGAGTGGAGTCGCAAGAGCATGCCGCAGCAGCAGCTCTTGCCAAGGTGGTGCTATCCTCGCCGACAAAGAGAAGCCACCACTTGGCATCATCCATCGACAACATCGAGTAAGCCTCTCTTCTCACCAATTTGGTTTTTCTGATAGTCTAACTCTAGTTTTAGTTTGTCAGATTTGCTACCGCTAATTATGGTTTGTGTAGTTAGTAAGAACTAGTGTGCACTATTTTTCTGTAGTTTGGAGGATGTGATATGGGAGATTGGGTTCAGCCATGTATAGTCACTTAGGGCATCTCCAGTCGTTGAGCCCCCAAGGACGCAAAAACCCGACCTTTTTTCGCGCCGTGGCGCGAAACGGCGCTATTCTGGAAAATGGGGGGGGGGGGCGTGTTTCACAGCCGTGAACCTAGGCCCCCCCCCCAGCCGACGATTCGGCCCAATTTGGACAGGTAGAGATTTGACACATAAATAATTGAACTTTTGCCACCAAATAAATAGAGTTTTGCCACACAAATAAAATAGTTCAACAATTTAAACAAAATAAATAAATTACACTAGGCATCGTCATCGTCCTCAACATTGCCATTCCCCTTTCGCGCCCACAAATTCTGCACCAGGTCATCCTGCAGAGCTTGGTGTGTTGCAGCGTGTCGAATCTCCTGTCGCTTGGTGAGGAAGTCTGTCCATGATGCCGGCACCTGGTGATCAACATCTGCAAGAGGGCCCTGCCGGTAGTATGGTGTGCTTGCCTCACTGTCAGGCACCGGGTCATCCCGCTCACTCTCAATGATCATGTTGTACAAGATCACACAACACTGCATCACCTCCCACATGTTGGACTTCGACCAAGTCATAGCTGGGTACCGGACAACAGCGAATCGAGATTGCAGCGCACCAAATGCCCGCTCAATATCCTTCCTGCAAGCCTCCTGGCACTTGAAAAACCAAGCTTTTGCGCTTCCTGGGATAGGGTTGGAGATGCTCTTCACAAATGTTGCCCACTTCGGGTAGATGCCATCTGCAAGATAGTACCCCTTTGTATACTGGTGTCCATTGATCTCATAGTTCACAGAGGGGGCATGGCCTTCGACAAGCTCGACAAAGACATTTGAGCACTGCAAGACATTGATGTCGTTGTGACTTCCAGGCATACCAAAGAATGAATGCCAAATCCATATATCGTACGAAGCCACGGCCTCGAGAACCACCGAGCACTCTCCTTCCTTTCCCTTGTACATCCCCTACCAGTCAAATGGGCAGTTCTTCCATGCCCAATGCATACAGTCGATGCTGCCAAGCATCCCAGGAAACCCTCTTGATTCATTCTCTGCAAGGAGACGAGCAGTGTCTTGCGCATTGGGTGATCGCAGGTATATTGGGCCAAAAACTGCAACCACTGCCCGGCAGAACTTTTTCAAGCACTCGAGGGCTATGGACTCGCTCATGCGTAGGTAGTCATCTTGTGCATCTGCGGGAGCATCGTATGCAAGCAACCTCATGGCCATCGTGCACTTCTGGATAGAGGTAAAGCCTACCGCGCCGGTGCAGTCCTTCTTCAACTTGAAGTAGGTGTCAAACTCCCGGATGGCATGCATGATCTTGAGGAAGAGCGTGCGTTTCATTCTGAAACGACGCCGGAACACCTTCTCGTCGTTGGTGGGATCCTCAGCGAAGTAGTCAGAGTAGAGGATGCGGTAGCCCTCGTACCGCTGCCTCGGCCTGCTCTTGCGGCGACCAGACTTCGATCCAGTGCGGCGCGGCGCGGTGTCCTGGGCCAGCAATCCGGCCAGGCAGCTCAGGACGAGCAGGTGTTCCTCATCGTCGATGGCGGCCTGGTCTTCCTCGTCGAAGAGCTCGGCGAGCATCTCCTCGGCGTCGGAGTCCATGCCTCGGGCAGAACGTCGAACACCTTGCGGGTGGTGGACGCGGTTCACCGGGCACAACCCCCTCTGCGGCGTAGACGCGAGCAAACGGCGGCGACGATGTGGCGGAGAGGCCTGCGGTGGTTTTGCCTCGCCGCTGGTGCGTGATGGCGGCCGGCGGCGGCGACGTGGGGTGTGATCGGCGGGGTGGCGACGACGAGGCGAGAGAAAGGAAAAGCGGGGCCGGGGGTGGGTAAAGTGGGTCAAATAGCGCTCCCTCGCCGACAGCGCTGGCCCACGCGCACTTTTCCTTCCGCCGCTCCCCCTCTCCCCCCAGGCCGAACCCAACGGGCTGGGTTCCGCCTGGGTGCGGCGGCGCTAAATTCCGCCGAAACGGCGCCTTTTCGGGTCCTGGGGGACGACTGGTAAAAAACGGCGCTTTTCAAGCAAAACGGCGCTATTTTGCGTCCTGGGGACGACTGGAGATGCCCTTAGTCAGTTTGACCCCGGGTGACGGTGACGATGACAAAACACATGTTAGGTAACAGGTACCGAATCAGTCTAGAACAGCCATATATCAATCTGAAACACGATTGTAACTGTATAATTCAACGTGATACACACATATTCTGTCAATGGCGGTGCCAGGCCTGCACATGTCGGACTTGCCCTGGTTGCAGACGACGAGGTAGCACAGCCCGCACGACGCGCCGGCCGATATTGAACCGCGCCGCGTTGCTGATACCGTACACCCCTGTTCACAAGGTAGCAACGCAGTACTGCAGGTTGCAGAATAATGTTGGCTAGAGTGAGATGCATGCTGCGGTGATCGCTTAGTGGAGCATGCACATGGCTGGCTGCGTCGACGTACAGAATGATTAATTACGCGTTGTTAACTAAACAACTGTTCTGATATTATTCCACGGTGCGGCCAATTCAGCAGAAGAATAGGAGATACGCGACCGTTCCACTTTCTTATCTAGGCTACCTACCTTGCATCAGCCCGATCATTTATATATTTCTCAACTGATTGGCTAAGTGCTAACCAAGGCTCCTAATTAATTAAAACTGTATAACTCGAAGCAGCCTCCTTACACTGAACTCTTTATATTCTGAGTTAAACTGTGGCGATTACCGACCCAAATTTATAACTCCTCAAAAATTGTGTCGCTCTCCTTGGTCACCATCGGTATTATCCATGTTTGCCAAAGCTTGGTTAAATTTCTTGATCACCTTCCTGCGGTCATCCATCTCCCTCTAGAATTTTCTTCTTAGCCATCTCCTCCAATTGAAATAGGAATCGGCCGACGTCCATCCCATCCTCGGGCGCCAATTGGGTCACCACCTTACCTAATTTGGATACAAAGCTAGCCAAATAATAGAAAAACATTAGCCAAAACGGCTGCAATCCATCACCGGATTGATAAGAACAACTAAAACTTACCTAGGAATTTCATCCAGCACTTGCCCACTATTTCCCTCGGCGGCGGCGGCAGCTTCGCCTTCACTAGTCGGACGAGTACCCTCAGAGGTGGCCGGAGACGAGGCACGACCTGTGGGTGTCGACGATGCGCTCTTTTCCTTCTCCACCTCCTCATTGGCGACCGGCACCATGGCCTCCGCCGCCACCTTCTTCTCCGGCCGCACACCAGATTGGGTTTTCCAAGATTCCATCAACGGGTCTGCCACCTTCTTCTCCACCTCTTCAACGGTGAGATCCAACTCGACGAGAGTTTTGGTAGGCTCAGTCGGCTTGGCCTTAGCCAGAGCTAGGGTTCGGCTCGATTTTGCCAAATGCGCCGATTTCGGTGGTGTCGCACCTGCGGCGATGGCCAGCGGAGGTGCGACGGAGGCTTTCGGTTTCATTCTATCCGAAATGGGGAGTGTCGGGGTCGATGGCCGCGAGATTGGCGCGGGAGGCAGGAAGAGGCAGCGGCTCGGGCGGGAAGGGAGGGTCTAATTTTTTTCTTCAGAGGCGACCAGTTGATTATATTTGAGAAACCTCGGCTAAAGTATAAGGCAGACTCTTATGTTTATTTATTTTTCTCCTCTAAACGGTTTTAGGGATTGGCTAGGTAAGTTTTAGAGGAGAAAATGAAATTTTTTCTCCTCCAAACATTTTCGAGGGATCGGCTGGAGATGCTCTAACTGCGGGTGATCTAAACATTTGAACTAGTCAAACTATGTCCGTGCATTCAGTCGTACCGTCATACATATATTTCTACATTGATTGATTATTGTTCTGCGCTTAACGAAGGCCACTTTTTTAACGAAGGCCACTAATCAACTAAAACTGTCTTACTGCAAGCAAAATCAACCTTTTTATTTTGAATCCTTGAAGCGGCAGCTAGGTGACTCACTTCTACTACCAGCTAACTACCGGCGAGCTAAACATTTGAACTACTCAAACTATATGCGTGTATATATATACTCTTGCATGTTGCTGCTAATTCTTCGAGGTTGTCTAACATGATAGTAATTTCTACATTACAAGGTATATTCCATTATAAATTTATGAATGCCAGAATGACATTTCGATGTTCGTGTTTTTTTTTCTTATACAAGGTTAAACTTTGAAATGTTTGCCACGTAAAATCACAATAGGAGTCCGGTTCTTTTTTTTTTTTTGATGATGGGTTTTGAGCGGAACTATAGAATGCTACCTTTTTTTTTTGAGCAAAGCGCTAGCAATGCCTGGCTCACACGGTCGGAAAATAATTATATGAGATCTGGTCTACAAATTTAGACCCGTGGACCAACTCCAGCAATTGACACGTGGCTAGAAAATAGGGGAAAAACAAAATCCGGTTATCTATTTTCAGATCTAAACTGCTTTCTAGCCACGTGTCAATTGCTGAAGTTGGTCCACGGCTAAATTTGTAGACCAGGTCCCATATAATTATTTTCCCACACGGTCGGCCCATTTATGTGTTGGTGCATTCAGCCCATGTCGCCTGAAACGTTTCCAAATTGGGCTGGTACTTGCGCAGGCACTATTTAGGGCCCGTAGCGAGCGCTACTTCCGACTCGCCTGTAGACGGCGTTTTAATTGGGCCAGCCCATTAGTGCCTGCGTGTTAAGAGAAAATTTACGAACATAAGGTGTGGAGCCGGGATTCGAACTCCTGACTAAGGAATCGCGGTCACAGTAGCGAGCCACCAGGTTGACAGCATGTTCATCTAATGGTTCCGTGCTTAACCTCTTTATCGTCTTTTTTTATTTGTTTTTCTTTTTTTTTCACCGAATATTTTTGTTCAAAATTAATTTTTTTCCAAACTTTAAAATATTCAAATTTATAAATTTTTCAATTCGAAAATTGTTCGAAAAAATTTGTTAAAATTTTATTTTTGTTCAAATCAAATAATCGTTCAAATATAAATTTGTTCAAATTTAAGAATCGTTCATATGTGACATTTGTTCATGTTGAAATTATTTATATTTTAAAAAAAAACAAACTTAAAAATTGTTCAAAATTAAATATTCATCTTTATAAATTGTTCAAATTCAAAAATTGTTCAGATAAAAAATGTTCAAATTTAAAATTGTTCAAACGAAAAAAACGTTCAAATTAAAAATCGTTCATATATAAGTTTTGTTCATGTTTAAAATCATTTATATTTAAAACTTGAGCCTAATGTATGCATTTGAGATTGGAGCATAATGTACGCGTACATGGAGAAGTAAAAGCGTAAAAAAAAAGTGGAAGAAGAGAACGCTGAGACGATGCGTGAGCGTACGTGTACGTGAGCGACGTTGCGTGAGAGTAGTTAGATTGCAGCTGGCTGGTTCGCTGAGGCACAATGGGCCACCAGGCCCATGTAACGGGGACGCGTGCTTTTGCTTCTCGCGAGCTTAATGAGCGAGGCGAATCTTACAACTCGCAATAAGCGCTACATAGGAGGTCCCGATACTTGCGCACCCTATTGACAAGTATTGTTTGTTTTTTATTTCTCTAGAATATTCATATTTTGCGAACATGTTTTCAATAAAAGTCCTTGTTGAAAAATATCCATGTGTCCCAACAAAAAAAATTCACCTATATCCAAATAAATGTACTTCCAAAAATATATCATATTTAAAAAATATTCTTGTACATGCAATGGTATGTTCATATTTCTCGAAAATATATGCATGGTTTGTAACATTTTCTTAGACTAACAAGGATCGAAGATCCGTAGTTCCATTGATTAGATCAACGAAACCTCGTCGAAAGGTTCACAAAGACAAAAAAGGAACACACGGTAAACATGGGTCCAACAAAAAGGAAAGACATGAAAGCCGGGGGGGGGGGAGGGGGCTAGAGAAAACAGTTTAAATTTATAGTAGAGCTCAAAAGCTACGAACAAGACCTGGGAACAAAGTCTATTTGCGCCTTCCCCTGCAGGAGACACAAGGGGGAGAGATCGCCAACGCCTGCTCTAGGTTGATGTAGGGGTTGTCCAGGTCCCTTGTAGTGCAAATTTCTTCACGACATAGGATGTAGCAGCTTCATCACTGGAAGAGAAGGCAGCCATACAAGTTCCAAGTTGCTTTAGCCACTTCCCAGCATCTCCGGAGAAGTTAGCAGGCAGCTGCCTATAGTAGCAGTCGTCCATCGTTTCTAGCTTGGGCTCCTTGAAGATCAATATCCACATTTTCAGGGAGTGAAGATCATTCTCCACACCTTTAACATGTTTCGGCAGGGATAACCATTAAAGGTGAGATCGTTCCTAGTTTTCTAGATGCACCGGAGAGCAACATAACAGATAAAATTCAGAACAACATTTTTGTTATTAGTTAGCCAAAATCTAGCAACAAATATAAAATATTCTCCAATTTGCAACCTAAAGTAATTAGAGGTGAAATGCCACGCGCGCTTTGAAACAATTAACCGAAAAAGGTGTTGAACGGATTCTTTTTCAGAGCAAAAAACACAGTCCTCTGGTTTGTTCATGTTCCCTTTTTTCAAGTTGTTCCTGGTCAATGGCTTATTCTTAGAGAGAAGCCAAAGAAATATGTGGACTCTAGGGGGACTGTGTAAGTTCCAAACACTATGAATATACACTGGTTGCAACCCCCCCCCCCCAAAAGTTGATGATGGCGTAAAGGGAGGAGGTAGAGTAGATCCTTTTATTATCATCTTTCCAGATCAAAGCATCTGTGTCATTAGAATACACAATGCTATTGGATATACTAAATGCTTAAACATCCCACATCACACCTTTCCAGAAGTTAGAGACACCTAAGGTATTGCTACAGATTTTTTTTGGATATGAGGTGTTGTATTTGGCATCTAGTATGATTTTCCACAGCTTGCCGTCATCTACAACATACCTCTTGAGCCAAAGAGCTCAACAAATAGAGGTTGAAATTTTCTAGGTCAAGAATACCTAGTCCACCATACTCTTTCTTTTTGCAAACTAGCTGGCAATTAGCTAAATGTAAGTTCATATGACCCTCAAAGTCATTCCAAAGATAGTTGGCCATTTGACTATTGATCAAATCAAGTGACCATTTGGGGAATTTGAAAAAAGAAATTAGGTACATATGAGTACTGGCTGAACAAGCTTTGATTAAGGTGATCCTAGCAGCATAAGGCAGAAGTTTACCCCTCCAGCCAGCAATTCTTTTAAGAATTTTATCAATAAGTGGTTGCATATATTCTCTTTTAAGTTTCTCGTAGAGTAAAGGGATCCTTAGGCATTTAATTGGGAAGTTGCCAACAACACTACCCAGATTTTCTTCCTCATTTAGCCCAATGGGAATTAGTTCACTTTTACTATAATTGATTCTCATTCTAGAGAATTGCTCAAAACAAACTAAACCCCACTTGATATTAGAGGTTAGCATTGGGTCACTTTCAGGAAAAAAAAGGATAGTGTCATCTGCATATTGTAGGCAGATGACACCTCCAGGAAAAAGGTCTAAACAGAGGCCTCTAATAAGTCCAGCATTTGTAGCTTTGATATGTATTCTAGTCAAAACATCAACTACTAGGTTAAAAAAAGAGGGGAGAGAGAGGATCCCCCTGCCTGAGACTCTGTTTGGTTTCAAAGAATTCTCCAATTATATTGTTCGATTTAAACCCAACGGAGCCCTTATGAATAATTCATTTAATCCAAGAAAGGAATTTAGTTCCAATACCTTTTCACCAAGAGAACAAGGAGAAAATCTAAACTAACTTTGTCGAAGGCTTTCTCATACTCAAGCTTGAGCACAATCCATTTTGATTTTCTCTGGACTATAGAGTGCATAGTTTCATGGGCAGCCAATACACTCTCTAGGATGAATCTTCCTAATGAAATCAGACTGGTTGACAAAGGTTAGATCCCACATCCATAGACCAATCATATTAGTCACCTTAGTGAAGATTTTGAAGGAGAAATTTGGTAAGCTAATTGGCTTGAATTTTCTCATACGCCTATGACGGGACGCCGTTGGAGCTTGGCTATTTATGCACGCTAAGATTCGACGACATACCTTTCCACGTCAGGGAGCCGGAGGCGCTAAACATGCTCGTCAACAACATCATCGGCGAGGTGGTGCACCTGCTGCCAGCCTCAGACATGTGGTCCATCGAGGTCAAGGCGTGGATGAAGGACCCGTGCACTGTCCCAAAGGTGTACCACATAGAGATCCCGCACCCGATCACCGGCGACCCTATATTTTCGTCGCCAACATCCTCGCTAGAGAGAATGTGTTCGTGTACACCCACCTGATCTTCATCCATATAGTCGACGTTGTCGATGGTGGGCCGATCATCACCGACCATCCGCGTCGCCACTTGCACGATGGGGGACACACCTTTGGAGCAAGAGCGGGCGGAGCAACATTCTGATCGATGTTGGTTTCATGTAATAAATAATCCGTATATTTCAATTTGCACCCGATTTACTAATAAATAAATAAGGTCAATGTGCGACGCATGGGGACGATCCCACGGTGTAGAGGAGGTCTTTCGGGTCTGCAAATGATCTTTAGTCAACACACTTATAATATCCTGATCAATGCGACCACCACAGTAAACAAAAAAAATCAAGAACTCACAAATATATATCCGGATGGCACTAACCTTTTGTTTTGGCGCCGATTTTTTTCGTCCTGGCAGTTTCCCCTTACTCTAAATCGAATTTGGGACTGAAGCCAGACACATTTCGATTTTTCGTCCCTTCCCCTCTACACCGCCGCAGCGGCCTACTTTCCTCCCTCACCGTGCCGCTCCTTCCCTTCCCACAGAGCAGCTCGGTCGCCAAGCCCATCTCTCCTCCTCTCCCCCGTCTCATTGGACTCAGCGTCCTCTCTTCCCGATTGATGGTATGTGATTTCTTCGGATCTATGAATACAATAGGATGGATCTAATTCGATCTATGATTTGTTTCATACCGCTACTTTTTAGGAGGATCACTGTCGATTCTGCCACAGACTTGAAGGCCCGTGCGAGTTGAGCGAAAAAAAAGGCCCAGTGTGATACATATTCCCGAGGACAAAAATTACATGGTACGTATTGGTTCACTATGTGCTCGCATATCATTGGTTTCTTAACTACCACCGGGTTAGAAGTTCAACACACATGGATTATGTGTCATGTAATTTTGGTTTTATAAACACGATAGTTTACTGCTGTTTGATGTAGTTTGTTCCTTGCTGTGTTAGGAAACAGATAAATAACATAACTAGGACCAAATGAAAATTATGAATCCATATGAATTTATGTATAAATTTGTTCTCGAGAAAAAAGAGGACACCACAAAGATAACTGGTGCATACTGGTACGACCTTGTCAAGCACTACACATTATACTATTGTGATAAGATAGTGGTGGATTTGGATCACCATGAATTCTTCAAAACTACTATACTTGACTACTCCAATGAAGAGAAGGACCTGATCATTGAGCCAGGTTATATATATAATATCCTTTATCTACAAAGAAAAATATAGGTCTGTACACATGTATGAAGATGTATATTCTACTAACATTAACTATAATATACGATATGCAGATCAACAAGTCAGTGTGTTTTAGTATCCGTTAGCTATGCAAGGTAACAAAATTAACAATCAATAATTGACGCGTAATTCATGTTTGTTGTTATTAGTTTCTTCAAAATTAGAACCTCATACTACATAGCAAGTACTTGATTGTTTCGAATACACTGATTCATTGTCGCCACTGCGTTCTAAACATCTACAAAGAATTTTTATTTCGCTAAAAATCACTATCAAAACATGGATTTTCTTATTGTTCATAAGTTTACGGACAGAAACAGTGGGTGTGAGATTGGAAATGTCAACAATTCAACATCCACTCGTCAGGTGTACTATCCTTGTAGATGGAACGATCAAACCATAAAGCCAATGTACCGTGGTTTGTAGATGAAAAAGGCAAATTTACGCAGGAGAAAATACAGTGGAATGAATTTAATAGCAATGCTAGGATTTAAATCGGATCGGTCACCGCTCTCTGCACTGAAAGGATCAATGGTGCTATACATATGTGTCTTCATCAAGTATTGTGACACGTAGTATTATGTACAGTAGTAATAGGGTACTTCAAACATATGACCTAGATCTGTGATGATTCTATGGAGTAATTAGTACTCCTTTATTTGGTCATCATGTAGTGCAATGGCAATTCTCAATTATCGGTATATGTACTCATTTGCACCAATATCTGGCAAATTTCGGCCCATCCGAAAATAGTGCGAATTTCCCAAATTACGTACCCTGTCTAGACATATTCGGAACATCCAATAAGGCATCAGCCGGCTATAAATCATAGCCGCCGCTTTTCAGGCTACGACTATTTTGTTTTAAAAGCCGACTCACATTTTTAATATTCGGGCCCCTACTAGACCGCGGACAACCTAGATCTGCTAGAGTCGTCCGTCAGAACGGGCTGCCTCATGCGGTTCTGTCGGTCATTACGATCGGTCGGTACCGGTGAAAAATATATCAGAGTCGGGTCATTTTTAGAAACCGTCTCAGGCTTCGTTTCTCAGCCAGCCTGGGAACCCGGCTCCAATAAGGTCTGAATATTAGCACCTTATGCTCCGAAATGGCCGCGAGACCGGTTCAGGCCTATGCACGGGAACCGGCTGAGATTGTGGGTATCGTAGTAGTGTCACTAGGGACATGTTTTGTTTCATACTACACGTGCATTAATGTTTCCTCTTAATAAAACATATTATGAACAAATTGAGATATGAAATAAAGCTTTTATTAATTGCCTCTAGGACATATCTCTTTCAGTTTTTTCATCTATACAGAAATCATATTGGTGAAGAGTTATAAAAACATGTTTTAAATATTTTTTCCCAAAAAATATATTTTCTATCTTTTGTTTGTTTTTTGTATTCATATAGTTTACAGGAATAAATTAAAATTCATATACATAGAAATTATTGTTTCTAAAGTAATATTCATAACTTCATATGCACACTAATAATTTTGAAATTCATCAAGAATATGTTTCATATACATCAAGTCATCAAGAATATCTTCCAGAAATTATAGCTGTCAATAGTCTGAAACCACGTGGAACCTAGGAGCCTTATCTGACTGAGTTCAATGAAATAATAATTAATATATCAGACAGAAAGATGAACAACATATATGTTGCAACAGCAAAAAAGGTTCCCCAACTACTGATTAGATCTAATGCAGACCAATTAATAAAAAAATAATAGTCCCGGGTAAAGCCTGATGCGCATGCTACACTGCATTGCAACCTTAATGGCTCAGATTATTAGCTAGTATGTGAACTGCTGGTTGCTGGTGAATGTCATGGTGAACTTCCACCAGTAGGGTACGAGGTTGTTGATGTAGATTGTCTGGCCGTTGGTGGAGGTGACGGCGAAGGAGAGGCCCTGGCCGACGAGGTCGGCGTTGCACTGCCAGTTGGCCCCCCAGTTCCGGTTCAGCTGGATCCACTCCGTCTTCTCCCCCTTGATCCTCACCGACCGGATCGAGCCGGGCCCTCCCACGTTTTCGATAAGCACCAGCTCGAAGTTTTTGAAGCCGCCCATGGTGAACCTCATCCCGCCCTGCCGCCAGCAGCGCACCTGCTGGTAGATGATGGGGATGATGCCGGCCCTGTAGACGCCGATGTTGAGCCACGCCGGCTGGGACATGTCGAAGTGGGCGCGCGGCGGGTTGCACCACCCGCCGTTGTTGCTGGGGAGGTTGTAGTTGGGCGGGCAGAGGTTGGTGGCCGTGATGGTCACCGCGCCGGCCCCCGGCCTGCACGTCGACGGCTTGGCTTTGGAGGTGTCGCACGCGATCTGGTAGCACTGCCCGCACGAGGCGCCGTCGTTGAACAGCGCCGAGCTCAGCGCCGCGTTGTTCGTCCCGTATCCAGACGCGTACAGGTTGCCGTACCCGCACGCTCCACCTGCATGGAACATCATGCATAATTACAGGTTAAGATCACCAAACAGCAGCAGCAGAACTGCGAGTAATGTGGGTATGTTACGTACCCATTGTCCCGGAGCCGTCGGCGCCGCCGTAGAACGTGGCCGATCCTTGGCTCCAGCCCGCCTGCGCCGGCATGATGCAGCAAGCTGCAGCAGCCAGGACCACGAACAGTATTGCCAACATTGTGTCAGTGGACAGTTGAGATGGGCAGCAGGATGTGGATCTAGAGAGATTGCTGTAAGTTAACTTGGACCGATTGATGAGTTTGCAGTGAACGTGGCGCGGCTTATATAGGAGTGACAGGGACGAGAATTGTCAGGGGAATGGCAGAGAACATGCCCCTCGAAATCCTGGTGGTAGCATGCTAGCTAATCAAGCTCACATGCAAGCGAGCGAAGCAAATTGGAATTGCGCGTTAATTTGATGTAGATGCTGGCTGATGCGCGTGGCGTTCATTTTTTTTTCCCTGGCAACATTTTGGACAAGTGGGGAATCTATCTAGCGATGGAGATACCTTCGAGCACACACCATGCATGCATGTTCCGCAATTCCGTGCTTGATCGAACAGGGTCAACTAAGTGTAGAATGCTACCTAGTTTATGGCATGAACAATAGTAGTAATTTGGAATGAACTGAGTTTGGCCAGCGATGTCAGCACATGGACTTCCTAGCATGGCTAGCTAGCTGTAGCTGGGAGAGGTAGACGATTAGAACGATCGAAGATCGAGCGAATATGTGCTGATCTGAATACCTCGCCGCGTACTTTCCTACGTTGCTACGTGCTTAATCATTTGCAATTTGTCTAGTTGAAAGAGTCAGCGGTCTGTGTCCGTACAATGTCTAGCTAGCTAATTAATGGGAGAAATATAATGAGTGAATTCCATTTTTTACCCTTATTCCTGCACTTATATGACACTAATTATCCCATCTAACAAAAAATCATCTAAAATTACCCATTTTAAAAACTTCGGACTCTTCTTTTTTATGCATTTCTATAGGGCAAGCTGTCGGGTGATAATTGAGACTAAAAAAGTATCAGGACAACCACAAGGAAATGAACCGACGGTAAAAGAAAGCTGAACATTATCGTACATATCGCCCTCCGATCATAACATATTTTGACGCACCATGTGGTCCTAAAATATCACTCTGTTCTAAAGAATCGTGTGTTATACCAACATGAGTAAACCCGTGTTAATTTTGTAATATATAGTGAATTTTGGATTTTCCTTTACTCCCTCCAGTCCGTAATAAGTGTCGTGAGAGAACAACGTAACACGTTCAAGCACTAAGCATAGCTTCCGACGTTTTTTCCGGATCGGAGGGAGTACTATATAGGGTAATAATTGTCACAAATGCGTAAATGTAGGGTTGAAAGCAGAATTCACTCTATAATATATACAACTAAATTGAAACTTTTCCGAACCTCGCCGAGACGCAAGAGAACTTTCGTTGATCAACTACTGAACTTGCTAACGGAACACAAGGACTCCCTACTTTTGTGCACTGCTTTACAAACAAATTTTTTGAAACGATTCAGAATGACCCATGAGATATACTGCTCCAAAGCTATGGAAATTCCACAAATTTTTCGTTTTGGTAGTTTTTTAAGATTTTTTACTGTTTAAAAGTAAATTCAATATAATAAATTAGTTTCGAACTTCTTTGTTTTTACTGTTTCTTATCACAATTTTCAAACCTCTTGACGGATTGATGCAGATGATATGCCTTTGCAAATTTGGTAATATTCCACATATTTTGTATTTATAGTTTTGGAAATTTTCGGCGGTTTAAGAGCAGTTTCAAATATACGCATTTCTGTTTTCTGAATTTCTATGCCTTGCAGACTGTTCTTTGGGCATGAATTTCAAATAGCATGTCGGAGTTAAGCAAATGATATGGTGTTTGAAAGATATTTATTAGGTGTCACTTTTTCGTGTTGAACATTTTTTCATATTTGATATTATTTAAGATTTATTTTGAAAATATTAAAGATGGTGATGACCGCTTGTGTGAGAATGGTTTTGGTATTGGCAGGCTACGTTGCTTAGGTGGGTCATGTTGGCATATTTTAGTGAAATTAGACTCATATTTTTTGCTAATTGCACTTGGCGGTTGTCGATTTGGACAATCGGAGCTCGTAAAATTCTATGGGTTCGATAAAGATTTATATGTAGGAAAATCTCTTTTTTCAATCTTCTCTTTTTTTTAGTGAATTTTTTTACGATTTTGTGAATTATCGTACTGAGCAGAGTGAACATGTGAAAGTGCATTTGCATTTTTGATCTCTCTTAGGTTTTGGAGTTGATAACAACACTAGTGGGAATCTAACAGTGCGTCAAAGTATTTCAGAAATATCATCTAGACGCAAAAATGCGAAGAGAATTCCAAGACAAAGACACCAAGATCAACTTGATCCAGCGGTAGTACCAGGCGGCTCAGCGGTAGTACCGCGCCCAGTACCGCAAGAGTGAAAATGGCTACTGCATCCAGTGGTACTGGTTCGGTAGTACCGCTGTGTTCATATTGGTCTAGGAGCAAATCCTTGCTCGACGGTAGTACCGCTACTGTCTAGCGGTAGTACCACTGCTTCCAGGAAGCGGTAGTACCGCCGGCAGTGCCGGCCCAAGTACCGCCAACGAGAATTTGCTCACGGTAACGTTTACCGTACTAGAGCGGTAGTGCCCTAGTACTACCGCCAGCCACTTCGATTTATTTCGAAGAAGTGGTCAGCGGTAGTACCGGTGGGCACTCGCGGTAGTACCGCTGCTGGAGTACCACAGTACTTCTATGGTGGTACCGCTCGCGCCCTGTCTCTGGGTCGCTCCAGTACCGCTCACGTTGCCAGGTAGCGGTAGTACCGCGAACCCCAGCGGTAGTACCGCTAGGCATGGAAAAGGGTCAAACGGCTAGTTTGGGGAGGGGGCTATAAATACCCCATCCCCTTCTTCTCCAAAGGGTTGCTCGAACCAGCATTGAAGACAAGCATTTATTGAGCCTCCAAAAGCTAGATTTCTCCCAATCCCTCCACCCAAACTCGTTGATACTTGGAGGATTGAAGGACAAGACCCCGATCTACATCTTCACCGAGCTGATCTTCATTTCCCCCTCATATTCTAGAGGGATCTAGTCTAGGGTTTCGTTGTGGAAAACCTAGACTCCATTGCTACACTTGTTGGTGATTTGAGATTTTTTGGAGCCCCCAATTTGGTTGTGGGTGTGTGCTCCAACCTTGTTTGTAAAGGACTCGATTCCCGCCTCAAAGGGGGTCAAATAATGGAAGGTGGACTAGGCCTTTTGAAGGGAATATTGTAAGGACCCCAGACCGGCAGTCTGAAACCCTACGTATGCATACATTCACGATCCCAGAAAGATCAGTCGTGAACAACATACACAGTTGGCACACAGAAATACATCATCCATTACACGAATACATAAAGGTATTACACAAATGATCACCTGATCAAGTCTAGCACAACTGCCAAAAGGGCAGGCACTTAACAAACACAGCGGAAGACAAATAAAACACAACGTAGTTGAGCCCAAGTCACGCCTTAACCTACAGGCTGCTGACCCGGAGACGATCCTAGTTCGCAAAGCCGTCAGCTCCGTACTTCTCTTCGTAGATCTCCTTTGGAGGCTCCTTCTCCAAATCTGATAAGTAGATACCAGGGGCAAAACCATAATGAGTACATTTGAATGTACTCAGCAAGACATCCATCATGTCACTTACCAACATGCAAATATGCTTATATGGTGGAATAGGTAGGCTATAAATAGGGTTCACTATCAATGGTGTTCATATAAGATGACACCACAGTTGCAGTCAGGTTAATCTGTATCTTCGTTGAAGAAGATACTTCAGAAGAAAAATAATATAGTTTTATTTCTCTTGTAGATATCGCATGTACAAGAGGTTTTGTAGAACTTTGTTAAAGAATATTTTCTCTTTGCAAAACTTCTTGGAATCAGCTTCCAGAATTCTTGCTTAGAGTAGAAAAGGTTTTCTTTGCAAAACATTTTGTTTTGTATAACATCATCTGGCTTTTCATCATCGACGATACCTCCACGGTATAAGTTTCCATTCTTTTCCGAACTTCACAAGTTCAACACTTCCTTTCCAAAGATTCCCTTTCAAAAACTTCCTTTTTGAAAACATTGACACAATGCTAGCTACATGGCCATTCAACTGTCCATATCCGAGGACGCGGCTTCTTCGAAAAAGTTGTACTCTGCAGAGGTGTACACATCCACCAGATCCAGTACACCTCCCGTGAACAATCACGGACTGTAACAACAGTATGTAAACATCAGGTATCTGATCATAACCATCCACTATGTTCAAACTAGAATATGCCTATCTCTCAGTTTTAATCTCCTCGGCACCATGTCGCACATCGCCATGACAGGAGACTCAACCGATGCAACCGGAGGGAAAATTAATCCCACACTTTTTATGTCTCAACATTGGGAGTTTTGACGACATTCGGTTCGAGGGTACGATGTCCCTTATAGCGATTGAGATAGCACACACTAATAAGAACAAACTTCAAGTTAAGCCCCGTGCCCATGTTGGGGTAGGGTGGCAGTACGGTAAAGGTTGTCCGGCGAAGACTAGGTTATGTGTCATTTTTGAACAACACCACATTCTCAAAAATGACCACTTCCACATTCCTCCGGAGAACAAGGATCCGCCTTTTCTCCGGGTTTTTCCGTAAAGCCTTTGTTTTGTAGAATCACAATTTTAGGGTGTCCACTTAGGGACTAATATATTTGATGGTAATAAATACCATATGGTGGCCTATGGGCTTGGTATTACCAAGTTTAACTATTGGCATGATAGTAACCTATAATATAGTATAGAAGTAAACTCCACATCAAAAATAGTTTTGATAATCAAGTTTTTGTAAAACTTCAGAGGTAAAACATGCATGATAGATAATGATAAGTATTGTATCAGCAAGCATCAGGATGGCTTGCCTGGTAACTCTTGTGTCCCTGGTTGTTGGAGTGACTGGAACTTGAAACAGAGCTTCCCGACACTTCCTTCCTCTTCGTTTTCTAACGTCGTAAAAAAGAGAATAAAGGACACACATTCAGAACCAAACAAGACAAACAAGGCTACAAGTAATACATACAGCAAGCAATCAAGAAGTACCACCCAAGTTCTCAATTTTTCCCTTAAGAAAAATTGGCATAAAAACCATAGTTGAAAAGTCTGCTTTTTTCCTAGTGTTTATGTGTGGCCAATTCAATGATTTTTTTAGTTAAGAACACCATGGACCAGTGGGGTAGAGCACATGTTACTAGACAGTAGGTTGTCACATAAAACACATTTTGATGTCTAAAAATTCCCACAACAATCTCTATGGCTAGCACACATAATTTGCTAAAATACTCAAGTGGTGAAATAAGCTCATGACAACAAGTCAAACCTATTTTTCCACCATGAGGCAAACATACCAGTGGGTGTTCCACTAGCAAATATGCTCACCAAGAGGTTAATAAGCCTCTGGTCACTTTTATAAAAGTGCTCAAAACAAACAAACAAGCACCCAAAAACTCCTACTCATACTAGTAGAAAATTTAGGAAAAATACTAGACTAGTTTAGGCTACACTAGTTAATTTTATGCACAAGTGTGCAAGCTAGCAGAGGCAAAAATACTCCTCTAACCAGTACCATAATTTCTACTGGATTCCACAAAATAACATAAAAAGCATAGCTAGGAAACAAGGAAAAACTATGCTTAAAAAGCTACACATGTCAGGAGATTAATTCCTAGTCATCCAAGTGTTACTCATGCTTTTATGCTACTTAAGAGGAAACCTATCAGAGGTGAAAACCCTAAGATAATAATGCCACAAGTACATTCCATCCTCTGGTTTCCACACCAAAGACTCATATTTTTCCCTAGGGGAAAACAAAGACAAAAAACATACATGAATATCCTAGTATGAAATTCTATACACACATGCTATAAGGAATATTTGTATTCTACAACTATAGCACAAGCAACTAATTAATTCATGGCATCATAACAGAAGTAATAACTTCCTACATATGCTATAATAAACTCAAACACTCATAAGACAAAAGATGGCAACACTAGAGCAAAATTCACCATTTTCTAGTGGTGACACTAGTTCAACACTAGAGAAGCAAACAATGTTACTATGATGCTTAATTCTAAACAAGCAAGTCATGATCATAAAATGTACCTAATAACAGTACACAAAACTTACACATGCTAGCAAGCACAACATCAAAACAATCCCATGAAACAACTATTAAGCATGCATAAATTAATTCTAGCAATTTATGTTTCTCTTAAACAATTACTAGCAAGCAAGCAAGGTATAACCTATACAACCAGTAGCTATGCAACAAAAGAAAGGTTATCTAAACCTTTTCAAAAATCCAAACACTCAATTTAAAAACATCCACAAACAATCTATCAATCAAAAGGAATTCAGTTTATTTGCAAACAATTTAATTTAGCACTCAATAGTGAATCATCTCTTAACAAGATACTCCTAAGGAATATTGTGCTAACAAATGGATCACACCTAACATACTAGTAGATACTTATAATAAATAGACTTCTCACTTGCATAAGTGAAAACAAACCATTATATTTTCCATGGTGGAAAATATTCCTATCAACCTCATAATGAAAACATGTTAATTTCTCACATGTGCATAGTTGGGAATTTTCATCCACAACCAAGATGCAATGGGACCAGTGGGTTATGGGCCCATTTAAAAACAAGGTAAATGAGGTTCTAAGCCTCTGGTTACTCATGACAAAAATTAGTATAGCAAAAATAAATAAAACAATGCTATTTATTCTAGTGCATACAAGACTAGTGCATAAGCATAACCAAACCTACACATGCTTCATCTTAAAAAAAACATGCAAGCTATCAGAGACAAAAGCATCAAAATAACAGTACCAAAATGGTACTGGACCTATAGCAAACATAGCACAAAAATTAGGTGACAAGCACACAAGGAGTTGGTTCACACAAAACATCAAATAAATAATCTAGTGAAACAACATATGCTACTTCTTTAGCCATAAAATATTGCAAACATGCACACACTTTGTGTGGTAGATGTACTGCAAGGAAACAACCTAATAACAAGATTCAACACCTCTCTACATCCTAGGAACAAGGATTAAGTCAACCAAGCATTTCATTTTAACAAAAACAAATAAAGAAGTCCAAACAGAAAAGCTTCTGTTTCTAGATCTGTCCACCAAAAATAATATAGAGCTCAAAAAAAATAATCTAAGCTAGGGTAAGATAGATCTACTCAATACCAAACTCATCCAATTGGGTTTGCTCCAAAATTCATTTTTAACCTCCTTATAAAAATCAAAGAAAAGGCTACTGGTCCTTTAGCAATTTGGATGGCATTTTCATTATACAACTCTTCTTGATGTGAGGTTTGTCTCATTGGATAGACATTTTCAATACCTATCCAGATCAGTTGAGTTTGTTCCATTTGATTATATATTTTAAAAGTTATGTCCAAAACATTCTCAGAGATAGTCTGTGGCAAAACAGTCATTGTGTCCAAAGTATTTGCCCAAATCCAGATCTGCAAATTTTGCATGGCTTGGATTTCATGTATGTATGTCCATGATTTTTCTCAGATTTTATTGTGCAGGTTTTATATTTTTCCCAAGCCTAAAGTAAAAGTCTCAGATCTGTAAAAAAAATAAAAGAATAAAATGATCACAGCGCGGGCTGGATCCACTGCGGCTGCGGCCCAGCGCAGCGCAGCGCACGTACGCGGCGCGGGAAAACGGTCGTTTGAAGGGGGCCGTTGATCATCAGATCGACGGCGCTGGGTCGTCTCCCTCCTCCCGCGCTGTCTCTCTCTGTCTCCGATCGGCCGGCGGCGGGAATGGCTCGGGGAGCTCACCTAGGGCTCGGGGAGGGGTGGCGCGAGCTCGGGGAGGCTGCAGGGGGTCGAGGGCGTCGAGGGGAAGTCACGGCGGCGACGACCGCGGCTCCAGGCGGCGGCGCGACGCAGACGCCCGTGGCGGCGCTCCGCGGACGGCGGCGGCGACTCCGGCAGGTATAGGGTGGGGGACCTTGTCTAGGAGGTTCCTGGAAGTGTGGGGAGGCTAGCCATGGCAGTGGGAGGGGCTAGATGAGAGAGGTGCGAGCAGGGCAAGGTGGTGGCCGTGGTGGTCACCCCTCGGGCTAGATCTCGAGCTAGGGCTTCTTAGGGCTAGTGTTTGGGTTCCTTTTGCTTTGGGGAGGCAGAGGGAGTTGTGAGGAGGTCCAGGGCGTGAGGATTTGCCCTCTGGGGTTGTGTAGGCTCGAGTCCAAGTGGGTGTGCTTGGTTTGGCAAAGGCATGGGCTTGCCTTGCCCCTTGGGGTGTCTCCACGGGTGGCCTGGCTTCTAACTGGTGCCATGAGGTGAAAAATGGTACAAGGGTGTGAGCAAGGCCACAGTAAGGGCCAAGGGATGGGCAAAAGTGAAAGTGCACACTATTCCAACCACTACAATGTTGGGGCGCGTAGTGATAAACGAAAAACTTTTCCTACGCGGTACTCCCAAGATCTAGCCGAGGTAGAAGGCCACGAGTATTACCACTAGACGCGCAGGTGCGGATTATCGATGTAGCGCGTCTGGTCGGGGCAGTGCAGTCCCACGATCCGGTCCGGCCGATCCAATCCCTCGAACGTCGAAGTGCTGAACGTACAGCACCTCTGCCGGTATCCACACGTACGAGGAGGAGCTCCGACGGCGGACTGCTAGGTCCGGTGCGGCGGCTGGACTGAGTGGGGCTAGGGTTCCCAACGCATGGGAGAGTGGACTAACGTGCCCGCTGGGCAACCTGCGCCCCTCTTTATATAGCGTATGGTAATGGGCTGCACAACACTTGTGGCCCATTCCCTCTGTGAGTCCGACTCACTAACTCAGTCCATTTCCGGTTCGGGTCCAACCCAACCAATATTTGCTCCCGCTCTTAAGTGTGTGACCCTGCAGGCTCATGGCGACTTGGACACGATTAGAGTCCGACTCTCAATCGATCAATCGGTAGTGGCTCCTAGCAGAACGTGCCGACTCCCAAGTTCCATTGAGTCATGACGACATACCTTTCAATGTGATATTCATCTTAGTCCTTTTTGCCTCACGATATACCTTGTCGAGCTATAGGCGATTTATCGTCATCCCTTAAATAGCTCAACTCTCTTCTCGATCCGTGATATGTGATTCATCTGACTAACTCTTAGTCAACCGACACAGTTAACACTTAACTGAGTGGCGCATGGCCATGCTTCCTGAATCATATCACTCGAGAGGGCCCAGAGAATATCTCTCCATTAGGAGGGGCAAAATCCCATCTTGATTATCCACATCACGCAGCTTGCTTCTCATTCGACCCGAACTCTGCCTTTATAGTTGCCTTGTCACAGAACAACGTTTGACAGAACCTAAGTCGGTGATCCACAACTCGAATTGTGCGACAACCTCAGGTCTAAGGATTACATTGATTGAGACGTGCAAATGACGACTTGATCGTTGCATCTCAATATGGGTCAGTCCGACTTGCTAAACTCTTTAGCCAAGTCCGTGAACGTTGGAATGGCATCACCATGCCCATGACAAGTGGAACTGTGTCATCAGCCAACACTTACATTAGTCTAGGGTGTGTGTCCAGCACAACCTAAATGACCAAGGACAATCTAGTATGAACAACATGAATACATGGTTCCACAATCGAATCACATATTCAATGACATGTATCAGATGTTCAAAACAAGGACAACTTAATAACTTTATGAATACAGTGGGAATTACATCATACATGATTGCCTCTAGGGCATATTCCCAACAGTCTCCCACTTGCACTAGAGTCAATCATCCTGGCATCATATGCCTAGGCATCTAATGCCCATACCTCTCGTGTGCGCCTCATGCTTAGGCTGTGGTAGCGCCTTTGTCAACGGATCTGCAATGTTTGCATCCGTGTGTACTTTGCATAACTTGATATCACCTTGTTCGACAAACTGGCGAATGAGGTGGTACCGCATGAGTATATGTTTGTTCTTCTGGTGTTGTCTAGGTTCCTTGGCCTGTGCGATAGCACCATTGTTGTCACAATATACGTCCAAAGGATTGGACGCGCCCTGAACCACACCAAGATCAATCAGGAGGTTCCTGATCCAAACAGCTTCCTTTGCCGCCTCTGAGGCAGCAATATACTCAGCCTCTGTTGTAGATGCAGACACCGTATCTTGCTTGGAACTCTTCCAGCTCACAGCTCCTCCGTTCATTACGAACACGTATCCCGATTGCGAACGAGAATCATCTGAGTCGGTGAGATAACTCGCATCCGTGTAACCCTTTACACTGAATTCCTCATCACCTCCATAAACTAGGAACATTTCCTTAGTATTTCTCAAATACTTAAGGATGTTTTTAACCGCTGCCCAGTGGGCTTCGCCAGGGTCAGCCTGGTATCTGCTCGTAACACTTAGAGCATAGGAAACATCTGGCCTAGTACAAATCATGGCATACATGATGGATCCGATTGCCGAAGCATACGGGATCACACTCATCCGACTTCGCTCATCAGTTGTCGAAGGACACTGAGTCTTGCTAAGTTTTATGCCATGGGACATCGGTAAGAATCCCTTCTTGGACTCTTCCATTTTGAATTTCTTCAAAACCTTGTCCAGATAAGTACTCTGACTCAATCCAATGAGCCGCCTGGATCTATCTCTATAGATCCTGATTCCTAATATGTAAGTTGCCTCACCCAAATCCTTCATTGAGAAACTCCTTTCCAATGACTCTTTGGTTTCTTGCAACATCATGACGTCATTTCCAATCAGTAATATGTCATCCACATATAAGATTAGAAAGTTTACTTTGCTCCCACTAAACTTCTTGTATAAACAAGAATCATGATCGCTCTTGATGAAGCCAAACGATTTGACTACCTCATCAAAGCGAATGTTCCAACTCCGAGATGCTTGCTTCAACCCATAAATGGATTTCTGAAGTTTGCATACCTTGTTAGCATTAGCTGGATCGACAAAACCTTCGGGCTGTATCATATACACGTCCTCAGTTAAATTTCCATTAAGGAAAGCCGTCTTGACATCCATCTGCCATATCTCATAGTCGAAATAGGCTGCTATGGCTAACATGATCCGAATTGATTTAAGCATCGCTACAGGCGAGAATGTCTCGTCATAGTCAACTCCTTGAACCTGTCGGAACCCCTTCGCGACAAGTCGTGCTTTATAGACGGAAATATTTCCATCCATATCAATTTTCTTCTTAAAGACCCATTTGCACTCGACGGGTCTTGCACCGTCAGGCAGATCAACCAAATTCCAAACTTGGTTTTCATCCATGGACTTTAACTCGGATCTCATGGCTCCAAGCCATGACTCGGAATCAGATCCCACCATCGCTTCCGAATAAGTTGCCGGCTCATTACTGTCTAACAGTAAAACATCACGAGCACTCTGTAATCTGGCAGATCTCCGTGGTTCAGGTGCTATTACCGGTGTAGGTACCACGACCGGCTCAGCCTCCAAGGCGTTCGCCGACTCGCCCCTAGCGGGTTCCTCTCGAATTTCTTCGAGTTGCACCGTGCTCCCACTGACTTCCCGACTGAGAAACTCTTTCTCAAGGAAGACACCATTCCGAGCGACAAACACTTTGCCCTCTTCCCGGTTGTAGAAGTAGTACCCCAAGGTTTCCCTCGGATACCCCACGAAAATACACTTATCCGACTTGGGCGTGAGCTTGTCCGACTGAAGTCGCTTGACAAATGCTTCACAACCCCAAATCTTTAGAAAAGACAAACTTGGCTTTTTACCAGTCCACATCTCATGTGGTGTCTTCTCTACTGACTTTGATGGTACTCTGTTTAGTGTGAAAGCTGCAGTTTCTAGACAATAACCCCAAAATGATAAAGGTAGATCTGTCCGACTCATCATTGATCGTACCATGTCCAACAAGGTCCGATTTCTCCGTTCCGATACACCGTTTCTCTGCGGTGTACCCGGCGGAGTGAGTTGAGGAACTATTCCACAACTCTTTAGATGGTCATCAAACTCATGGCTCATGTACTCGCCCCCACGGTCCGACCGTAGAAACTTTATTTTCTTGCCGAGCTGATTTTGTACCTCATTCTGGAATTCCTTGAACTTTTCAAAGGCTTCCGACTTGTGTTTCATTAAATAGATATATCCATACCTACTAAAATCATCAGTGAAGGTAATGAAGTACTCATAACCACCTCTGGCTGTCGTGCTCATTGGTCCACATACATCACTATGTATTAGTTCCAACAAGTCGGACGCCCTTTCACAACTCCTTGCAAAAGGTGTCTTGGTCATCTTGCCTAGTAGGCATGATTCGCATGTCTCGAATGACTCTAAGTCAAACGAAGTTAGAAGTCCATCATCATGGAGCTTCTTCATGCGCTTCCAACTTATATGACCAAGCCGACAGTGCCAAAAGTAAGTCATATTCAGATCATTTGGTTTCAACCTTTTAACATTTATGTTATAGACCGATTCACTATCAAGATTTAAAATAAATAACCCGTTCTGAACGGGTGCAAAGCCATGAAACATATCTTTCAAATATAAAGAACAACCATTATTCTTAATATTCGACTCATAACCTTGTCTCATCAAACATGAGGCGGAAATAATGTTTCGACTAAGCGCTGGAACATAATAACAATTATTTAGTTCCAAAATAAATCCTGAAGGTAAATGAAGTTGCATCGTGCCGACTTCCAACGCAGCGACTCTCGCCTTGTTGCCGACCCGAATGTCAACCTCTCCTCTTGCCACGCTCCTAGTTCTTACCAGCCCCTGCAACGAGTTCCAAATGTGAATGACTGATCCGGTATCATATACCCAAGAACTATTAGGTGCATCAGCAAGATAAATGTCTATAACATTGCACACAAGTGTACCTGAGTCGGAAGTCATACCTCCACTCTTGGCCTTGTCAGCCAAATACTTGGTGCAGTTCCTCTTCCAGTGGCCATCCTGCTTGCAATAGAAGCAATTGGCTCCGGCTGTAGGAGAAGGCTTAGTCTTTGAGGAAGCACTCTGGACAGGGCCATGGGCGCTACCTCCTGACTTATCCTTCTTCTTCTTAGTCCAAGAACTCTTCTTGAACTTAGCCTTATTCTGCACCATCAACACTTGACTGGCGCCTTTCTTGATATCAGCCTCTGCCGTTTTGAGCATCCCATGTAATTCAGTGATACTCTTATCCATACCATGCATATGGTAGTTCGAGATGAACGGACCATACGCACTAGGAAGAGAGTTCAGAATTATATCAGTGGCGATCTCTTCTTTAATTGAGAAGCCCAAGCGATCCAAAGACTGTATGTAACCAATCATCTTGATTACATGCGGACTCAGTGGATCGCCGTCTTTCAGCTTACAGCCAAGCAAAGCTTGAGAGACTTGATACCTCTCAGTCCTTGCTTGAGCCTGGAACATACTTTTGAGGCTTTCGATCATATCGTAGGCCTCAACATTTTCGAACTGCTGCTGCAAGTCCGGTTCCATGTGTGCAAGCATAAGACAGCTAATCTCCGTAGACTCATCTCTAGCCTTACGGTAGGCATTCATGACAGCGACAGTCGCATCGTCATCAGGCTCATCTGGAAGTGGAGTTTCTAGAACATGTTCTTTCTTGTCATGCTTGAGGACTATCCTCAGATTACGATACCAGTTGGTGAAATTGATTCCATTAAGCTTATCTTTCTCTAGGATTGACCTCAACGCAAAAGTGGACAACTGAGGAAGGTTGCTAGGTGCCATTGATCTACAACAGAAAATACGCAAAAACACTTAAGACATGTATTCATAAAAGAGCAGGCATATTAAACGATTTAATACTTATGCTCCCACTAGAACCAACATCCCTCCGATGGTTGCTAAGTGATTCAAGATCCTAAATAAGCAAGCCGACTAGTGAGCTTTAGCATCACCGCTAGCCGTCAAGTGATCTAGGTAGGCAACACCTTGCCAATCGTATCTCTATACGACTCCTGTTAGTTGGGTGACATCACATGCCCCGGCTCCCAATCTACCTCGCCCCGAGCCCCACAACCGTTGTGATGGACTCGTCTAGATTACCAAGTGCTTCTGCTTGTAAGAGTCCGACTCAAACCCACCTAACCGGAAAGAATTGGTAGCACCTCAATTTCATGAGCCCACTACCAAGAATGTCCGACTTGTGATGGTGCAGCACTGGCGGGGCGACCGACTAGACCTTCTTTGAGGGATTAAAGAATCTACCAACTATCTAAATAGAGGTAAATAGAGACATAACAATAACACAAATAAAACAATTATAATGTGAAATGGTATGGCTCTCTTCATGGTGATCTCCATCTCCACGAAGCTTGTAAGTCGACTCGTGCCAACTCTTGTCACGTGCCATCTTACTCCATGTAGCCGACTTGTACATCGACTTGCATGCCTTCCGGGTTCTCCAACAAGCTACACTAGCTAAGTAAATGAAATTTACATAGAGAATCCGACACGCAGGCCGGTATACAATAAAATGACAGCACCTAGGCTCCAGCCGGCTGACAAAAACATGATACGCAGATCATGTATGGATTACACACATCACATGCACATAAGCCATACCATTCACAACTTCCTGCAAAAACAAGTTATGCATAGATACGATATCTACCGGCGTTGTGAAACTCGCAACGACATCTAAGGCGCTACGACAGGACGACGGCGGTAACCAGTATTCCGATTTTACCCGAATCTGATCCGTATTCCGATTCGACCAAACTCTTTGATCTTCGATCACCGCAACTGGATTTATGTGTCACGGTATACCCCGATGGCGGAAACCGACCGGTAGGGGTAAGTTGTTCCACGACCTTAGCAGTATGATCACGGAAACCAGATCATCCATTAACCCCGAGTACGATTGATCCAATCAACCTTGTACAAAACCGATCTATCTCATAGACCGACCACCAAAACAGCAATTAGATCACATCTAACGCTAACTACATATCACATATGTACGGATCTCGGGCCTAATACCAGAAGCTACCGCTCTGATACCACTGTTGGGGCGCGTAGTGATAAACGAAAAACTTTTCCTACGCGGTACTCCCAAGATCTAGCCGAGGTAGAAGGCCACGAGTATTACCACTAGACGCGCAGGTGCGGATTATCGATGTAGCGCGTCTGGTCGGGGCAGTGCAGTCCCACGATCCGGTCCGGCCGATCCAATCCCTCGAACGTCGAAGTGCTGAACGTACAGCACCTCTGCCGGTATCCACACGTACGAGGAGGAGCTCCGACGGCGGACTGCTAGGTCCGGTGCGGCGGCTGGACTGAGTGGGGCTAGGGTTCCCAACACATGGGAGAGTGGACTAACGTGCCCGCTGGGCAACCTGCGCCCCTCTTTATATAGCGTATGGTAATGGGCTGCACAACACTTGTGGCCCATTCCCTCTGTGAGTCCGACTCACTAACTCAGTCCATTTCCGGTTCGGGTCCAACCCAACCAATATTTGCTCCCGCTCTTAAGTGTGTGACCCTGCAGGCTCATGGCGACTTGGACACGATTAGAGTCCGACTCTCAATCGATCAATCGGTAGCGGCTCCTAGCAGAACGTGCCGACTCCCAAGTTCCATTGAGTCATGACGACATACCTTTCAATGTGATATTCATCTTAGTCCTTTTTGCCTCACGATATACCTTGTCGAGCTATAGGCGATTTATCGTCATCCCTTAAATAGCTCAACTCTCTTCTCGATCCGTGATATGTGATTCATCTGACTAACTCTTAGTCAACCGACACAGTTAACACTTAACTGAGTCGCGCATGGCCATGCTTCCTGAATCATATCACTCGAGAGGGCCCAGAGAATATCTCTCCATTAGGAGGGGCAAAATCCCATCTTGATTATCCACATCACGCAGCTTGCTTCTCATTCGACCCGAACTCTGCCTTTATAGTTGCCTTGTCACAGAACAACGTTTGACAGAACCTAAGTCGGTGATCCACAACTCGAATTGTGCGACAACCTCAGGTCTAAGGATTACATTGATTGAGACGTGCAAATGACGACTTGATCGTTGCATCTCAATATGGGTCAGTCCGACTTGCTAAACTCTTTAGCCAAGTCCGTGAACGTTGGAATGGCATCACCATGCCCATGACAAGTGGAACTGTGTCATCAGCCAACACTTACATTAGTCTAGGGTGTGTGTCCAGCACAACCTAAATGACCAAGGACAATCTAGTATGAACAACATGAATACATGGTTCCACAATCGAATCACATATTCAATGACATGTATCAGATGTTCAAAACAAGGACAACTTAATAACTTTATGAATACAGTGGGAATTACATCATACATGATTGCCTCTAGGGCATATTCCCAACATACAAGTGACATCATCACTTAGTCAACATGCCACCTCATTTTCTCCCTCCCTAGCTGACCAAAAGAGGATCCAATGCCCCTTCCAGAAGCTCCATAACATTGCTTTTCGAGTTGGCAAAGTGGCAAGGCTTGGATCAGTACACACAAGCTAAATCATCAAGTTTAAAAGTGTAATCACTGTTCTGTCAGAAAAATTCAGTTAGGCAGTTTTCTGAATTTTTCTAAGTGCTGGAATCAGCAGACAGAGATAGCAAAAGTTGGAGTTGTTTTCAGGGTTCAAATGCTTTCCAAAATTTGTTTTCAAAATATGGACTTGTTAACCATGTTATATACTTTCAGAAACAACTTTTGGAAACCATTTTGAAATAGTTTAAGGCCATGAAAACAATGTGGAAAAAGGTATACTTTCTGTTTTTATCTGTTTCTAAAAACTGCCTTAATTTTATACCACAAAAACAACAAGCAAAAGATAGTTTTTTATTTATCCCAAAATAAAAGTGAGCTTATGGATTTGTAGTACATATAACAAGGATTAATTAGAAGTCAAGAAATCACAAAATAACAATCTCTAGCTTGGTGAAAACAATGGTAGAAAACAGGTAATTGGCTTTATTTTCAGGAATTGTTTTCTATAGGAAAGTTAAAAGAAAACCTTCATAGATCATCTTGGAAACTTGCTTTCTTGGATCCAACAAGGTTAAAAGTTTGTTTTAAGATTCAAACAAGAATGGTCCAAGTCTTGGAAAGAAAATCCACTCAAGTATTAATAAGAAAACATTAGGGAAAAATATCAGGAATATTTTTCAGAAACATAAGGTGTTGGTTTTATAATGAAACAAAACTTATGTTGCAAATATGATTAGGATCATAACACAAGTTATTTAAAACAATCATGTTGTTGTAAACATTACTTTGTTGGCCCTAATAGTTGACTTCTTGAGCACAGATCAAGGGTTTAAAAACTGGGATGTGACAGACCTTCCCCCCTTACCAGAATCTCGTCCCGAGATTCGCAGGCAAGCGAAAAGAGGGTATGGTCAAATAACAATGTTAGATGATTTGTTTACAAAACATGTGTTGGTGTTTTGTAACCTTATTTACAGGGGCTTCCCCCCTTTGATTTTTCTTACCAGAATTCCCTGGTAAATTTGTTTTCTTTACAAAGGTTTGGGTGCCAACACATTGCTCCTTAAAACCATGATGTCCAACCAGTGGTTATTCTTTAGTCACAAGCTCTATTTGCGTACCACTCAAAGATCAATCTAAGGGATATCCATCATTATTTAAAAAGTATGAGCTTTCCATTTCTCACCGTCCAAAATCCAGGAAAATCCACTACCTTCCTCTTAACCTAATATAGTTAAATCTCAAACATTTGTTTTCCTCAAAGGTAGTTTATCTAGATCATAAAGCTATAACAACTCTGAGTACTATCATCTTTCTAAGGTTTCTTTCAGAAACTCCAAGCTCAAAATGATTTTTCCTAAAATCTATCATCATCAATATATATCCACCAATCTTTCTTAGCCTCAAACGAGTTCTACTATCTCATACTGTAGAATCTGGTTCCTTCAACACATATATACGGGAGATATTGTCGACTAGTAATGATCATAGATTACCCATCTAATATTTTTTTTTCCAACCTTTCACTACTTCAAAATAGCTATAGAATCATTCTAAGGCACCTTTCCCTTTGTTTTTCAAAAAAATTGATTACACGTTTTCTTTTTAAACGGTGATAACAAACTCTGTAACATATCAACTCTATAAGTTACTTTGTAAGGTATTTGGTTTTTAGATACCACTTCTGTAGGGTATTTAAACGAAAATGTGATGAGCCAACACTGTAAGGTTTTAAGCTTACGATTAGATGAGGTTATATTACCAATTGGTAAGGTCTCCAATTCTGTAAGGCCTCGAACTAGAATTAGATGAAACCCTTTTAGAGTTTTGTTAGTATCTTTAACTATTTACTTAGTCTGACGTGACACTTCTAGTGTCCCATTTACGTCGGGTTTTCTCATGGTGCGACGATAAACAAAACAAGGGGGTTCACAGGTGTGGTTTGAAACGTACCATTGGCTATGGCAGGAGTCGAAGATGCTCCTGCAACATCATCTCTGTCTCGAGGTCCACTCATCAGATTCTTGCGTTTCTTCTGGGATGGACCCTGGGTTTCTTGGGTTTCTTCAGGATGAGATAGAATACGGTTCTTATTGGGACAGTTGCGAGCATAGTGCCCTTCCTGTCTACAGGCAAAACAACCCTTGATTTTAGGCTTGACTTTCACCCGTCTCCTCGAAGATTGCTCAGACCAAGCCGGATCATACTCCCTCTGGGGACAATTACGAGCGAAGTGCCCTTCCGTCCCACAGACAAAACACTCTTCAGTCACCCATAGACTAGTTTCTCCTGGCGTCACCATCTTCCTTTTGCGGCTCTCTCCAGCAAGCAGTTGATGGTATTCTCTCATAAGGAACATAGTATTCTCAGCGTTGGTGGTGGCAAGCTGAATCAACTATCCCAGGATAGCATGGGTGGCGATGTGCTCAGCATGAGCGGCTTCACGTTTTTCCTTCAACAGAGCCAACAGTTGAGCAACTGTCGGCTCAGGTGACGGAGGTGGATTGCTGGCCATGCTGAAGAAAAAGAACGGTGTAAGACGATAATCACTAAAGGTGATCTTGGTTTTAAAGGCTCGTGACATATACCGGCTCATAGCGGTCATGAGAACGGTAGATAGCACGACAACAAGCAAACATCGACGAAACTAAAGCCAACTCAAACCCATATTAACACGCATGTGAAAAACGAGTCTTAACAAGCATAACTTATCTTAAGGGTTCACAAGGCTACCAGATAAGGCTTACAACACAACTAGTACACACAACGCTCTAACAGAGGAGCTCACACGACACGAAACCCAACACAAACAAGCGTCTGGGGTGGAAAAACAACATAAGTCCTAACATCCTGCGGCCATCCTAAGTGCTCGAGGAAGCGCGTAGCTGTTCCTCCAACTCTTCCACTCTGGCCTTGCTAGTTGCAAGCTGAAGCTGAAGTGCTATCACTTGAGTGCGGTGCTGGGAGTCAGTGTACTTCATGGTCTTCTTCAGTACCTTGAGACGACGCTCGGTAGCCGAAGATGCACCAAGACGGGCTTCTAGTTGGTCTATCTCTCTGCCTCGGAGGTCATAGTCTGCTCTAACCTTGTCAAGGGAGAGCTGGGTGTTGTACAGCTGTCCTTCCAGATGCTGGAAGTGACGTGCAACCACAACGTCTCCAGTGACTTCTATTGGCTTGTCGTCCTCGTCGCGTTTTCCAAAGTAGCTGTATGGGGTTCCCGCAAACTTGCGATGGAAGAAGTTCGCGAGCTTGGCGATGGTCAGCTGCATCACCCTAAGGATACTGATGAGGGGATAGTAACCCGGTATCCCAACTCCCAGGTGTGACCCGGCCCAAACGGCGGCTGGACCAAATCCGGCTAAAGACAAAGAAGCTTCTGGAAGGCCCAGGGCGTGTAACGTTCGTGACCCGGATTGTGGGTTGCGGTAAGGAAAGTTAGGGTTTGTGTATAGAGTTCGAGTAGGACTCAGGAGGCGCTTTGTAAAGGCAAGCCAAGGGGGGTATGAGTGCTATATAAACCAACCCCTAGGCTTAGCCTCAGAGAGGTTCAAGCCATAATTGTAATACCTGTTATCGAGTATCCAGCATTATTGATATCGAGATCCGGCGAGTTATTCTCCGGTTCTTAGATCGCTTTCGCCATGTCTTCCTTTGAGCTAAACCCTCTCCCGAATACCTGTGTCGACTTGCCCCAAGATCAGTTACCCCAGGTAACATCTGCCGTGATTATCCCACGACAGTTGGCGCCCACCGTGGGGCCTGCGTCCAAAGGTGTTTGCATCACGGGAGAAGCTCGGAAGAACATGAAGAATCTCATCGTCGGAGAAATCTACGTCAACAGCCAAGGAAAGAAGATGGTAGACGATTCTGGCTGGGGGCCAGAGTCGGATCACCTCGAAACCGGATCCGTCGTGACAATCGGCCACATCAACGTCTTCATCGGTATGGTATGTACTTCCAATTCGAATCGTGATAATCTTGGATCTGATTCCGTGTCAGGGGAAGATGAGCATGTTCAATCAGAAAAAGAAGAATCGATCGGAACAACGGATCAGACAGAGAGGGAGGATGATACCGAGTCTATACGGGATTTGTCGGAGGATCGATATGAAAGGGAAAACAGCGAGGAAGAACAGTACGAATCTACACCGGGCATCATGCGCCGGGTTGCAGTCTATGCGGCTCCCGCGACCAATCTCAATCAAGAAAACGCGGCCGCAGCGCCAGCCGGGGCGGTTCAGGCAGCGGCCCAGCAGCAAGGAGCAGTTGACCCGGTCTTGGTCCAGGTCGATGGAGAGTCGGCGTCTGTCACCAGTCGCCCAGCAGACGAGGAGCGACACGCAAATATGTTCGGGTTCCAAGCAAACCGGACACCGGGGGCGGGCCCCTCAAACCCGCGTCACCCGGCTCTGTTTGATAATAATTTGATTTTGGACCCCACAGTCTTGGCCACAGTTATTACCCCAGAAAACGCGGCAGAGCGTGTAAGAGACCTGGACGTGGCTCGTCGTGCATTGGAGCAGCAAAGAAGGCAAGTGGAAGCAGAAAGGCAGGGGATGGTCGCGCGGCAGCGCGAATTGGATGACCGAGAGACCCGGCTCCGGGAGGAAACGACAAGGATGCACCAAAGGCTCCGAACTATGCTGCCGGCAACAGGAGGGGTTATTAACCCGACTGCCCTGGTGTTCACGCCTCAAGATCAGCCGATTCCACCGACGAACCAAGGGACCATACCGCGACCTTCAACGGGAGCACATCCGGTAAACGCGCCAGCCGGGTTACCCTTGCCACAGACGGGGGCGACAGCCGGCAATACCATGCCGCCACCACCATCACGATTCCGCACACCAGCAGGTCATTACAACAATCCCATGGACAACGTGTACGCAGCAACGCTCGCATTAAACCAGATTCCTGTGGGAGACTCGCCTCATGCGGAAGGAACCCGACGAGCAATCGATCTGCTACACACCGCGGTAGCACAGCAAGCCAATTATCCGGATCATAGAAGCGGGATGCATGGGACGCCGTACGCCAGTCAGCAACAGGGCAATGTCCAAACAAGTGCGGCACAACGAAGGGAAGAGCAGCAGCAAATGCCGCCTCCACCGCGTATCCAGACAGTACCAGTAGTATCAGCAGCGCAGGCGGTGGTGGACAGTTCCAGAGCCAGAAGAGCCGGGGCCGGGTCTGCCGCACACGAGTTACCGGCGGTGCCGCACCCCGCGGTACCCCCAGCCGGGTCACGCGTTTCCCGGGCAAGACCAGCCCCAACCACCCTTGCGGGACCAAAGTGCCTCTCGGACGATATCAGGGCAGAACCTTACCCGGAGAAATTCAAAGAACCGGGGAAAGTAGTGAATTATGAGCCAACAATGGATCCGGAAACGTGGTTGAGCAGCTACGAGATGGCAATGTCAATTCGCAATGCATCCGAGAATCTCCAAGCCAAGTTCATGTACTTGATGATGTCAGCGGGAGCAGCAAAGTTGTGGTTTACCAATTTACCGGAGAAGTCGATCAAATCGTGGGAGGAGCTAAAAACCGCATTTATCAAACACTTCCATGGGACATGTAAGAAGTTATTTACTATTGATGATTTAGAAAGATGCGTTCAGAAGAAAGGAGAGTCAGCACGCAGCTGGGTACGCCGGGTTATGGAGATACTCCACTCGTCTACAGATATCCAACCAAAGGACGCGCTACAAGCCATGGCGAAAACATGTAAGTATGTTCCCTTAGTGCAAAAGCTAACCCGCATGAAATCCAGTAGAAATGCAGCGGAGGTTACGATGGGAGAGTTAATGGATGCATGCAACAAGCACGCTGCAACGGATACTACAGAGGAGGAAGTTGATGACAAGAAGGCAAAAGCAAACGCAAGTAACAGTGGGAAAACCGGCAATGGATCGGCGCCAAACAATAATGGAAGTAACCAGAACAAGCGCCCGTTTGAGGGGAATTCCGAGTTTGTAGCCAATACGGAGGCCGGGTCTTCAAGACCTAGATCCGAAGGGAATTTTAATACTGGAAATCACAATGGGGGACACTACCAAGGACCTCCAAGACCAAGCAACAGTTGGGACATATTTAGGATGGCGTGCCCGAAGCATAGCAGGAATGGCAAGCCGGCCAATCATTCATTAGAGCAATGTGCCGACTTACAAAGGTGGAAGAACGAGGAAGTGAACAGAGCTATGCGAGGTGCGGGCCGAGGAGGAGGTCCGGGTCTAGGTGGAAACTTGGGTAACGGACCGCCCCCAGCCGGCAATCCGCCCGCTGGAAGTCAAGGTAACAATCAAGGTGGAGCAGGAGGTTTTCAAGCTAACCCCAAACAGCTGGGTCAATATCATGTGCACACTACTGGAGGCTCTAGCAAGGATAAGAAGATACTGAAACAAGCAGTTAATTCGGTCTCTTCCGCTGTTCCAAGATATTTGAGGTGGTCAGAACAGGAGGTAACATGGAGCAGGAGAGATCACCCGGACAGGATTGATCACCCGGGAGTCTTAGCGTTGGTAGTAGCACCACAGGTCAACGGTTACGAGCTAAAGAAAGTCTTGATGGATGGAGGGAGTAGTATCAACATCCTATACTGGGAAACTTTCCTGCGCATGGGCTTAAAGGAATCACAGCTGCAAAAAAGTACAACAGTTTTTCACGGGATAGTGCCAGGTCATTCGGCATGCCCCGAAGGAAAAGTGGCACTGGAAGTAGCTTTCGGGGAGTCAAAGGACAATTATCGAGTCGAGTGGCTTACCTTTGAGGTAGTAAAGTTGCGCAGTCCTTATCATGCATTGTTTGGAAGGCCGGCTTATGCCAAGTTCATGGCAAGACCGTGTTATGTGTACCTACAGCTGAAGATCCCGGGTCCTAAGAAGACCATCACCATACATGGAAATCGAGATATAGCAGCTGAATGTGATGAGGGAGATGCGGCGATGGCCGAGCAAGCTTGCAGGAAGGAAGAGCTCAAACATTATCGTTCTAAGGTGGACCTAGAAGAGAGGACGACGTCAAAAAAGCCAACCCCTGAAGGGGACAAAGCAAAGATTAGGGCAGAAAAGGACCTTAAGATGGTAGGTTTCATCAGGGGCGAACCTTCCAAATCCCCTAATAGAGAAAAAGACGTACTGCCACACGCAGCTGATCACGCTTCAAGGGCGGTATACCCGGATTGGCTAGCAAATCCGATACTCGTTATGAAAAGGCCCAGCGAATGGAGAATATGCATCGGCCACGCCAGTGTGAGGCCGATTCCCGAGAACAATTAAAGCAGTGTAATCGACGGCAGGTTTCATACGCACTCTTTTCCTTACCAGGGTACCTAAGGGGACTGGAAGGTTTTTAACGAGGCGGCCTGCTGATTCAAAAAAGAAATTTTTATCAATAAAAGAAGATGGTTTCGAGTCTTATCATGATCCTTGCTTCAGTTACAAGTAAGTAACGTTTTTATTATCAACACATCAATATCATCGAAATACATTGCGTGAATATAGGTCTCCGGGGGGCGATCTGCTTCAATAAGTAATCTCAAACCCGGAGACCCGGCCATGATGCCTATGAGTTATGGGGGCTGATTACTCGTAGAAACGGGTGCGGCTACAATCCTATAACTGGACGAAGGAGCCAAATTTCTTGATTATTCTTACTTAAGCTCGATGTGACTCGCACTAAAGTGGCATGATCTGTTCACGTACGATTACAATCAAACTATGCAGCCCAATGGGGCTTGCTTGATCTTGTTTTTCGTATAGATGCAACGACATGGTATCCACGCGAAAGCCGGCTTACAGTACAAGATAATCAAAAGGGTCATCTAAACCACAAGTCCATGCAGAGTATAAGGCTAAAAAAGCCGGAAACTCAACAAGTATTAAGCATGACTTCAGTATTTATGTGAACAGCTATTGGTATTCAGCTTGGTAAACAGCAGTATGTCATCTGAGAAAGGCCACGCCCCCATAGCTCGTACTTTGGGTCATGGGGACTGGGGACTTCGAAACAGAAACAAACTGTTTAACTACCAAAGCCTGTAAACCTTAATTTCCGAGTATTGGGGACTTAAAGAAAAGTTCATCTATCAAAACCTACGATACTCGGTTAGCCGAGTCTCAAAAGGAAATTGAAAACAAGAGTTCGAAGTATCGAGAATAAGCTTATAAGTAACACAAGGATGGATATTATCAAAAGCCAGGGGAGGCAAAGAGTTATCATAAGTTCACAAACGCAAAGTCATAGTGTCAGCATCAATGGTGCACAGGCGCACCGCAAAAAAAAAAATCATATCAGTCTCGAGAAACGCAAAGCACCAGGCAGCATCCTACTCGGCATCCTGAGAGCGGTCCTCCGGGTCTAAGTCTTGGACTTGCTCCTTGGCCTTGCCAGCAGTTTTACCCGGGCTCTTCACATCTGGACGAACAGGCGGAGGCACGGCTGGGGTAGAGGTAGACGGCTTTACGCCCAGCTCTGCTTCCCTCTTTGCAGCCTCTTCCTTCCTCCTAGCCAGATCAGTCGACCATTTGTCCAACATATCAATAGGGGGGGGTGCCTCCACCAGGATAACCTTGCCCTCAGAATCATACGAGCTCATAATCGTGTTTAGATCCATCTTGTCGGCCAAAGCTGTGGCTGAAGGACGTACCGCAGATTGTATAGCTTTGAAATCCTGGGGCTTGAATTTGGATCCGTCAGCTTTAAACTCTGGGAACCCGGATACTACCTTCGCCGGGTCAAGCTTTGGAAAATAAGCCTTCGCCAGCGTTAAAGCCCGGGTCATCCCAATTCGGCAGGACGAACGCTTCAGTATTTCAATCCATCCAGGCGCTGTGGAAAAGGCCTGCATAAGGTTCTCCTCGCCCGGGTATACCTCAGAAGGCCACTTGATAGCATCCAGCAAAAGTTTCGTGCCGGCAAAAAACGTCCGGAGCACAGTCTTCAGAGTTTTAACTTGAGTAATGGCATTCTCCTCCGGAGCAGCAAGGTTAGCACCTGCAATCGAAAAACACAAAAGCATATCAGTAATTTTGGTTATTACAACGGCAAAATGGAGGTAAGCAAGCTAGTTGCAGATAAACAAACTTACTTAGCAAAATACGGTAAGTGTCCGTAATCTGAGTTGATAAGTTCTTCAGCGAGGATTGGGCGGCATTGTACTTCTTCTTGTATGTGGAGACATCTTTTTTCAAAGTCTTTATCTCCGCTTCAAGGGCCTTCCTACGCTTAACTTCAGCCAGCAAGAGCTGCTCAGCCTTAAGTAACGCTTCATCTGACTGAGTAATCTCTGCCTGCAAAGACCGGGTGAAGCTGTAAGCCGGATATCACGAGAGTATTTCCTCTGAGGAAATGATTACCGAAAAGTATTATGCGAAGTACCGAGGATAATTACAAAAAAAATTATACTCGGGACTTGGGGACTGGATGTATAATAAAGAGTATCAAGTAAAAGTTACCTGATGTGCTGCAGCCATACGCTCTAGGACATTTCCTTCTGAAGCTTTCATGGCGAGAAGAGCGCTCATCAGCTGGTTAAAGTCAGCGTTATCCGAGTTAGATGGCTCGGGTACCTGGAAAGTGGGAAAAGGAGCGTTTCTTGTAACAGGAGGTGGCACCCGGGTCATCCGAATATCGGAGTTTGGTCCTCCTCCCGCGCTCGAAGTTGTTCCCGTCTCCTTCTCGCCTGCGTGCGAAGCGATGGGATACCCAGTATCATGCCTAGCCAGCTCCGGTGACGACGCTTGCTCGTCGCCAGTTGCAGCGAATGCGTCATCGGCCGGCTTATTCTCGACTCGGACCTCAACCTCCGTGCCCTCTTCGTCGCTAATAACAACCGTGGCTCTGTAGAAGGTACGAAGGTGCAGTTAGTTTTTAGCTGTGAAAAGGTGATAAAGTTTGGTATAACTCTAAGGAAAGGAGTTTACCCGGTGTTCACCGGGAAGTCCGAGGGGAAGCCGTCACTAGACCCGGAAGAGACTGAAAAATGGCAAGAAAGGTCTGGGATTACATTACAAAGGAATGCCCGGAAAGAAATTTTGTTTACAATAAATACCAGGGTGTTGAACCGGGGGCGGCGAAGCGACCGGGTTAAGGGTCTCGTTGCCCGGATGGTTCCGGGTTACTCGGCGCCTAGTCGCGGGTGGCTCCTTCAGTTATGATCAAAAGGGGTGGAGATGGGGTTAGCCCCGGAGTGACGTTATGGGAACAAAAAACCAAAGTGTAAGGAGATGAAGTAAAAACCTGGAGGGCTATCCTCTGGGATTTCCTCTTTGTTCCGGCTTTGGTGGCCAGCTCCGGCTCTTCCTCCTCGCTGGCGGATCCGCCCCTGCTGTCCGTTTCTTCTTCTTCGCTTTGGTCCTCTTGCTCTGAAAAATATCCGAGTTATAGCATAAAGAAGAAGAAAAGGCAGGATATAACGTGTACAAGGGAATCAAGTATGTACCTTCATCCGAGTTAACAACATTGTCTTCCTCCTCCGCATCTTCGGAATTAGGAGGGGTGTCGACCGTCCAAAAGTCATCATCGGCCTGAGGAGAAGATGCCCGGATAGTGATTAATATCGAGTCAAGAGAAGAGAATAAAAGTAAGCTGTTAGAAGTCAAAATCAAGAGGTAGGAAACTTACTGCGGGGGCTGGATTCTCGAGGGTAAAAGGTTCTAGTCCGGCTATGCTCCGGATCACCTCGAGCTTCTCTGTTAAAAAACCCTTGATCGTCTTGTTCATATCATTAGGAGCAAGGGTGCTAGGAGAGTATCGGATAGGGTCTGTGGGAAGACCCGAGTATTCGCACATCAGCTTCTCACGAATGGAGTTTGGCTGGATGCGGAAGCTGACCCAGGTCTTCACCAGGTTTAGCCCGATGAGACCTCGGGCTGACAAGATGGAGATCCTAGCTAGCAAAGGCAAGATCGCCTCCCTGTCCGAGTCGGGGGCGAAGGCGTTGAAAGTCTCGGAGATGTCAAGCTGACCCTCCGAGTAACCCGGCAACTTCTTTTCGCCGGGTGGAGAGGTATCCTGGCAGTAGAAGTATGAGAGCTGCCAGTGCTTCACATGAGAATTGAGAGTAATAGGAGGCATCAGGGAGTTCTTGCGGCGCTGGATGGAAACCCCGCCGCAAGTAAGAAGTGCGCCGTCGCCGCTTTCGCGACACGGCTTGCACTGAAAAAGTTCGACGAAAAGAGCCAGACTTGGCGGAGTGCACAAGTAAGACTCGGAAAGAACGATAAAATGGGAGATGTTTAAAATGGAGTTTGGGCCTATATCGAAAATACGGAGTTTGTAGTGGTCTAGGACGTCGCGGAAGAAAGGGTGACCCGGAGGCCTGAAGCCCCGGGTCACGTGTTCAACGAAACATATTACCTCGTCCGTTGCTGGGGAAGGTCGGGTTTCGTTGCCTGGTACTCTCCAGTGGATAGCTTCCTGTGGAGGTAGGGTTCCAAGCTCGACCAACTCCTCCAGTTTGGCCGTGGTAACAGAGGATTTCCCCCAATTGGCTGATATGGAGTTTGTGGATTTAGCCTTAGCCGGCTGTTTCCCCTGCCTCTTGGGTGCCATGGGATTGACCTGGTAAAACATTGAAGGAAAGGACGTAAGAGACAAAAACTCGGAAGTTAGCAGATAAGTGGTTACCGGCGATTTAAACACAATCCGGGTATTGCCTTGCGGGGTCAAGCATGTTTTGTCCGGGTATCGTGTGCCATTTCAAAATTTATAGAGTTTTCCGTAAAGGCAAATGTTTGGAGAAGTTGGGAGGGTGTTTGTATGCCTACCATCTGCGAATGATCCGGAGAAGTGAGATTCTCTGAGGAGGGAGAACAAAGGCGGAAACTATAGATGGCCCGAGCCCAGATTGGGAATCTTATTTCTAAATTTGTGGCCAAGTTAATGATTGCTGGAGTTAGGAGAGCAATACAAGCTATGAATCCTATCTATGGGAATGATTATGGTAAATATCGGTGAGTTAATCCGGCGCGGCCCGAGAAATCGCGGACCACTCGATTCAGATCTGATCCAAGGGAAGGATGAGAAATTGCGAGGATGAGCTGAGGGATACGAGGAACTTACCAAAGGGGGTTGAAGAAGAGCTTTGCGGAGACAGATGGCGCAAGATTGATGTCCCTTTGAGGTTGTTGGTCGGCGAATCGGGCGCTCGGCGGCGGAGTTGGGGATTGGAGTGAGTCGCGCGGTGGCGGAGCGCAGGCGACGGCGGATGGGCTCCGGCGAGGTGCGTGGGGCTTCCGTGGTGGCACTCCGCGAGCTCGGGTTTGAGGAGAAGTGGAATGGGGGAAATGAGCCGTTAAGAGTTGGGTTTGTTCCTTGAGCTCTATTTATAACCGCCCGGATGGAAGGGCTTAGCCTAACGGTCGAGACCCGGGGAGTGCGGAGTAACTGGCCATTTCGAAATTTGAAAGGCACGTTTTATGCGCAGACCAATATGATCCAGAGAAAAAGGAAGGGGAAATTGCCTTCCTCGTATCAGCGGTAATTATCAAGAAGGATGTGGGGTCAGGGAGTTTCCTATTAAGATTTAAGTCTGGGAGATTAAGGGAGAACCTAAGAAGGGAGAGCCGGGTCTTTACCTGGCTTCCTTGGTACCAGTCACGGCTATTCGTCGACGCGCTGCGTCTTGATCCTCATGTGTTTGCATCTAATATTTCTGTAGGGAATAGCCAACGCTTCGAAGAGTAAATCTTGGAAGCCCAAGCTATTCTGGGGACTACTGATGAGGGGATAGTAACCCGGTATCCCAACTCCCAGGTGTGACCCGGCCCAAACGGCGGCTGGACCAAATCCGGCTAAAGACAAAGAAGCTTCTGGAAGGCCCAGGGCGTGTAACGTTCGTGACCCGGATTGTGGGTTGCGGTAAGGAAAGTTAGGGTTTGTGTATAGAGTTCGAGTAGGACTCAGGAGGCGCTTTGTAAAGGCAAGCCAAGGGGGGTATGAGTGCTATATAAACCAACCCCTAGGCTTAGCCTCAGAGAGGTTCAAGCCATAATTGTAATACCTGTTATCGAGTATCCAGCATTATTGATATCGAGATCCGGCGAGTTATTCTCCGGTTCTTAGATCGCTTTCGCCATGTCTTCCTTTGAGCTAAACCCTCTCCCGAATACCTGTGTCGACTTGCCCCAAGATCAGTTACCCCAGGTAACATCTGCCGTGATTATCCCACGACAGATACCATCTTCCCAACTGTTCTCCACGACTTCGCAAGTGATCTCTGGGGTTGATGGTGCTCTCACTGGTGCACGGATGGTGCAGACGACCAACCAGGACATTTCTCGTCCATCCATGTGGAACTGGGCTCCCTTTAACTCAGGTAGGGGACGACCGATCAGGCGAGTCATCTTGATCAAATCCTCCTCAAAGCGGCGGTAGCAAGGTTCATGCGATCCCAGCCGGAAGGACTTGGTGAAGACAATTGCCATCTACACAAGATTTTAAAGGGGATTAAGTTAGGTAGCAGTGTGACAAATTTTAAGATCCTTATTTCTCTTGTTTGGTCTTTTCAAAAGAGGACATAAAAATTGCAGCGTTTAGCCAATAGGGCAAAACGAGGCTTTTGCAAACACCCAAACATAGAGGTTTTGGTCAGTAGTGGTTGGTGCATTCAGGCCTTTTCTTCTTTGAGGGTTGTCGTTGTTGGAGCTTTATCTGTTGGAGTGCATCTTGATGGTCCTCTATTATTAGGTCCAATGGTGCTTTTATTGATGGTGGGGGAGATGGTGGTGGTTCACGACGAGTCGCATTATGAAGTGAAAACATGTATAAGTCTAAGCAACACATTCTTGTTTTTGAATGCTAAACAAACAGTTTTGCTTGCAAAAATTTAACAGGCGGCGATTCAAAAACAAGAGCGGGGCAATCGCAAATTCGCAAATTTTGAGCACCCCACAAACATATAGAAGCCTAGATGAACCAAATCCTACACCACACAACAGCACAAAGTCCTATGAACACACATAAGCAAGCCAAAACACACAAACAAGACTCCATTGGGGCTACGTCGGGGAAGGCGACTCATGGAGTCATCACCAAATTACTCCAAACTAGACTGATCTAAAATCCTAGAAGTGGCTGAAGAACTATATCTACTTCTGACCATCATCACTGTAGAGCTTAGGCAATTATTTTGGTCTTCTCGGGACATCGGCAAGTATAAAAGTTTTTTTTTTTTGTATGAAAACAAGATAAATAGAAGTAAAGTTTTGATAAAACTTTATGCAACAATCTGTTTTTGAAACTCCAACTATTTTCTGGACAGAAAAACTTCAAAGACGAGAGATGTTTCAAAAACAGAGCGGAGCAGTTGCAAATAACTAAGAAATAAACTCTTAACCGAGAGACATATGCCTTTTTAATCTTTTGACAAGATAATATGGAGGGAAAATATACAAAAATTCCCTTAGACAAAAATAACTTAGATTGTGAATAGGTTCTTACTCAAAAATACTTTTCTTTCCTATCTGACGTCCATGCTAACTAAGGTCTCCTAAGGTCAGGATGGCTCTGATACCAACTCTGTAAGGACCCCAGACCGGCAGTCTGAAACCCTACGTATGCATACATTCACGATCCCAGAAAGATCAGTCGTGAACAACATACACAGTTGGCACACAGAAATACATCATCCATTACACGAATACATAAAGGTATTACACAAATGATCACCTGATCAAGTCTAGCACAACTGCCAAAAGGGCAGGCACTTAACAAACACAGCGGAAGACAAATAAAACACAACGTAGTTGAGCCCAAGTCACGCCTTAACCTACAGGCTGCTGACCCGGAGACGATCCTAGTTCGCAAAGCCGTCAGCTCCGTACTTCTCTTCGTAGATCTCCTTTGGAGGCTCCTTCTCCAAATCTGATAAGTAGATACCAGGGGCGAAACCATAATGAGTACATTTGAATGTACTCAGCAAGACATCCATCATGTCACTTACCAACATGCAAATATGCTTATATGGTGGAATAGGTAGGCTATAAATAGGGTTCACTATCAATGGTGTTCATATAAGATGACACCACAGTTGCAGTCAGGTTAATCTGTATCTTCGTTGAAGAAGATACTTCAGAAGAAAAATAATATAGTTTTATTTCTCTTGTAGATATCGCATGTACAAGAGGTTTTGTAAAACTTTGTTAAAGAATATTTTCTCTTTGCAAAACTTCTTGGAATCAGCTTCCAGAATTCTTGCTTAGAGTAGAAAAGGTTTTCTTTGCAAAACATTTTGTTTTGTATAACATCATCTGGCTTTTCATCATCGACGATACCTCCACGGTATAAGTTTCCATTCTTTTCCGAACTTCACAAGTTCAACACTTCCTTTCCAAAGATTCCCTTTCAAAAACTTCCTTTTTGAAAACATTGACACAATGCTAGCTACATGGCCATTCAACTGTCCATATCCGAGGACGCGGCTTCTTCGAAAAAGTTGTACTCTGCAGAGGTGTACACATCCACCAGATCCAGTACACCTCCCGTGAACAATCACGGACTGTAACAACAGTATGTAAACATCAGGTATCTGATCATAACCATCCACTATGTTCAAACTAGAATATGCCTATCTCTCAGTTTTAATCTCCTCGGCACCATGTCGCACATCGCCATGACAGGAGACTCAACCGATGCAACCGGAGGGAAAATTAATCCCACACTTTTTATGTCTCAACATTGGGAGTTTTGACGACATTCGGTTCGAGGGTACGATGTCCCTTATAGCGATTGAGATAGCACACACTAATAAGAACAAACTTCAAGTTAAGCCCCATGCCCATGTTGGGGTAGGATGGCAGTACGGTAAAGGTTGTCCGGCGAAGACTAGGTTATGTGTCATTTTTGAACAACACCACATTCTCAAAAATGACCACTTCCACATTCCTCCGGAGAACAAGGATCCGCCTTTTCTCCGGGTTTTTCCGTAAAGCCTTTGTTTTGTAGAATCACAATTTTAGGGTGTCCACTTAGGGACTAATATATTTGATGGTAATAAATACCATATGGTGGCCTATGGGCTTGGTATTACCAAGTTTAACTATTGGCATGATAGTAACCTATAATATAGTATAGAAGTAAACTCCACATCAAAAATAGTTTTGATAATCAAGTTTTTGTAAAACTTCAGAGGTAAAACATGCATGATAGATAATGATAAGTATTGTATCAGCAAGCATCAGGATGGCTTGCCTGGTAACTCTTGTGTCCCTGGTTGTTGGAGTGACTGGAACTTGAAACAGAGCTTCCCGACACTTCCTTCCTCTTCGTTTTCTAACGTCGTAAAAAAGAGAATAAAGGACACACATTCAGAACCAAACAAGACAAACAAGGCTACAAGTAATACATACAGCAAGCAATCAAGAAGTACCACCCAAGTTCTCAATTTTTCCCTTAAGAAAAATTGGCATAAAAACCATAGTTGAAAAGTCTGCTTTTTTCCTAGTGTTTATGTGTGGCCAATTCAATGATTTTTTTAGTTAAGAACACCATGGACCAGTGGGGTAGAGCACATGTTACTAGACAGTAGGTTGTCACATAAAACACATTTTGATGTCTAAAAATTCCCACAACAATCTCTATGGCTAGCACACATAATTTGCTAAAATACTCAAGTGGTGAAATAAGCTCATGACAACAAGTCAAACCTATTTTTCCACCATGAGGCAAACATACCAGTGGGTGTTCCACTAGCAAATATGCTCACCAAGAGGTTAATAAGCCTCTGGTCACTTTTATAAAAGTGCTCAAAACAAACAAACAAGCACCCAAAAACTCCTACTCATACTAGTAGAAAATTTAGGAAAAATACTAGACTAGTTTAGGCTACACTAGTTAATTTTATGCACAAGTGTGCAAGCTAGCAGAGGCAAAAATACTCCTCTAACCAGTACCATAATTGCTACTGGATTCCACAAAATAACATAAAAAGCATAGCTAGGAAACAAGGAAAAACTATGCTTAAAAAGCTACACATGTCAGGAGATTAATTCCTAGTCATCCAAGTGTTACTCATGCTTTTATGCTACTTAAGAGGAAACCTATCAGAGGTGAAAACCCTAAGATAATAATGCCACAAGTACATTCCATCCTCTGGTTTCCACACCAAAGACTCATATTTTTCCCTAGGGGAAAACAAAGACAAAAAACATACATGAATATCCTAGTATGAAATTCTATACACACATGCTATAAGGAATATTTGTATTCTACAACTATAGCACAAGCAACTAATTAATTCATGGCATCATAACATAAGTAATAACTTCCTACATATGCTATAATAAACTCAAACACTCATAAGACAAAAGATGGCAACACTAGAGCAAAATTCACCATTTTCTAGTGGTGACACTAGTTCAACACTAGAGAAGCAAACAATGTTACTATGATGATTAATTCTAAACAAGCAAGTCATGATCATAAAATGTACCTAATAACAGTACACAAAACTTACACATGCTAGCAAGCACAACATCAAAACAATCCCATGAAACAACTATTAAGCATGCATAAATTAATTCTAGCAATTTATGTTTCTCTTAAACAATTACTAGCAAGCAAGCAAGGTATAACCTATACAACCAGTAGCTATGCAACAAAAGAAAGGTTATCTAAACCTTTTCAAAAATCCAAACACTCAATTTAAAAACATCCACAAACAATCTATCAATCAAAAGGAATTCAGTTTATTTGCAAACAATTTAATTTAGCACTCAATAGTGAATCATCTCTTAACAAGATACTCCTAAGGAATATTGTGCTAACAAATGGATCACACCTAACATACTAGTAGATACTTATAATAAATAGACTTCTCACTTGCATAAGTGAAAACAAACCATTATATTTTCCATGGTGGAAAATATTCCTATCAACCTCATAATGAAAACATGTTAATTTCTCACATGTGCATAGTTGGGAATTTTCATCCACAACCAAGATGCAATGGGACCAGTGGGTTATGGTCCCATTTAAAAACAAGGTAAATGAGGTTCTAAGCCTCTGGTTACTCATGACAAAAATTAGTATAGCAAAAATAAATAAAACAATGCTATTTATTCTAGTGCATACAAGACTAGTGCATAAGCATAACCAAACCTACACATGCTTCATCTTAAAAAAAACATGCAAGCTATCAGAGACAAAAGCATCAAAATAACAGTACCAAAATGGTAATGGACCTATAGCAAACATAGCACAAAAATTAGGTGACAAGCACACAAGGAGTTGGTTCACACAAAACATCAAATAAATAATCTAGTGAAACAACATATGCTACTTCTTTAGCCATAAAATATTGCAAACATGCACACACTTTGTGTGGTAGATGTACTGCAAGGAAACAACCTAATAACAAGATTCAACACCTCTCTACATCCTAGGAACAAGGATTAAGTCAACCAAGCATTTCATTTTAACAAAAACAAATAAAGAAGTCCAAACAGAAAAGCTTCTGTTTCTAGATCTGTCCACCAAAAATAATATAGAGCTCAAAAAAAATAATCTAAGCTAGGGTAAGATAGATCTACTCAATACCAAACTCATCCAATTGGGTTTGCTCCAAAATTCATTTTTAACCTCCTTATAAAAATCAAAGAAAAGGCTACTGGTCCTTTAGCAATTTGGATGGCATTTTCATTATACAACTCTCCTTGATGTGAGGTTTGGCTCATTGGATAGACATTTTCAATACCTATCCAGATCAGTTGAGTTTGTTCCATTTGATTATATATTTTAAAAGTTATGTCCAAAACATTCTCAGAGATAGTCTGTGGCAAAACAGTCATTGTGTCCAAAGTATTTGCCCAAATCCAGATCTGCAAATTTTGCATGGCTTGGATTTCATGTATGTATGTCCATGATTTTTCTCAGATTTTATTGTGCAGGTTTTATATTTTTCCCAAGCCTAAAGTAAAAGTCTTAGATCTGTAAAAAAAATAAAAGAATAAAATGATCACAGCGCGGGCTGGATCCACTGCGGCTGCGGCCCAGCAACGCGCGAGCGCGGCCCAGCGCAGCGCAGCGCACGTACGCGGCGCGGGAAAACGGTCGTTTGAAGGGGGCCGTTGATCATCAGATCGACGGCGCTGGGTCGTCTCCCTCCTCCCGCGCTGTCTCTCTCTGTCTCCGATCGGCCGGCGGCGGGAATGGCTCGGGGAGCTCACCTAGGGCTCGGGGAGGGGTGGCGCGAGCTCGGGGAGGCTGCAGGGGGTCGAGGGCGTCGAGGGGAAGTCACGGCGGCGACGACCGCGGCTCCAGGCGGCGGCGCGACGCAGACGCCCGTGGCGGCGCTCCGCGGACGGCGGCGGCGACTCCGGCAGGTATAGGGTGGGGGACCTTGTCTAGGAGGTTCCTGGAAGTGTGGGGAGGCTAGCCATGGCAGTGGGAGGGGCTAGATGAGAGAGGTGCGAGCAGGGCAAGGTGGTGGCCGTGGTGGTCACCCCTCGGGCTAGATCTCGAGCTAGGGCTTCTTAGGGCTAGTGTTTGGGTTCCTTTTGCTTTGGGGAGGCAGAGGGAGTTGTGAGGAGGTCCAGGGCGTGAGGATTTGCCCTCTGGGGTTGTGTAGGCTCGAGTCCAAGTGGGTGTGCTTGGTTTGGCAAAGGCATGGGCTTGCCTTGCCCCTTGGGGTGTCTCCACGGGTGGCCTGGCTTCTAACTGGTGCCATGAGGTGAAAAATGGTACAAGGGTGTGAGCAAGGCCACAGTAAGGGCCAAGGGATGGGCAAAAGTGAAAGTGCACACTATTCCAACCACTACAAGTGACATCATCACTTAGTCAACATGCCACCTCATTTTCTCCCTCCCTAGCTGACCAAAAGAGGATCCAATGCCCCTTCCAGAAGCTCCATAACATTGCTTTTCGAGTTGGCAAAGTGGCAAGGCTTGGATCAGTACACACAAGCTAAATCATCAAGTTTAAAAGTGTAATCACTGTTCTGTCAGAAAAATTCAGTTAGGCAGTTTTCTGAATTTTTCTAAGTGCTGGAATCAGCAGACAGAGATAGCAAAAGTTGGAGTTGTTTTCAGGGTTCAAATGCTTTCCAAAATTTGTTTTCAAAATATGGACTTGTTAACCATGTTATATACTTTCAGAAACAACTTTTGGAAACCATTTTGAAATAGTTTAAGGCCATGAAAACAATGTGGAAAAAGGTATACTTTCTGTTTTTATCTGTTTCTAAAAACTGCCTTAATTTTATACCACAAAAACAACAAGCAAAAGATAGTTTTTATTTATCCCAAAATAAAAGTTAGCTTATGGATTTGTAGTACATATAACAAGGATTAATTAGAAGTCAAGAAATCACAAAATAACAATCTCTAGCTTGGTGAAAACAATGGTAGAAAACAGGTAATTGGCTTTATTTTCAGGAATTGTTTTCTATAGGAAAGTTAAAAGAAAACCTTCATAGATCATCTTGGAAACTTGTTTTCTTGGATCCAACAAGGTTAAAAGTTTGTTTTAAGATTCAAACAAGAATGGTACAAGTCTTGGAAAGAAAATCCACTCAAGTATTAATAAGAAAACATTAGGGAAAAATATCAGGAATATTTTTCAGAAACATAAGGTGTTGGTTTTATAATGAAACAAAACTTATGTTGCAAATATGATTAGGATCATAACACAAGTTATTTAAAACAATCATGTTGTTGTAAACATTACTTTGTTGGCCCTAATAGTTGACTTCTTGAGCACAGATCAAGGGTTTAAAAACTGGGATGTGACAAATATGTCCGGGAGGCAATAATAAAGTGTTTATTATGTTATTCCTTGTTTATGATAGATGTTTATTTCTCATACTAGAATTGTATTAACCGGAAACGTTGATACATGTGTGATTAATAAACAAACCAACGTTCCTAGTGAAGCCTCTCTTTTAACTAGCTCGTTGATTAACAGATGATCAAGGTTTCCTGATCATAGACATTGGATGTTGTTAATAACGGGATCATGTCATTAGGAGAATGACATGATGAACTTAGACCCTACATAAGTATAACAATACGAACGGGTCATTTAGTTTTGTTGTTATGTCTTACATTCGGAGTAACATTGTTCCTTAGACCATGAGATCATGTTAATCACTAATACCGAAAGAATACATTGATGACATAAAACGTCACACCGTAACAGGGTGACTATAAAGGTGGCATTAGGTATTCGGAAAGTGTTAGTTGAAGCTCATGGATCAAGAATGGGATTTGTCCATCCAATATGACGGAGAGATATCTCAGGGCCCTCTCGGTGATATCACATTGACACCGCTTGCAAGCACGTGATATTATCACAAGGATGTTATATCACGGGAACGAGAAAAAAGTACTTGTCGGATAACGAGATGGAACAAGGTATGGTGGATACCGATGATCGGATCTCGGATAAGTAAAATATCGCGAGACAAAGGGAAATTGTTACGACGTTGGAAGATTCACACGATCACGAGAGTCATCGTTGAATATATAGGAGTCATCACGGATCTCCAGATCCCGCTGTTGATTATTGATCGGAGAGGAGTCTCGGTCATGTCTATATTATTCGCGAACCGTAGAGTGACACACTTAAGGTCCGATGAAGTGTTAGAGAGGATAAGGAATACCGAAGAATATTTTGGGCAGCTCCGAAAAATTGTTTCGGGGGAAAATTGAAATAGTTCAAGGGGTTTTTCATCGAATGGTTGTTAATAGAATTAACAAATGATTCGAGATGCTGCATGCAAATGTTTGTTAATGAAATTAACAAATATAAATAAAGAAATAAAAATGTTTTATTTCTTCATTAAAGAAAAACGTTTGGATTTTCTAAGTGGAAAATTAAGGGAGTATGAGTGGGTGTGAGTGGGGCTTCCACTCACATGAAGAAAGGAAGGGGTGGGGGCACCCATGGCTGGCCGTACCCCCCTTGGGCTGCCTCCCCGTCCCCTATAAAAGGAGGGTGAGAGCTCTCTCTTCTACACACACTTGCCCACTCCCTTTTCTCTCCACCCGCTGCTCCATTCCATGGTCTCCAGCTTGGCGAAGACCTGACCGTGGGATTCTTCACCACCACCACGCCGTCGTGTTGCTGGAGTTCCGCGGGGATCCTCTACTTCCGCTACCCGCTGGATCGAGGGAGCGGAAGTCTTCATCGAGCTGAACGTGTGACCGATTACGGAGACACCGCCGGATTGCGGTGCACTTCTTCTCGCTCGGGATCGGCGTGAGTACGACTACGCCAACAACGAGATTTTATCTCGTACCACTGTATATCTTTGAGGGTATGTTATCTCAAGACTCTCTATATCCCCGTTGCCTTCCATCTCATAGATTAGATCTTGGCCACTCGGATTTATCGCGCATAGGAAATTTTTTGTTTTCTATGCAACGTATCCTTCAGTGGTATCAGAGCCGGATCTATGCGTAGATGATTTGTACGGTTAGAACACATAGGTGTATGTGGCCGTTGATAATCATGTTATTGCCTCCTTGAGTATTTTATGATCTTAGTGGCATAGTGGGATGAAACGGCCCGGACTAACTTTACATGTCCACGTACATGAGACTTGTTCCACAATTGACATGCAACTTGTATTGCATAAGTGGCTTGCGGGTGTCGGTTTCTCCTACTATAGTTAAGATCTAATATACGAAAGGTTGTTAAAAATATATTTTATCAACGTTGTGGCTCTTGTACGTAGGTATGAACGGTTCTATCCTCGTAAGCCCAAGCCACGTAAAATATGCAAAAATAAATTAGAGGCATCTAACTTGTTTTTGCAGGGCATGTGATGTGATATGGTCAATGTTACAAACGTCATGTATGAGATGATATCTTTTGTAAATTATTAACATACCGGCTGGAGCCATATGGTTGTCTTATTTTTATGGCCTGCGTGCTGTATATCATATCCATGTGACATGTTGTAATGGACAATCAAGATGGAGGTGCCACGAACCTTGGTGCCACGATGGTGGAATGATGGAGATCATACCATGATGCACAAGATGGAGATCAAGTGCAAGAAGGACCATATCATATCACATTATCCATGCATGTGATGTTTATCCTTTTATGCGTCTTATTTTGCTTAGATCGCGACGGTAGCATTATAAGATAATCCCTCTCACTTAATATCAAGATAATAATGTGTTCTTTCTTAAGTATGCACCGTTAAAAAAGTTCGTCGTTTTGAGACACCACGTGATGATCGGGTGTGATAGACTCAACATTCGCATACAACGGGTGTTTTCAAGCCTAGCATGTACAGACATGGCCTTGAAACACACGCAATACTACGGTTCTACTTGGCGAGCCTAGCATGTACAGACATGGCCTCGGAACACGTAACCGAAAGGTAAAGCATGAGTCATATGGATGATATGATGAACATGTTGATGATCGCCTTTGCAACTACACCGTCTCACGTGATGATCGGTTTCGGTGTAGTGAATTTGGTTCGTGTAATCACTAAAGATGACTAAGAGGGATGTTGTTTTTGAGTGGGAGTTCATGGGATAATTTTATAATTAACTTGAACTTAATTTATCATAAACATAATCTAAATAGTCTTTGCAAATATGTTGTAGATCGTGGCACCACCTACCTTCAATTTCAATATGTTCATGGAGAGAGAAAAACTAGCGAACAATGGGAGCAACTTTACCAAGTAGGCACTTAACCTGAGGATTCTCCTCACCGCTTGCAAGAAACTCTATGTGCTTGACGTACCGCTAGGTGTCCAGCCCGCTGATGATGCTTCTGATGAAGATAAAAATGTTTATCTGACTCAACAAGAAGAGCACAGTATAGTTCATTGCGGCATCCTCTATGGATTATAGCCAGAGCTGCGAAAACGTTTCGAGAACAGCACTGCTTTTGCTACAATGGGAGAATTAAAAATGATTTTCGATACCCATGCCGCAGTTGAGAGTTATGACGCTTCAGAAAAGTTCTTTAGCTGTATGATGGAAGAGAATAGCTCCGGTAGTGAGCACGTACTAAAGATGTCTGCGTACGCTCATAAGCTGATAGCCTTGGGAATAACGATTCCCAATGAGCTAGGGATACATCGTGTTCTCCAATCTCAGCCACCTAGTTACAAGAACTTTGTGATGAACTATAATATGCAAGGCATGAAGAAGTCTCTTCCCGAGCTTCTCTCAGTGCTTAAAACTGCTGAAGTGGAGATCAAGAAAGAACATCAAGTGTTGATGATCAATAAGACCACTAGTTTCAAGAAAGGCAAGCCAAGGGTAAACTTCAAGAAGGGTGGCAAATCTGTTGCTGCTCCTGAGAAGAAAACCAAGTATGGCCCTAAGCCTGAGACTAAGTGCTTTTAATGCAAGGGTACTGACCACTGGAAGCGCAATTGCCCCAAATATCTGGCAGATAAGAAGGCCGACAAAGTGAACAAAGGTATATATGATATACTTGTTATTGATGTGTACCTTACTAGTACTCGCAGTAGCACCTGGGTATTTGATACTGGTTCGGTTGCTCACATATGTAACTCGAAACATGAGCTGCAGAATAAGCGACCACTGGCAAAGGATGAGGTGACGATGCGCGTCGGCAATGGATCAAGAGTTGATGTGATCGCCGTCGGGACGTTGCCTCTACGTCTACCATCGAGATTAGTTATAAACCTTAATAATTGTTATTTGGTGCCTGCATTAAGCATGAATATCGTTTCTGGATCTTGCTTAATGCGGAATGGTTATTCCTTTAAGTCTGAGAACAATGGTTGTTCGATTTATATGAATAATATCTTTTATGGTCATGCACCTGAGAAGAATGGTTTATTTATTTTGAATCTTGATAGTATTGATACACATATTCATAATGTGAATTCCAAAAGAATTAAGTTAAATGATGATATTGCTACTTACATGTGGTATTGCCGCTTAGGACATATTGGTGTTAAATGCATGAAGAAGCTCCATTCTGATGGACTCTTAGAATCACTTGATTATGAATCATTTGAAACATGTGAACCATGCCTTATGGGCAAGATGACTAGAACCCCGTTTTCTGGAACCATGGAACGGGCGACAGACTTACTGGAAATCATACATACTGATGTGTGTGGACCAATGAGTATATCGGCGCGCGGTGGATATCGTTATTTTTTCACTGCACAGATGATTTGAGTAGATATGGGTATATTTACTTAATGAAACACAAATCTGAGACATTTGAAAAGTTCAAAGAATTTCAGTGTGAAGTTGAAAATCATCGTAACAGAAAGATTAAATTTCTACAATCTGATCGTGGAGGTGAATATCTAAGTTACGAGTTTGGCATGCATATGAAACAATGTGGAATAGTTTCACAACTCACACCTGCCGGAATACAACAGCATAATGGTGTTTCCGAACGTCGTAATCGTACTTTATTGGATATGGTTCGATCTATGATGTCTGTTACAGATTTGCCACTATCGTTTTGGGGTTATGCACTAGAGACCGCTGCATTCACTTTAAATAGGGCACCATCTAAATCCGTTGAAACGATACCGTATGAATTATGGTTTGGAAATAAACCTAACCTGTCATTTCTAAAAGTTTAGGGATGCGATGTTTATGTGAAGAATCTTCAACCTGATAAACTCGAACCCAAAGCGGAAAAATGCGTCTTCATAGGATACCCTAAAGAAACAAAGGGTACACCTTCTATCACAGATCCGAAGGCAAGATTTTCGTTGCCAAGAATGGATCCTTTTTGGAGAAGGAGTTTCTCTCGAAAGGTGTGAATAGTAGGAAGGTAGAACTCGACGAGGTTATTGAACCTTATCTTCTTGGAATGGCGAGTAGCGCGGCGCCATAAGTTGTTCCGGTGCCGACCCCGTCAGTTGAAGAGAGAGCTAATGATCAAGATCATGAAACTCCAGTAGAGGAAACTACCGCACCTCGCAGGTCAACTAGGGAACGTACAACTCCTGAACTGTACGGAGATCTCGTATTAAACTTCATGTTAGATGGAGGTGATGAACCTGCGGCATATGATGAAGCGATGATGAGCCCAGATTCCAACAAATGGCTTGAATCCATGAAATCCGAAATAGGATCCATGTACGAAAACCAAGTATGGACTTTGGTGGACTTACCCGATGACCGCAAGGCCGTTGAGAACAAATGGATCTTTAAAAAGAAAACTGACGCTGATGGTAATGTGACCGTCTATAAAGCTCGACTTGTCGCAAAAGGTTTCCGACAAATTAAAGGAGTTGAGTATGATGAGACTTTCTCACCAGTAGCGATGCTTAAGTCAGTTAGGATTATGTTAGCAGATGCTGCATTTTTTGATTATGAAATCTGGCAGATGGATGTCAAAACAGCATTCCTTAATGGTGACATTGAGGAAGAGTTGTATATGATGCAACCCAAAGGTTTTGTTGATCCTAAGGATGCTGACAAGGTGTGCAAGCTTCAACGTTCCATTTATGGACTGAAGCAAGCATCCCGGAGTTGGAACCTCCGTTTTGATAAGGTGATCAAAGGGTTTGGATTTGTCCAAACATACATTGAAGGTTGTATTTACAAGAAAGCGAGTGGGAGCTCTGTAGCATTTCTAGTACTATATGTGGATGACATATTGTTGATTGGAAATGATATAGAACTTTTAAAAGGCGTAAAAGGTTATTTGAACAGTAGTTTTTCGATGAAAGACCTCGGTGAAGGAAGTTATATATTAGGCATCAAAATCTACAGGGATAGATCAAGGCGCTTAATTGGACTTTCGCAAAGTACATACCTTGACAAGATTCTGAAGAAGTGCAGAATGGAAGAGAGTAGGAATGGGTTCTTACCTATATGGGAAGGCAAAACATTGAGTAAGACTCAATGTCCAGCTACAGCAGAAGATAGAGAGAGAATGAATAAGATTCCCTATACTTCAGCCATAGGTTCTATCATGTATGTTATGCTATGTACAAGACCGGATGTGGTACATGCTATTAGTTTGACTAGTAGGTACCAATCTGATCCAGGTTTGGAACACTGGACGGCGGTCAATAATATCTTTAAGTACTTGAGAAGAACTAAGGATATGTTTCTCATATATGGCGGTGAAGAAGAGCTCGTCGCAATATGTTACGTCGATGCTAGCTTTGACACTGATCCGGATGACTCTAAGTCTCAGTCCGGGTACGTATTTGTTATTAATAGAGGAGTTGTAAGCTGGAGGAGTTCCAAGCAATCCGTGGTGGCGAGATCATCAACAGAAGCAGAATATGTTGCTGCCTCGGAGGCAACACAGGAAGCAGTTTGGATGAAGGAGTTCATATCCGAACTAGGCGTGGTTTCGAGTGTGTTGGATCCAATCGTTATCTATTGTGACAACAATGGTGCCATAGCCAATGCTAAGGAGCCAAGGTCTCACAAGAATTCCAAGCATATCAAGCGCCGTTTTCACTCCATCCGTGAGCATGTCGCAGATGGGGATGTGAAGATTTGCAAAGTACATACGGATCTGAATGTGGCAGATTCGTTGACTAAAACTCTCTCAAGGGCAAAACATGATCACCACCACAACTCAATGGGTGTTAGATTCATCACTATGTATATAGATTATTACCCCTAGTGCAAGTGGGAGACTGAAGGGAATATGCCCGAGAGGCAATAATAAAGTGTTTATTATGTTATTCCTTGTTTATGATACATGTTTATTTCTCATGCTAGAATTGTATTAACCGGAAACGTTGATACATGTGTAATTAATAAACAAACCAACGTTCCTAGTGAAGCCTCGCTTTTAACTCTCCAGTTGATTAACAGATGATCAAGGTTTCCTGATCATAGACATTGGATGTTGTTAATAACGGGATCATGTCATTAGGAGAATAACATGATGAACTTAGACCCTAACTAAGTATAACAATACGATCAAGTCATTTAGTTTTGTTGTTATGTCTTATATTCGGAGTAACATTGTTCCTTAGACCATGAGATCATGTTAATCACTAATACCGAAAGAATATTTTGATGGCATCAAACATCACACCGTAACAGGGTGACTATAAAGGTGGCATTAGGTATTCGGAAAGTGTTAGTTGAAACTCATGGATCAAGAATGGAATTTGTCCATCCAATATGACGGAGAGATATACTCAGGGCCCTCTCGGTGATATCACATCGACACCGCTTGCAAGCACGTGATATGATCACAAGGATGTTATATCACTGGAACGAGAAAAGAGTACTTGTCGGATAACGAGATCGAACAAGGTATGGTGGATACCGATGATCGGAACTCGGACAAGTAAAATATCGCGAGACAAAGGGAAATCGTTACGACGTTGGAAGGTTCACACGATCACGAGAGTCATCGTTGAATATATAGCGAATATTTTGGGCAGCTCCCAAAAATTGTTTTGGGGGAAAATTGAAATAGTTCAAGGGGGTTTTCATCGAATGGTTGTTAATAGAATAAACAAATAATTCGAGGTGCTGCATGAAAATGTTTGTTAATGGAATTAACAAATATAAATAAAGAAATAAAAATGTTTTATTTATTTATTAAAGAAAAACCTTTGGATTTTCTAAGTGGAAAATTTAAGGGAGTATGAGTGGGTGTGAGTGGGGCTTCCACTCACATGAAGAGAGGAAGGGGTGGGGGCACCCATGGCTGGCCGCACCCCCCCCCTTGGGCTGCCTCCCCGTCCCCTATAAAAGGAGGGTGAGAGCTCCCTCTTCTACACACACTTGCCCACTCCCTTTTCTCTCCACCCGCTGCTCCATTCCATGGTCTCCGGCTTGGCGAAGCCCTGACCGTGGGATTCTTCACGCCAACCACGCTGTCGTGCTGCTGGAGTTCCGCGGGGATCCTCTACTTCCGCTACCCGCTGGATCCAGGGAACGGAAGTCTTCATCGAGCTGAACGTGTGACCGATTACGGAGGCACCACCGGATTGCGGTGCACTTCTTCTCGCTCGGGATCGACGTGAGTACGACTACGCCAACAACGAGATTTTATCTCGTACCACTTTGAGTCTTTGAGGGTATGTTATCTCAAGACTCTCTTTCTCCCTGTTGCCTTTCATCTCATAGATTAGATCTTGGCCATTCATCGCGCGTAGGAAAAATTTTGTTTCCTATGCTACCCTTCACCTTTGTGACGGGGTTCATCAGAGAATAGGGCGAGGCCTTTGTGGTTTTGAGTAGGCATTCGTGGCAAACTCACACCCCTCCAACGAGACGTAGTCCCTTAAAAAGAAGGAACTCGAGAATACATCGTGTCTCCGTGTGCTTCATATCTGTTACCTCGTTCCCTTCCTCGTTTATTTGTTCTTGTATTTTTTTTATTGTGCTTGTTCTTGTCATATAGGTAAATTCACCGTAGTTGCATCATCTAGAGAATTTACCTTTGTGTCAAGCCTAATTGTTAAAGAAAAATTAAAATTGGTCGTAGCACCTATTCACCCCCCCTCTAGGTGCCCCTACTATACTTTCAACATGTTTTATACTTCAAACTTAATTTTTTTACAAGGTGAGCTTCGGTTTTTTAGATAACGAACCACTGTAGATTCATGAGTGAACTTCATTTTTTTACATTTTCTAAGTAAATAAGTGTACTGAGGTCCTTGGCAAGAAAAAGATGTACTTTTGGCATTGAAAAAAGGAAAACTACACACGAGGATGAAGTGAACTTGCCGGCAAAACCCCTTTTATATTAGTTAAATCTCACCCGGCGGGCTTTTAGCCTGAACGAAATGAACTCCCCAAAAAAGAAAATACTACTGTTAGAGGGCCAAGATCAACTAGGACTAGATGTTCACGGTGTAAACAATGGTTGTGCCTCTCTTACTCTATTAGAGAGAGAGATGCAGAGAGTGGAAGAGAGATGCAGAGAGAGAGGGAGAGAGTACCACCTTCAGATCCCCTCGAGGAAGATGGAGTGGAGGCTGTGGACATCGTGGTGGTGGTGGTGGAGCTTCCCGTGCGCAGGCACTAACCCTAGATCGGTTTGGGATTGTTGGTGAGGGAAGTTGTGGCGGCGAATCTCGTATCCCGTGCCCCGGCCCCTCACCTGTATTTATAGCGCTTGCACAGGCCCCACCAACCATACGAGGTTGGGCGCCCCTAATCAGGGCGCGTGAGATTAGGGACGAGATGTGGCCGTTGGGCCACTTTCGGGAGATCAATCTAACATTCTCCCCCTTGATCTCAACATTTACTTTTAACTTTATTCCTTTTACTTTTACTCGTTTCATCACATATTGGTACATAGAGCATGTTTCATCTCACAACTCAATTGCCGATAGAATCAGACAACTACAATATACCTTTCTGTTTTTGAAACAAAAAACTCTTTCTTTTGGGCCTCTCTCAATCCAGGAATCATAGACTTTCCATTAAACCCATGTCGGCTATGTGATCTTTGAACACACTGGGTGGTAAGCCTTTCGTTAGCGGATCCACAAGCATATCCTTTGTCCTTATATGCTCGAGACTTATTGTTTGATCCTGGATTTTATCCTTCACAACATAATACTTTATTTCTATTGCCTTTGTAGCATTACTCGACTTGTTGTTGTGAGCATAGAATACTGCGGGATGGTTGTCACAGTACATCTTTAGTGGTTTGCTAATGCAATCTACCACTTTCAAGTCGGGTATAAATTTCTTTAACCATATCGCCTGCCCCGTGGCCTCATAACATGCTATAAACTCTTCATACATCATGGATGATGCAACTATTAACTGTTTGGAGCTTCCCAGAAAAATAGCTCCTCCTGCGAGAGTAAACACGTATCCTGACGTGGATTTTCTATCATCTTTGTCTCCCGCAAAATTTGCATCTGAATACCCTCTTATCTCTAGGGAATCCGATCTTCTGTATGTTAGCATGAGGTCCTTGGTGCCTTGCGCATAACGCAATGCTTTCTTTACCCTTTTCCAGTGCGCTGTGCCGGGATTCTCTTGATATCTACCGAGTACCCCAGTGATAAAAGCTAAGTCAGGGCGAGTGCACACTTGTGCATACTCTAAGCTTCCAACAGCCGAAGCACACGGTACTGCTTTCATTTGATCGATCTCATATTGGTTCTTAGGACAGTGGAATTTCCCAAAAGTATCGCCCTTGACTATAGGAGCAGGTGTGGTAGAACTCGCATGCACATTATACTTTTTGAGAACTTTCTCAAAATATGCCTTCTGCGATAGTCCTAAGACTCTATTCATTCTATCTCGGTGAATCTCTATGCCCAAAACATATGAGGCTTCACCAAGATCCTTCATATCAAAGTTTGACGATAAGAACTTCTTTGTTTCTCGTATAAGACTGACATCACTGCTAGCAAGCAAGATATCATCCACATACAAGATTAGAAAAATATATTTCCCACTTCTGAACTTTGCATAAATGCAGTTATCCTCAACATTCTCTTTAAATCCAAAAATCTTTATTGTATCATTAAATTTCAGATACCATTGTCTAGAAGCCTGTTGTAATCCATAGATGGATTTCTTTAGACGGCATCCCATATCTTCCTTTCCTTCCATGATAAAACCCTTGGGTTGTTTCATGTAGACCTTTTCTTTTAGATCTCCATTCAAAAATGTCGTCTTTACGTCCATTTGATGTAGCTCTAAATCAAAATATGCAACTAGTGCCATTATGATTCTGAAGGAATCCTTACATGATACTGGAGAAAACATCTCATTGTAATCTACCCCTTCTCTTTGTATAAAATCTTTTGCCACAAGACATGCTTTATACTTTTCTACATTCCCATTGAAGTCATACTTTGTTTTGTAGACCCATTTACAGCCTACTGTTTTGGCTCCTTTAGGAATATCCTCTAAGTCTCAAACATCGTTGGAACTCATAGATCTCATTTCATCTTCCATTGCCTCCACCCACTTTGATGAGTGAGGGCTTCTCATTGCTTCTTCATATGAAGCAGGATCATTTTCCTTATGAGTCATTTCTGCGTTCTAAACTTTATAAACATCAGAAATGGCTGACTTTTTACGTCTTGTAGACCTTCTAAGGCCTTCATTCTCTTGCTCATGGCGTGCCTCCACTTGTGGCACATCCTCTTGAGAAGACTTCTGCTTCTCTCTTTCATGCTCAACTTCGGGTTCAGTCGGCTCCTGACGGGCAGGTTCGTTGTCATGGTTGGAGTTACAACAGGTGCTTGCACCACAACCTCAGGGGTTGACGATGCAGGTACAACATGTATTGAGAAAAATGGCTCTTGAATCATCGGATTAGGTGCACACATCCTCTCCTCCTCAAGATCTATTTTCCGAGCTACCATGCTCCCCCTCATCATTTCGTCCTCTAAGAAGACCGCATGTCTCGTTTCTACAAACTTTGTGTATTTGTCTGGACAGTAGAAACGATAGCCTTTTGATCTATCAGGATAGCCAATAAAGTGGCAACTCACTGTTTTGGTATCTAACTTTGCAATGTTTGGATTAAACACTTTGGCCTCAGCTGGGCTCCCCCACACCCGGAGATGTTGTAGGGATGGTACTTTTCCTGTCCACAACTCGTATGGTGTTTTGGGCACCGACTTTCTTGGTACTCTGTTGAGAATGTGAATGGCAGTTTTAAGTGGCTCCATCCATAATCCCAATGGCAAAGTGGAATAACTCATCATACTGCGCACCATATCCATAAGAGTACAGTTACGCCTTTCAGCTACTCCATTTTGCTGAGGCTCGCCCGACATTGAATACTGGGCTACTATGTCATTCTCTTGTAAGAACCTTGCAAAAGGTCTAGGGACTTGGCCATATGGAGTGTGTCTGCCGTAGTACTCCCCCCCACGGTCAGATCTCACTATCTTTATTCTTTTATCATGTTGATTTTCAACTTCAGCCTTGAATATCTGAAATTTATCCAACGCTTCAGATCTTTCTTTCATTGGATAGATGTATCCATATAGGGAGTAATCATCTGTGAACGTTATAAATGAGTCATAACCATCCACGCTTTTCACAGGAAATGGTCCACAAATATCAGTGTGAATAATTTCCAGTGTTGATGTACTTCGGTTTGCACCCTTTAAATTTGCTTTACATACTTTCCTTTAATGCAATCTATGCATTGCTCTGTTTCTGAGAACTCTAGCGGAGGAAGAATATCATTTTTAATTAGTCTTTCTATTCTCCCCCTCGAAATGGCCTAAACGACAGTGTCATAGTTTCGATGAGTCATGAGTTCTCTTTCTTTTCTTTTGTTCGTTATTCGACCCAGAAACATGCTCATTCACTTTACACACAGAATAAAATTTTCTCGCAAAGATAATAAATAAATCTCATTGTGGAGGAAGGCAACCCCCACATGAATATTTTTACACCATATGGCACATTTTCCATGTCCAAAATAACACTCATAATTTTCTTTGTCTAAAAGTGATACACTGATAAGGTTCTTGTGTTGTGAAGGAACATACAAGACATATCTAAGCAAAATAATGAAACCATTAGCTAACTCCAAGGAGATGTTGCCAACAGCTTCAAAGTCTGCTTGAACTCCATTAGCGACCTCAATTCATCTTTCGCTTCTTAGCGTAGTCCGGGTCGAACTGAATCCCTGTCAAGAATTTGCAACATGAACAGTTGCACCTGAGTCAATCCACCAAGTAGATTTGGAAAAATGTGTATACAGGGGTTCATTTACAAAGGAAACAACATTGTTACCTTTCTTTGCCATTATGTACTTTAGATAGTCTGCGCAATCTTGCTTGTAATGGCCAGTCTTTTTGCAATGGAGAAAAGTGTCTTTGTCCACTGGAAAAGACCTATGTGGATGCTGATGCTGATAGGGACCTTTCCCATGTGGTTTTGAAGGAGAACCAATATGACTCTGACTATAGTTTCTTTTCTTATTATCCTTCACATAGTTCACAGAACCACCATGTGAAGTTTTCAGTCTGTCCTCCTCTTGAACGCACATAGCAATAGTCTTTTCAACATCCCATTTTTCAGGGGCCATGTTGTAGTTTATCACAAAATTGTCAAACTGGCTTGGCAGTGAAGCCATGATCAGACGGACAAGAAGGGCTAGCTTGAGCTCGAGATCAGCATCCATGGGGTTGAGTTTCGCAGCCATGTTGCTCATCCTCAGTATGTGCTCCCGTATGCCATGCGCACCTCCGGTGTACTTTTCTGTTACCAGCCGTTTGATCAGCTGGGTGACATATACTTTTGAAGAGCCAGTGAACTGGCTCTTTATCTTTTCTAAGTACTCCGTAAGAGAAGCACACTCTGCAATTGAGCCCACGATTGGGTTCTCAATTGTATTCTTTATAAATGACATACACTTTTTATTGGTTGTTAGCCAGTTTCTGTTTTCAATTGAATATGACAACTCCAAAGGACATACACTTTCTTTCCCATGTAGCACCATCATCATCTGCCTCTTTAACAGGCTCTTTTGGCATGACAGACTGTGGAGTGTCCACAACCCAATCAACCTCCGCACAGACGAAGGCTAAATCCACATTCTTCCTCCACTCACTGTAGTTGTCACCCCTCATGGTCGGACGTCCTTGATGCATGTCATCAAGTAGAACCCTCCTGAAAACCACAATGAAGTGAGAAAAAACAACAACAATTGCATGTAATAATCCAACGTTGGTCAAAATTAGAACACACAATTGTTTATGCAATTAAAACTATATCACCGTTGGGCAGAAAATAGCAATAAAAGCATATATTAGACTATAACAATTAATCATGATAATATTATTAACAACGTTGGTTATTGAATAACATAAATCACAACTATCACTTTAACATGCTTTTATATCTTAATTCTCACTTTTAGCCTATTTTTCGTCTAATAGGCCACTTTTCATTAAATTTACAGCGGAAAACATGAATAAAAATTCATACATTTCATACTTTATACGAATATTTCATTTACTTTTGTATTTTCTAAACAATAATTTCGTTGGAAAAAATGAATAGAAAAAAACTCTATCAATTTTGCCAAAAAAATGGACAGAAAACAATTAATTCTGCTTCTGTAAAAGAAAAACAGAAAAAAAAAATCGGCCTAAAATAGTAGTACGGCCCACGGCCCGGCTAAACTGTCGAGCACCTGTGCAGTTTTTTTACTGCCTGGCGCTCAGTGCCCCTGGCCGAAAAAGCCCAGCCCAGCGGCCTCTCAGGACCCGCCCACCTGGCCTGTCCTATCTGTCGCGCGCGCGCCATCTAAGGGCCACGGAAAAAGCCGAGTAGGGAGGCCCAAGCGCGCCCCCAACTTCTTTCTTTCGGCCTGCTGGCCCCGGCGAGCTAGGGTTTCGATCACCACCGTTCGATCAAATCGTATGGTCGAGCGCGGCTTTCCGAGGAACAAAACCGGCAGCGAGGGGGAGAGACGCGAACCCTAGCTCATTTCGTCCCGCGCCTCTCTCGCGCTCGGTGGCGGAAAACCTCTGCCGGCCGCCGGTGGCGCCAACCGCGCCATGCGCGCGCCGTCACCGCGACAAGCGTCGCCGCACCTGACTTTCTTTTCCCCTCCCCTCTTCCATTCTGTGACAGAGAGAACCACGGGAGGGCAACGGCACCTCCGCGTCTACTTTGCTCAAGCGGTGGCCCCGCCGGCCGCCGGTGACAACGGAGGTCATCACGGCGCCGCGCGCCACCCCCTCCTTTCTCTACTTTGCTCCACCGCCGCCTCTGTTTCTGCGAGTGAGGGACGCAGCTACGCCCTCCTCAACTCCTCTCTGCGCTCGACAACGGCGCCGAAAACGGTGGACTGCGACGGCTGCGCCGTGGCCTCCCCTTCGCCTGTAGTGCGTATGCCCTTAGCGGCAGGCGCACCGCCGTCGACGGATTGGCTGCAGGTGCCCTTTCCTCCCCAGCGGTTCTTCGGCCCGGACGCCTCGGCTTGCCGATGCGAGCCTGAAATCGAGAGGAACAGCGCGGCCGTGGTGGCGGCGCACTGTTAGGGATTTAGGGTTTGACTGTCGGGTGGGGAATTTTCCTCTGTTTCTTTCTTTTCCATTCTTTCACCGAAACAAAACTAGTAACCTAGAGCAGCGCACTGATACCATTGTTAGAGGGCCAAAATCAACTAGGACTAGATGTTCACGGTGTAAACAATGGTTGTGCCTCTGTTACTCTATTCGACAGAGAGATGCAGAGAGTGGAAGATAGTACCACCTTCAGATCCCTTCGAGGAAGATGGAGTGGAGGCTGTGGACATCGTGGTGGTGGTGGAGCTTCCCGTGCGCAGGCGCTAACCCTAGATCGGCTTGGGATTGTTGGTGAGGGAAGTGGCGGCGGCGAATATCGTATCCCGTGCCCCGGCCCCTCACCTTTCTTTATAGCGCTGGCACAGGGCCCCACCAACCATAAGAGGGTTGGGCGCCCCCGATCAGGGCGCGTGCTCGGGAGATCAATCTAACAACTACTACCAGTGAACTTGTCATGTGAACAACACACACAGCGCATTTCAGCTATGAGCCACACATCAGCAAGAAATTGGGATTAGAGCAGTGCAGTTCATACCAGTAGACCAGTTCAACTATACATAGTAGTGACGGGGGACGTACGAGAATTTTCCGGGAATAATGGCATTGGCAGGGAACATGCCATCGATCCATATCCCAGTCGATCGGATGCTATTCTCACATGCAAATTAAAGAACCTGGCGTGCGTTTGATCAGAGGATGGTTATGCATGGGCTTGTAGCATTTTCTCCTGACAGTTAATGAATTCAGGCAAGAGGAGAATCTACACGTACGTTCCATGCATGTTCCGCAATTCCGTACTTGCCGGCGCTTGCTCAGTCTACTTAACTTCTACTCCCTCCGTTCATAAATATAAGATGTTGGAGCTATTGTTTACAGGTGTTGTCTAGTACATACTAATATGAGTGAATATATAAATAAAAGTTGTCTAAATACATGTAGATATGTGTGAATGTGAAAAGGGGCTAAAACATCTTACATTTAGAAACGGATGGAGTAGTTTATGATCTAAACAATACTAGTAAATAATGCAGTAATTTTTACAGAATTGCATCGAGCATGGAGATTCAAAAGCCTTGAACAGGCTTAGTTAGTGTCTTTGTCGGCCAAGGAAAATAAATGAAATTGCGACCGACCCACATGAAGCCATGAGATGGCCAGCGAATGTCACCATGGCTAGCCGGGATGTAGCTAGCTAGACGGATGAAGTCATGAAGCGAGAGAGTTCGTGCTAATTAATTTGATTACCTCGCTGCTACGTACCTTCCTACGTTGCTACGTGCCTAATCATTCGCAATTAGTCTAGCTGAAAGAGTCAGCGGTTAAGGGGCCCGTACATCGTCCAGTTGACGTACGGAATATTTTTGCAGAAAAACTAGCCATCAAGTTGTACACACCAAAGCTTCCATCTACACTGCACTACGCAACGATGTTTCTGTTCCTCGATGTCACAAGCGTAAAGCAGATTTATCCATTTTATCTCGAAAATCCCCGGGCCTCTTAGAAGATAGAAAAGTCTCACGAAAATTTATTTTGGAGCAACAAAATTTATCTTTTTACACCGACTATAATTTTTGTTTTCGCCCAAACCTTGTGTGTGAACATAAAAAAAGAGATGCACACCCGGATTTTTTTTTCAGAATTTTTTTACATTTTGAAATTCTTTTAAAATGCATTTCCCTTAATGGGAATAGATACTCCTTTGAGCCAAAACATCGTGCCCTCGTCTCTTAGTCTTTCTCCCTCGTTTTCGTGTCAATCCTGAATGAGACCACGTTCTCTCGGTATATTTTGGATCTGTTGGCTTGATTCGAATGGTGCATGCTTCATTATCATTAGCCTCCGGACTCAATATGATAGTAATTATCATCCCTTTGGATTCAGCCAGGTTATTGGCAACAACCAACATCTTGTGTTTGGGCTCTTGAGTACCTATGATAAAATGGCAGTGGCATAATGTTTTGTTACTGTTTGCCGGACTTTTGCGCCACAACACTCTGCACACCACATCCTCTAAAGGTTGGCGCGCAGGCCGACTGGCGTCATGCTTCACTCGGCCTAGAGTAGGATGTGTCGTAAACGTATCCCAAACAGTTTGAGCAGTTGGGTTTTCCTATGTAGTTGTGGTATGTTTCACTAATGCTACAATTTTATTCCATCTTATCTAAATTGTTGTTCTAGTCCATATTCGCGCCTTGGTTCCCGTACATTAAATTAAACCTTGTTCCTATTGGTCAAAGAATGATTGTTTCCATATATTTAGGTTTTATTCAAACAGCATTTGTTACTCTTATAGTCTTATTTGGTTCCTCGTGCACTAATTTTTTTTGTTCCACTTGGTCAAAAATGTCCTTCCACGTTTAGTTGTTATTGGTTGCATAGTGGTAAAATTTCATTATGTTTACTATAATTTTGCTACTTCTTCTAGATGCTATAGGTGCCAAATTTGTATTTCATTTAGTTCAAAAATTGTGTTTCATTTTCTGTAGTTGTGACTCGTTTCACATGTACTTTTCACTTACTATTAATTCTTTTGTAAGCGGCCATTTTTCATAGTTTCCACAAATATTTACTGAGTGTTCCACACATTGTAGTCTCAAACAATTTTAGTTTACTTTTATTAGCAGCCATGCTTCACACCAAATGTCATTTCTTTTCTTGGGGTGATCGATATATAGTAGAGCTCTCGATAGTACTTTTTTTTTTGAGGGTGAAAACTTATACATTACTCAGGAACATGGTTTTTTTTTTTGTCACGCATAGCGAGTTCAACAATTGCATCAGGCGCCGGATCAAACCATCTATTACAGAGACCTGACCTGCTAGCTTTCTGAGCCAGGTCATGAGCCAAACCATTGATCTTTCTACTAATATAGGACACGGAACACACAGGGATCAGCGATTTTGCTGCAGCAATGTTTTTGTAAATACTCCAAAGCCTGGAGTAGTTAGTACTTAGTACTCGCATTGTTTGCCATCGCAACAGCATTAGCACAGTCTGATTCCACCACCAGTCCATCGATCTTCATACTGCACCCAGCTCAGCTCTAAACCAGCAAGAATTGCCTCAGCCTCCGCTTCTTCCGCATCCTGGCAGTTGTAAATCGACCGACTGATCAGCACAATCAGGCAACCCTGGTCATTACGAGCCGCAACACCAATAGCCGCAGGCCCAGACAGGGAAGAGTAGGCCGCGTCTACATTTATCTTGACCATGCCTTCTCTTGGAGGGATCCAGGACATAGACTCCACGTAAACAACATTTTACCTTTCACAATGTCTTCCTGGTAGGCTGGATAATTATCCCACAAGCAAGAAGCATACGAAAGCAAGAAGGAGGCAGAGTTTGCGATGCTTTCCTTGCCATTTTCATGAACTGCGTCACATCTCAAATGCCAGGCGCGCCAAAGTAGAAGTAGCGTATGTGATCTCTGGTTCATGTTGCAGCAGTCAAGGAGAACAAGTAGCGAGCCCTTACATGTGTACTAGAATAGAGGTTCTGGAGGAAGATCCAAGTGATCCCTCATTTTCTCGCTGAGGGCTCTTGCCTTGGTACATGAAACCGTGGTGCGATAGCTGTCTTCTTCGGTCATCCCACACAGCTTACATGTAGTCATCGTTTCAAGGGTTCTTCTGAATTTATTTTTCGCTGTACCTAGGTTGTCTCGAGCTGTTCTCCAACCAAAGATGCGAACTTTAGAAGGAACTGGAGCTGACCAAATGGTTTTCCAAATACTCCTCCCATTGTTGGTAGCTCCACTTCTACCGGCGGTCCACCTGATACCATTATTAAGATTATAAGCAAGTTTATAAGCACTTTTAACCAAGAAGGAACCATTACTCTCAAACTGCCACGCTGGGAAGTCTTGGCCTTGCTGAGAAGGTAGTTTTAAATTGAGAATACATGAGGCATCCTCCGGGAAGAAGATTGAGTTCACCAGATCTTTGTTCCATACATGTGTGCCATGGATAAGTAGCTGGTTTACTTTGCGGATCCTAGTTTTTGTCTCTCTAGGCCTAGGCTTCATGTTGTGGTCTCTAGGCAGCCAATTATCCCTCCAAACATCAGTCCTTTTGCCGTCTCCAATCCTCCAAATTAGGCCCTACTTTAGTAGCTCTAAACCATGTTCGATGCCACGCCAGGAAGGGGAGGCGTCATGCCTAAAGACCGTGTCTAAGAAAATACCCTGCGGGTAGTAGATAGATTTAAGTACTCTCGCACACAGGCTTTGGGGTTTAGAGATAATCCTCCAACATTTTCTCACGAACATAGCCTGGTTCAGTAGCTTCGTGACTCTAAAACCCACCCCACCAAAGTTCTTGGGTTTAATAAGGACACCCCACGCCCCCCAATGGACCTTCCTTTTCTTCTCATGCTTGCGCCACCAAAAATTCCTTACCATACGTGTGTAATCTTTGTGGAATTCTGCAGGAAGCTTGTATACACTCATGACGTAATTTGGGATCGCCTGGGCCACTGATTTAATCAGCTCTTCTTTTGCCCCCAAAGACATAAACCTTTCAGCCCAACTTGAAAGCTTTTTCCGAAGACGGTCCTTAGAGGGCTGGAACCTGTCTTTCTTCATACGTCCCTCAGGTGTTGGGAGACCTGGGTACTTATCTTCAAAAGCTTCACGTTCGACTTCGAGTGCAGTTCTGATTTTGTTATGTCGTTAGGTAGGGCAGCTGTCCCTTCTCGAAGGAAGATAGGACCGATTTTATTATCCTTGCTTGGTGGACTTCTGCTTTGAAGAATAGGATGCAGTCATCGGCAAACAAGAGGTGGGATATACCGGGCGACGTTCTCGCAATCTTGAGATCTTGTAGACTGTGGTCGTACACAACTTTTTGGAATCTTCTTGACAGGGTATCAGCCACAAAGAGAAAGAGGTAGGGGGACAGGGGATCCCTTTGCCTTAAGCCTCTAGATGGGACGATCTCTTCAGTTAACTTTCCATTTACCTGGACACAAAATTTGACTGTTGAGACGCAGGTCATGATCCACTTCACCCACTTTCCATCGAATCCCCACTTAAGGAGCGGTCTTCCTAGAAACGTCCAATCTACTCGGTCATATGCTTTGGACAGATCTAGCTTGTAGGTGCAGAAGGATTCGTCGGGTTTCTTATTTCTTTGGATGGCGTGGAAACATTCAAAGGCGATCAACGCATTGTCTGAAATAATTCTACCCGGGGGAAAAGCACTTTGGGTTTCACTGATGAGGTCATGCAGGTGAGGTATGGTCCTATTTACCAGGCACTAGGAGATTTCCTTGTAAATGACATTACAGAGGGATATAAGCATGTAGTCTTTTAGATCCTTAGCTTCATTTCATAGCACGATTTTTGTCAAATTAATGCCATCCGGGAGGACACCATCAGCAAAGAATTTTTTGATTGCCATGCATGTTTCATCCCGTAGAAGAGCCCAATTCCGTTGAAAGAACCTAGCTGGCAAGCCGTCCAAACCAGGGGCTTTGTGTGGACCAATCTGGAATAGCGCGTCGCTGATCTCCTCATCCGTGAACTCAGCGGTTGGCTTCTTATTGATCTGATCAGAAACCGCAGGCTCGACTACATCCAGAAGGCAGAGGGGGGTCGTCTTAGGCCTTAGGGTCTTCGTGTAGAGGGCTTCAAAGAAGAGTTGGGTCTTGCTTAATATCTCTTTTTCGACTGTCACAAGCGAGCCATCACTTCTTTTAAGCTTTGAAATCCTATTTCTCTTCGCTCTTCCTGAGGCTTTGCGGTTTCGTGTTCTGGTCCCCCTCTCTCAGCCACTCGATCCTAGACCGTTTGTTTCCACATGATTTCCTCCCTATATAGGAGCTCATCCAGCCGAGCTGAGATATTGAATATTTCCTTCTGGTTCCGCTGATAATTGTTTCTCTGTAGGGTCTCAAGTTTCATTTTTAGTTGTTTTATTTCCTTATTCACTGAACCAAAAAATTGTTGTTCCAGTTGTGCATCGATGCCATAGTGTAGTCGAGCTTCTCACGTATGCCCGTCAAATCGGTGGCAATATGGAGGTGTGTCCATGCTGTTATGATTTGGTCAGCCAACGTATTATCTCTTTCCCACATCATGTCGTATTTGGCTCTTGTTTTTTTTTTGCGTTGGACCCTTCTTATCCATCAGACTGATCAAAATAGGATGGTGGTCCGACCGCGAGGAGGTCAGGTGTTGGACTGTTGCGTCAGGGAACAACAAAGACCACGCCGGGCAGGCAACAACACGGTCAAGCCCGACACGCACATTTTTAACCCCCTGTTGCTTGTTGTTATATGTCCAAGGGGTTCCAAACTATCCTAGATCATGTAGGTTGAATACTCTAGAGTTTCCCGGAAGGCCTCCATTGCCGAGAAGTGCTCAGACTGAAAGAGGGCTTCATTGAAATCTCCACACATCAGCCACGATACAGAAGAGTTCTTTTTTATTCTCCGTATGAGTTTCCAAAACTCAAGTCTATCACTTGGACGTGGTTCTCCATACACAAAGGCGGTTCTCCATTTTATTCCAAACTGGTCAAGGACAATTACATCGATATGGTGCGGGCCAAAGTTGATTAGGTCTACCTTCAGATCAGCGCTAATGAAGAGGGCCAAGCCTCCTCCATTCCCTTGAACACACACAGGTAGGCAGTTGCTGAAGCCAGGCCTACCTATGCTCTCCATGAACCTTTTATTATGCCTAGTCTCTGAAAGGAAAACTAGACTGGGCTTATGCTCCCGCACGAGGCAGCAGAGCTCCTGGACTGTCCGAGTCTGCCCAAGCCTTGGCAGTTCCACGCCAAGATCCTCATTTGGCCGGCCGGGCACCCTCATCGGTGTCTGGCTTCAGTATGCCGGTTGTGTTCAGGCTAGCAGCATCGCTAGACTTCTGATGGTCTTCCTCCTGTTCCTGGCATATAGAGTTACTCTCCAGCTGAGTACTTTGTTTCCCTTCTTTGTTGTGGCTGCCCTCCGCTAGCAGCTGAGCCCCTATCCCCTCCTTCCTTGATACATTAATCTTCTCAGGGCTCTCAGCGAAGATTTCTAAGGACACACTCTCAACGCACTCATACCCAAGCATAACAGTTGTTGCAGTGTCAACACCTCCTATCACTACGCCTACAATATTTCTCTCTTCCCACAGCTGTTGCAGCACCTCTGATCCCAGGCATTCTACCAGAGATGGGACCTCCATGATCGTTCGCTCCGCCATGGTTAGCATCACCTTAGCGTCTTCTTCCCCTCTATCACGCGGAGCCCCCAACACTGCAAGTTGGGTTCTCAGCGTTTTTGTGCTCTTTCTCTGGCCGTCAGCTTTTGTCTCTAGGCAGCCTCTTCCAAGTTCGCTTCCCCTTGGGAGGGGAGGTGTTGGTGCCCGGATCTTCAGCCGAGGCAATGGTTGCCTCGGGATGGGGTCGCGTCGATGCCACCGACACAGACGGCGACATGTGATCCTCTTATGTGTTTCTCTCCTTCTCCTGCCTTTCAAGGCCTAGTTCTCCAACTATCAGCTTTCCCACCTCTTCGGCGACGTGGTCGACGATTGAGTTCTGGCGATCACTCGTGTTGATGATGGCAGGGTCTGTTGAGGACGGCACTCGCCATGGGAGGGCAGGCGAGCAGGTGGCGACGAGCCAGCCCTATGGTCTCTAGGAGGAACCAGCAATGCGGGTTGGCGAAGTGTGTTAGCGGAGCTCCCAGCTCTCTGTTGTACTTTCTAACCTTGTCGTTCATCGGCAGGCTGCACCCTTCTTCAGTGTGCCCGATGATGCCGCAGAAGAAGCAGAAGGCTGGCAGCCTCTTGTAGTTGATGGAGGCGACGACCACCTCATCACTGATCTCATCCATGAGAGGGATCCACCGGGTTAGTGGTTGGTCGATGGCGATCCGCACTCTGGCCCTGATGAACTTGTTGCAAATATCGCCACAAGAATTATTGTCAATAGTAATCAGCGAACCGATTTTCTTACCCAAGTCCCTTGCGAGCTCCTTCGACAACAAGTAGAAGGGAATGTCCTTGAACTGTGCCCAAATTGGGACCAAAGAGAAGCGCACAGTATCAGGATCATCCCCTTCCTTAAGGGCTTCAATGAGTACAACATCATCTCTGTATCTCCATGGCCCTGTTTTTGTGACGTGGTTGAAGTCGCCTTCCTCCACGAACTCCAGGACGAAGTTTCGCCCCTCCAGGGGGCTGGAATTCAGGACTCCCCTCGGCCTCCACACCCTCTTCATCGAGTCCACGAGCTGTTTGAAGCTGACAGACAACACGGACAGGAAGATGCCAACGGCCAGGAACCGTGCACGCATGGCACCTCTAGCCTTGGCCATGTTGATGATGACAGCCTCCTTCTCCTTGTCCATGCCCAGCTCCTCCAGCAGCTCCTTCCCGCTGTGACGACGAGATGGCCCTCCCGTTTCACAGCCGATGCTGCCGAGTGGGCCGAGGTTGGAGCAGCCGGACACCATGGTCCCCTATGCCTTCTGGCTGGTCCGGGGAGTGGCAGTGATGTGGGCGCCCTTTTTGCATTCGGCCATGGTTAACAGTGTGAAGTTGGAGCTCTGATTGTACCTTTGGGGGGAGATGTTGTGGCGATCCGTGGAGACTTCCATTGGATTTATAGTTCCTCTCGGGTCAGGAATCCGTTGATCACTCGACTGATTGTAACCGACGATCAATGGCCATTGAATCGCGCGAGTAATTACCTCCGGTGATTTCATCCTCTGCCTCTGACTCCAGCTAGTGGCGGCGATTAGCACAGGAGAGATTTACGCCTAGCCAGTCTTGAGGGCACACACAGGCTCTGCTTCTTCAAGGCGCATTGACTCCCTGAACCTGCGTTTACGCGCTTCCCCCGTTTCCCGGTCTGCACTTGAATCGCTCTCCGTCGCCTCCCTAATGGGGAGGGCTGACAAGGAGATCTTCTCCTCCTTCCTAACCTCATATAGACCAGCCCCAGGGCCGTCCTGATCGAGAACTTGAGTGGATCTGAACTGGAAGTGTTCTAGGCATTTTTTTTGAAAACTAGAACGCTTGGCAATTTGTTGCAGTCTCTCTCTCCAAATCGTGGGGATGAGTTCTTGTGGGTGGTAGGTGGGGGTAGGAATCGGTTGTTTCTCTCTGCTCAAATCCTATCGGAATCACTGGTTCCTTCTCTGCTCCCCTTTCGCCTCCTGGAGGCGCAGACAGACGAAGTATCATGATAGTACTATTATCTTAGCTAGTCACGTAGTATTAATTTGTTTTCTTTCTACTTGACTACTGAATGCATAGTATGGGCACCTAGAGGGGGTGAATAGGCGTTAATTCCAAATTTTAATACTTTTTCGCATTAGGCTTGAAACAAAGGTAAATTCTCTAGATATATAACTAAGGTGAATTTATCTATATGGCAAGAGCTACACTAAGCAAGGTACAAACACAAAGTAAAGGTAAAGGATAGAAGGAACCGATAGCGGAAGCACGCGAAGACAAGGATGTATTCCCGAGTTCCTACCGTTGAGGGAAGTACGTCTTGTTGGAGGGGTGTGAGTTTCGCCACGAAGGCCTACTCAACGCTACCAAGGCCTCACCCTATTCTCTGATGAACTTCGTCACAAAGGCTAGTTCACCTTCCACTATTGATTCCCTTGAAGCCGGAAATTGGAGCCATTAAATGAGTTTGAGGCACACACCCACAGCTGTATTGGGAGCTCTCAAGAACAAAAAACAAGTGAGTAACAACAACAAGAAACCCTACACACAAATCCCTCAAGTAAATGAGAGGGAAATGAAGAACGTCTTGGTGAAGATCTAGATCGAGGTCTTCTCCTTCAATCCTTCGAAGATCAACGAGTTTGGGTGGAGGGATTGGGAGATCTCTTGAGTTTGGTGAGCTCAATTAATGGAGACTTCAATGTTGAACGAGCTAACAGGAGATGGAAGAAGGGGAAGGGGTATATATACCCATTCCTCAATTTCAAGCCGTTTGAGATGTTTCTGCATCTGTCACACCGGAGAATCCGGCATGACGACCGGAGACATTGGTCTAACAAAGACTCCGACAAGTTTTCATGGGGCCAGAAACTTTGCAAAAGTCCGGAGACTCCGACAACTTTCCGGGCCGCTTCTAGGAGGGGACACCACTTTCGTCTTCACGCAGGGAAAGGCTTGAGGCCGGAGATTCCGGCCTTCCCAGGTCGGACACTCCGGTCAGGGCGGAGACTCCGCCAAGTTTCCGCACACTTTCCGCGTAGGATCCAGGGGGTGACACCAACTCGACAAATGTGCAGGGAAAATCCAGAGTCCGAAGACTCCGGCCCCTGCACACCGTACAATCCGGCTACGCCAAAAACTCCGGCCAAACTCCGGATACTTTTCGGTGCGGCATAAGTGGGTGACACCACTTGATCTTCTCGCTGGAAAATCCTGAATCCGAAGACTCCGGTCTGAAACCTCGGAGACTCTGACCTAGAGAAAACTGCCAGCACCTCTAATTCGTTTTCTTTCTTTTTGGGAAAATATCCACCATCAATAATGTCATCAAGAGACCCTAAAACATCAACACATTGTTAAAATTATACTAATGTTGTTATACAACACACGAAACTTAATTAGGCGAGATATGCTCTTTCAAGTTCCCCATGTTTGGTGTTTGATGACAACACAAGTATTTTCAATGACAATTGATGCTTGAAAAAAGTTTAGAAAACATAGATGGGCTCCCCCTTGATGTGTGCACCAAAAATGGAACACATCAACAAGGATCAACACTGCTCCTATATTTTACAAACTCATAGCAAGTGCAATAACAAATAATACGAACAATGTAATTGCAAAAGTAAGTAAGATAAGTAAGGCAAGAGAGGTTTAGCACAATAACATATGGATAGCCTCAGAAACGTAGTCTTACCACACAGAACCACATCGTTCAACACACGAGAAGTTCAAATTCAAATTTAAGATAAAAGGAGACAGAAGCTTATAAGAGGCCAATCAAGTTCGAAAAATCGTGTGCTCCGAGTAAGCCCGTGCAAATCTCTGGATAGCCTAAATAGCAACTTCTCCCTCTTTGGCATCAAGACACCAAAAAGGAGAAAACAACAAACTACACACAACCCAAAGGATTAATCATCCTCGTCCTCATCATCACCTTCCTGGTCTTCCTCATCATCATCATCAGCAGACTCATATTCTTCTTCAACTTGTTCTTCTTCAGTTAGGAAACTTTCCTCGGTTGCGAGAAGAGGATGGCACATAAGTAACCTCATCGAAGTCACCCCAAGGAAAGGAAGAGGTGTTCCACTCATTGTAAGATACAGTGTGGGACTCTGCAGAAGGCACAAGAGGAGGGGTACGTACAATGCCAGCATGATCTTGAAGACTCTTGATCGTCTTCTTCAGTTCCCTTCTTTCCTTGTATGCCTCATGGTTCTCCTTGTGGACCGTTATGGTCATGCAAAGAATGTTGGGCTGGAACCATGTGAGCTTCTTATCCTCAGATTGCACCCTCTCTTTACCACTAAGGCGAGAGAAAGGATCAGTATTCTTCGTTCTAGACCTTGGAGCCTCACTCTCAAACATAGAGAGAGCTGCTAGCGTCGCTCGACGTAGCAAGCCATACCGCGTGCTGCTACCTCAAGAAGAAAGTGATCAGCTCTAATCACGTGTATTCATTTCCTTTTATCTAAAAACAAATGTGTCTCTCTTTTTAAGTCTGAACAGTTCATTTTTTTTAGAAATTGTTCTTTTTTTAAAATTATTCATTTACAAAATTTGTTCATTTTAAAAAATTGTTCATTTCAAAATTTGTTCATTTTCAAATTTATTTATTTTAGAAAAATTTTCATTTTCAAAAGTTGTTCATTTTCAAAATTCTTTATTTAAAAAATCATATTCAAAATTTGTTCATATTATATTTGATTGTTTAGATTTTTCAAATTATTCTTATTCTAAAAATGTTAAAATTTTAAAAAGGTTTGTTTTTTAATTGGTTTGTACTTTTAAAATGGTGCAGAAAACAAACAGAAAACAAATGAAAAAAGAAATAGAGAAAATAATTGGGAAAATAGATAAAAAAAACTAAAGAAGACACTAAGGGAAAAAAGATACAAACCTGAAGACCGGTCGTCCCACACAGCCGATGCTACGAGGGAGTCGGTACTCCGACTCTCTATGAGAGATGCATAGTGCTCGTGGGGATAAATGACCAAACACAGTAGTGACCGGAATCGGATGGGCTAATTTCTTGTTGAGCCTAGTAAATCGTTTCCGGGTTTCGAGACGCGAGTTTCATGACTGAAAAAACGAGCTTGAGGAAAATGATGAACGCCGACAAGTGACAACATCTCCTACGAGGTAGAACATGCATCATTTTCGGAAAAAAAAGAGGCACTTCCTCTGTTTCCTTTTATTATATATAAGATATGGTACATATTTTAGTTTAGTCTACATTTCATAATGAGTGTATACATACCGTGGAAAAAAAATAGCACGATATAGCGTTTTGAGAAGTGTCTCGTTAAATTATTTAGTTTACAATGTCTTTATAATAACACGTTATAAAGCGATATAGCATGCTAATAGCTTATTTTAAGACCAACGCAAATTTCCTATAACGCGCTATTTTTTTTCCTTGATATAGAGACATATTTAGTATTTAGATTCATCATTTTAATATGAATGTAGATCAAACTAAAAGGTGTATAACATGCTTAAAAGTGGACGGGGGAGTAGTAGAACGTGCATCATGGTGATGTCTTTTTTTTTTCCTTTACCTTGAACCTTTTGGTGAAGTCAAACAACTTTTAACATTATAGTTTTTTAAAATTTAACTTAAGGAATTGAATTCTTTTAGTTGGTAATATGCCTCTAGCATCGGGATTCCAAATGTTTGCCTTGAGACCACGCTAGCTCTTTGCCTCTTTTCTAGTCAAACTCACCACGGACGGACATGCACCGATTTCACTGCAGCAGTCAAAGTCAGAAAATGCATGGCCATTAATTTCATTCTAACTGAAATCATGCATGCATGTGGTCTCCCGCCATTTCAGCTGGTCGTCGATCCAATGAGTTTATATTAATCAAGTTGAAATCGTGGATGAAACAGACGTAGGCAGCAATTAATCAGGAGGCGGCAGCCACGGCGGGTAATTGATCAGGCCGGCCATGAACGGGCACACCTACCTCAGCCATGCAAACCACCCTGCGCCTAGCCCCTAGCTAGCTAGCTAGCCCTAACATGCGAACAAAGCTAGAGAATATGGAAACAAAGAGTAGATCACTGAAGAAGATCATCAAGGCCGGCCGGGGGCGGCCGTGCGTCGTGGCTACCAGAACTGGTTGCCGTTGGTGAAGGTCTGCCCGAACCTCCAGTTGGACCCCGCGACGTCGTTGAACACCATCTTCTTGCCGTCGGTGAGGGTGACGGAGAAGGAGATGGACTGGCCGTTGAGGTAGTTGTTGGACTGCCAGTTGGCGCCCCAGTTCCTGGACATGCTCACCCACCCGGTCTTGGACCCCTTGATCTGCACCGACGAGATGGAGCCGGCGCCGCCGACGTTGAACACGAGCACCAGCTCGAAGTAGCTGTTGCCGTTGATGGTGAACCGCACGCCCCCGCTCCTCGAGCAGGACACCCGCTGGAACTTCATGGGGATGATGCCCGCGCGGTACACGCCGATCTTCTCCCACGCTGGCTGCGCCATGTCCATGTGCTGACGCGGCGGGTTGCACCATCCGCCGTTGTTGCTGGGCTTAGAGTAGTCCGCCGGGCAGAGGTTGGTGGCCGTGATGGTGACTATGACACCCGGCTTGCACGAGGTGGAGGCCGACTGGTCGCACGTCACCTGGTAGCACTCCCCACACGCGGCGCCGTCTTTGAAGAGGGCGCTGCTCAGCGCCGCCGTGCTCGTGCCGTACCCCGCCGAATACAGGTTGCCGTAACCGCACGCGCCGCCTGTTGGTTATTAGTCGGTCGCATAACCCGTGAAAATGTCAGACATTTGGGGTGGCGAAATTGACTGTAAAGGGACAAGCAGACAGAAATGAAGGCGACGCTTACCCATGGTCCCGGAGGCGTCGCTCCCGCCGTAGAATGTGGCGGAGCCGCTGATCCAGCCGGCGGTGGCCGCGCCGAGGAGGCACGCCTCGACGACAAGGAAGGCCAGCAGGACTGCTACTCTGCTGCGGCGCGCCATCGATCCGATCGAACTCTCCAAGGGGCTTCAGATACAGGGCAACTAAATTATGGTGGATCGGCGAGGGTGGGAGTTGAGTGAAGGAGGCGGAAAGCGATCGCAGCGGCGGTGCTTAAATAGCAAGTGGCGATTGAGGGAGGCGCGGGAACCCCGGCTCGGAATCACGTGCCGATCGATGACGGAGTAGGCGCCTTAAATGCCACTCACGATAGCAAGATTTTAGCTTCGTTAGCCCGTCAAGAAAAACAAAAGCGAAAATTTCTCTACGTTTTCGAAGGAAAAAAGATTCGCGGCCTGACTGATGTGCAGGCAGCACGCCGCCGACGCTTCCAAATCCATTTTCTTTTCTGGCAAACGCCAGAGCCGGCCACTGATCGATCCGTGCAAGAGGGTCTTAATCATCATATGGTAACTAAACAATTATAACCTGCCGATCAAATCACGTGAGATCACATGCATGGGGTTGCTTACTGGCGATCGACCGACGTGATTACCAAGAGTCATTGGATCGATAAGCAACCCCTCATGATCGCCGCCCTTAGATTGAGCCGGTTGACGCGCTGTGAACCGGTCGATACCCGCCAAGTGGTTAGGTAATACCACACTTCGAGAACAGTATCCGGCACTATACACTATAGCGCGACATAAGGATGATACGCTGGCTACGGTCATGCAAACATCACCTCCTAATGTTAAGTTCAGACGAGATTTAATCGGGCCACGACTTCTTTCTTGGCAGACCCTGGTTAATAGACTAACTACGGTTACACTAACACCAGGGACCGATGAATTTCGTTGGAACCTCACTAAGGACGGTAAGTTCTCGGTGGAGTCCATGTATAGAGCTATGATCCAATTGGATATGCCAGTCGATATTTTTAAAAATGTATGGCGCTTGAAGATACCGCTTAAGATTAAGGTCTTTGCGTGGTACCTTCGGAAGGGGGTCATACTTACTAAAGATAATCTTGTCAAACGTAATTGGCATGGGAGTACTAAGTGTATTTCTTGTTCTCATGATGAGACGATTAAACACTTATTCTTTGATTGCACTTTTGCGCGTTCTATATGGTCCGCTATCCAAATGGCTTCGAACCTTTATCAGCCCACATCAGTTGCGAATATATTCGGTAACTGGTTGAATGGGGTAGATAAACGATTCAAGACTATAATTAGGGTAGGAGCGCTTGCCGTTATTTGGTCGCTCTGGATTTGTAGAAATGACAAGATATTCAACGATAAAAATTTCTCTCGTATGCAGGTTCTATTCAGATGCACAGGTATTCTCCGTTCGTGGTGCACATTACAGCGGGGGGAGTTTCGAGACCTTTTTATGGAGGCGTGTGCACGGCTGCAGCAGGTGGCGAGGGATATTTTTATCCCACATGGATGGCCGCTTGATCTACGGATAGCAGCTCCATAGCATCGACAGTCTACGTTCTATGGATTTGTTTAGACTTGTCGTATTTTCTTTTCAGTTTCGGATTTCGGCTGTGTGCATTATAATGATGCAAAGGCCGGGTGTAATGCTTAAATTTTAAGTAATAAAAGCCCTTTATCAAAAAAAAAAAAAAAGAGATCCATGGAAAATCACAGCTTGGAGTGGCAGTTGGTCGTAGGGGTGAGGCCTAGCTAGGGAATTTAGCTGCGTAATAGGTAGGTAATCACAGGTAGTAGGTTAGTAAGTAATTCAACATCATCTTGTCTGGTGTGGTTTCATCGGAATCTACGGTAAGAAAAAAAAAACCTTTTGCTTTCCCGCAAGTCAACTGTTATACACTAGTACTAGCTAGCTAGAGGCTGAGCTAGGGCATCCACTGTTGGACAGTTCTGCATGTAGTACTCATAGTGGAGTAATAGTGGTGATTTTTTTTCTTTTTTTGAGCGGTTAGTGGCCAGAGACTGACACCCAATTTTATATACTGGCGATCCCTGCTAGATTACGAGGTCAAACCTCTGGATTTGAATGAGATGCAGTATTCAAGGGGGGCGATAGGACTGACAGGGGGACTAATAAACATTTGACATTGAGAACCCGGCCAGATGGGAATCAGCTGATCGCGATGCAAAACTTGCCCCCCCCCCCCCCCCCCCTATGGGGAAAAACCAGCATCCAGTACCGAGACAGGTAATCTACCATTTTGTTTTATCGTATTTTTTGTTTGTGGGTTTGAAATGATGCAAAAACAGTGGGAAATGTAGCCCTTTTAAAGTAAGAAAAAGCGTCGAGGTCAATCAAGAAAAAAAAAATGCGTACATCAAGCCCTTTCTCACGGGAGCATCAAATCGGACGGCTCGCCACCGATGTACACTCCCTCCATTAGTACAAATGGCAGAACCATATATAACCTTGTAGAATAGCATAGTAGTACATCAGTACGCTACTACGTACGTACAGTAGACTGTACATTTGTACGGAACCATGCCTGCTCATGTCGGCTATGTGATGAGCGTTAGCTAAGGCAGTCACACTTGTCAAGAGCCACTTGGTAGTCCTTGAATGCGAATGAAGCCACTTGGTGACGGTTTGTTGTTAATAATCTGCCGCCTCACATGCACCTAGAGAATCACGGCATGTGGTTACGGCAGTTTCTGTTGCACCGGCGCCAAAAGTCCACTACAAGCTAGCGTGCTCCACCTTTTGGTCACAAAGTCAAGTGTTGACATCAAGTTTCCTCTAAGAAAAAAATCTAGTCATAGAGTTTTTCCCACCATATGCTTCTGCTGCTGCAGGCAAGAACCTTCACGCACGTTCGGAGAACAGAGTCGAATCGGTGGAGTAAGCTTCTGATGGTGGGTCCGTGGGCCATTTGCAGGAGCTTGACGCTGTTGCCTTCTTCTTCCTCGATGGCGGCGATCTTGGAGGAGTGCACCTGATGGTGCCCTCAGGGAGCTCGCTCTCCAGCTCCAGCAGGATGTTGCGCTTCACGCACTGGATCTGGTGACGCCCGCTGATGGAACCATGATATTTTCGGATGAATTGTCAGAGCATTGTTCCTAAGTTTGTACATGTGCTTCTGTAACTCAGTGAGCATGGTTTCAGTACCTTTTGCCCTGCATCTTCATGCTAACTGGATGCAGAAAAGGCCACCAGACTGCAACTGTACATTGACTAGGTAAGTTGCAACTTTTATTATTTTTTCAATAAAAGCATATACGGGTCATTTGAGAGGACCTTATAAACTCAAATAGAGGCAGCATGCATGTAATACTAGGATAAGACGATAGATCGTTTAGAAAAAATAATAAGAAAAATCATGTAAATAAAAGATGCAACAGTAAATAATATCAGAACATGAATAATATTATGGAAAATTTAATGAAAACCATGAGAATTCTCAAGAGTAGTGCCAATTTTAAACAAATATGCGTAAACATAAAAATAAGTGTTATACAAAAACCAAAAAATATGAATTATCTTTTGTTTAAATCAGTGAAGTTTATGTCTTCCTTTCTTTTATTTTTGCTCCCATTTAAAATCAAAATTTTATTTACTTTCACACTTTTTTATTTGATTTTTTACTTACTCTGTTATCCCCCCCCCCCCCCCCCCACACACACAAATTTCTTGATTTATCTTGTGAGATTTTGAATCTACAAAATGTGCGCAATTTTTCATTTGCCCCGTCTTTTTTGTAATGATTTGTAATATTATTGGAATTATATATTTCTTGTTCCACCGTCCTAATAATCCTAAACATAGGAAGTATAGTTATTATGGATGATTTAAAAAAAATGTGCTTCATATATACAAAGAGCATGTCCAAGCGACTACCCCAAATTCGGCCCTCAAATTGTGCTCACACACGTCCGGACGTGTCCGCGGACATAGCACGGCCAACCCCCAAAAAGTGGTGCCCTCCAAGCAAAATGTGCTAATAATTGTAGTCAAAGACATGTAAGTCGTGCACGACGATCATACAAATAGTTCGGAGATGCATTTAAATAGTTTAAAACGGCTTACACAATAATTAAGAGTACATAATCAAATACAAATCGTTCAAATTCACAAATAAATAGTTCAGATTATTGATACTGCATAATTTCAATTGAAATTCATTGATTTCTCGTGAAGATATACATATGCTCTACCAGATCATGTAGTAGTTGGGCGTGCACTTGTTGATCTCGAAATTGTCGGTGCATCTCAAGCTAGTTGATAACATGCTGGGCGGCTTGTTCGGGTAGCTCGATATGAACTGCAGACTTCTAAAAATCATTCGTGCGAGTTGCCCCTTCTTCCTCGTTCTACACAATCATGTTGTGCCAAAGTACACAAGTCATCACCTGGAATAATGTCTCGGGATCCCACATCGTTACATCTCCACGGAAAATTCTCCAACGAGCTTGGAGCACTGCGAATTCCCTCTCAAGATCTTTCCTAACAGCTTCTTATGCAGCTGCAAATTGTTGTTTCTTGTAGCCAAGAGGATTGCTTATAGTCTTCACAAATGTCACCCACTGAGGATATAGATACCATCGGCAAGATAGTATCCTATGGTGTAGTCTTGCCCGTTGACGGTTGGAGCATTCGCATAACAAAGTCTTTTGAATAGGGAAGAGCGCTGAATCACATGGATATCTTTGCGGAAACTAGACATGCTAAAAAATGCATGCCAAATTCACAAGTCTTGAGATGCTGAATCACATGAATATCATTGCGGGAAGTTTTTCCACTGCCAAAGCATGCAGTGAACTCAACCGAGCATACCTAGAAGTCGTCTTAATTCTCTGATGGCCAGTAACTTCTCGGTGTCCTTAGCATTCGGTTCTCTGTGATATGCTGGTGCAAACACTTTCACCATAGCGTATAGAAATCTCACCATAGACAAAGTTGTGTTTTCCTATCGTCATTGTGGTAAAACCAACCAGAGAGTTGTGACAAGTGCCATCAAAAGATGACGGGGTTGACTCTGAATTCAGTTTAAAATTTCAAACACAAAGGAGTATAAGATCTGGACTGATCTCGTGGCCAGGACCATGGAAAATCTTTGGATGTGTGTAGCGCATGTTGATGGTAAACCATTTACCATGGTTTTCGTGAGCCAAATGTGATGAATACCAAACCTATCGGTTTACCAATACAAACCACTGTCACAATTTAGCCCGGCTAGTAAGAAAACGCGCGCTATCACAATTTGAAAATTCGATTGTGACTGTTTACTCGAATGTACACCAAAAAGAGATAAATATTTAGCTTGACAACATTCCGCAGTCGTAGTTTGACATTTTCACAAGTCTTCTAGTGATCACATCGGCTAGTATCTTCTCTCTCAGAAAGCTTACAAGCACATTATTACTCTGTTGCAGAAAGCCAACAATATAAGCAGTTCCTATGAGCTCGATGCCCCTCCATCGTCATATCCCGGCGTACTTGCGCAGACCCAGCTCAATCATGTCTTTCTCGATGACACTTGTCGTGCCATCGTCCGTGAGGATAGCCTCACCAAGGTATCTTCCCAAGACGACGCCATCTTCCAGCGCCGCACAGCCACCCTGGCCAAGGTCCGGTGCCATTGGGTGCAATGCGTCACCGGCCACGCACATGTTCCCCTTGTTTATCTTGGAAAACATGAGGGATATCAGTGACGTGAACCGCAATGCTGCGGCGGGGGCATTGCCGCTCATCTCGCTCCTTTGAACCAGTTCCAGTGCCTCCTCGGGCACCTTGGAGCTCATTTGTTTTGTGAGCATGTATTGCTTCATCTTGGCACCGCTCTTACCGATATCGTCATCTGCACACGTCGGCACCAGAAAAAATAAGTGGAAATTTTTTACATCTTGACATCTTCGTTGTAGATGCTCCACAGATATTGTGAAACCGATTATCCGACCATGTGGGGATGGAGACCATGTGTAGAACCCGTAGACGTCGTGGGCGTTGCAGGGTACATAGACGAATCGAAATCCATGGCCAAAGAACTCCAGGAACTTGGGCTTGAAGGAGTGGTCATTGGGGTAATGCGCCAGGCCCCGTGAGGCGGAGCACCCCGAGTAGGACGGCTTGGCGAGCCCGAGCCATCTGGCCACCACCGAGTTCACCCCGTCGCATCCGATCAGCACCTGCAACAACCGTCTGGTCTTCATACACAATTGTGGAGTATGACTGTGAAGAGGGCCTCCTTTTCGTGAAGGAAAAGCATAGGAGGGTGACAACAGTAGTCGTGCAGAACATTTGTTTCTTACCTTTGCTCTAAGAGTGGAGCCGTTAGCGAGGTGTACGATCTTGGCACCATCGTCGCCGCTGTGTTGGTCCTAGATGGAGACGATCTTGGAGGAGTAGCGGACGGTGTCCCTCGGCAGTTCGACCTCCAGGACCTGAAGCAGCACGTCTTGCCTGACGCACCGGAACTCAACCTCGTGTGCCACCGAGAAATCCATGTTTTTTACTTTATTGTTGAGTCACCATATTTTCTTTGAGCACCTTCTCGAGAACATAATTGACATTCTTAGTGTAATGTTCTTGTTCTAGAACACAATTAATGGCCTAGTGACCATAGAAATCGGACAAAACCTTCTCATAGGAAATATTCCAGTATCTTTCAGCAACCTAAAGAGTCTAAACACGGTAAATCTTTCCTATAACAACTTGTGTAGAATCATTCCAGTAGTTTTAGCTAACTTACCTCTCCTCGGCAAGCTAGACCTTTCATACAATCACCTTCATGGTGAAATTCCAAAAGGCGGATTATTTGAAAATGCTACATCAGTTTATCTTGATGGCAACTTTGGACTTTGTGGAGGAATGATAGATCTCAAAATGCCTTTGTGTCCTTCCACATCCCAAAGAAAAGAAGTACTATTTGGTCAGAGTGTTGATTCAATATTTTTTCTCACATCACTAAGCATGTTGATTTTCGGTATAATCCTTCAGAAGAAGTCACGGAAACCATATATATCATTGGATTATTTTGGAAGGAAATTCCCAAGAGTTTCTTATCATGATCTAGCTCGGGCAACTGGGAACTTCTGTGAATCAAACCTAATTGGGAAAGGAAAGTGTGGTTCAGTGTGTATAGAGGCAATATGACACAATTTGAAATGGATGTGGCTATTAAGGTTTTTGACCTCGAGATGTGTCGAGACATGGTAGTAAGGATCATGGACGGGGGTGCCATAAGCCTTCTATTAGAATCGCGGGAGGACGTGGAAGAACTGGAAACGAGAACACGGGTTTTACCCAGGTTCAGTACGTCGCAACTATGCGGTGTTCCTACTCCTGCAATCTCACTAAAATCAGGGCTGAAGCCTGAAGTATACAGAGTACAATTGTGAGTATAGTTTCGCTAACTCGGCGAGGATGAACTTCCAGGCGGGTAGGCTTCTAGCTAACTTATGATCTTCTTTTGTTCCTTGCTTCCGACCGGATTTATATACATAGCCGGACTAGGGCTTACAAGAAGGAAACCTAGAAGAATACGAAAAGTGTCTAACTTAGAAAGTAAGGAATCCGGCTTCTCCTCCAAGTCGTACCACGTTGGGCCGTGGTCCGGGTTCTTCTAGAATCCAACTTCCTGTGCGTCAGCTTACTGGGCTGCCCAATGGACTCCGTTCTATTGCATGCGGGTGATACGTCATAAACGTATCCTTAATTTCTAATGGACCATGTTTTTTTCATGTTGTTTCCTACATGTTTGCTATACCCTTTATGTTATTTTTATCGATTTTCCGGACTAACGTATTGACAAGATGCCACAGAGTCAGTTCCCTGTTTTCTGCTGTTTTTAGTTTCAGAAAAGTTGTTCTGGAAATATTCTCGGAATTGGAAAATTCAAAGTCCGGAGGTCCTATAATTCCCAAAGGTTCCATGGAGTCCCGAAGAGACCCGAAGGGGGGCTACAGGGGCCCACACCATAGAGCGGCGCCCCTGGCCGCGCCATGGGGTGGTGTGGGGCCCCCAAGCCTCCACCGCCTTTGCCCTTTCGCCTATTTATACCCCCGACATATTAACCCTAAAAATATACCACTTCATCCCGAGAAACGCCCGAGGCTGCCGTCATCGTCATCCCGAGATCGGGCGGGTTATGAAGCTCTCCCCGGCACCCTGCCGGGAGGGGAATTCATCACCGGAGGGGTCTACATCACCATGTCCTCCTCCGAAGTGATGCGTGAGTAGTTCATCCCTGGACTACGGGTCCATAGCAGTAGCTAGATGGTTGTCTTCTCTACTTTGTACCTCATGTTTAGATCTCGTGAGCTGCTTCACATGATCGAGATCATCTTTATGTAATGCTACATGTTGTATTTGCTGAGATCTGACGAATGTTGAATGTTATGTATTCTGAGTATCAATCTATCATGTTATCTTTATTCTTATGTTATTTATGATCTTGCATGCTTTCCATTATTTGTAGATGCTCTGGCCAAGTAAATGCTAGTAACTCCAAGAGGGAGTATTTACGCTCGATAGTGGGTTCATGCCTCCGTTGCATTATGCTCGAGTGACAGAAATGTGACGGATGGAGGATATGTTGTTTCCATTAGGGAGAAAACAACGGTGTTTACCTAGTTTACATTGTTTACATTACACACTTTGTTTACTGCGATAATCTATTGCTTGCAACTTAATACCCAACATTTGTTCGGATAATATTCGGAGGGTGGATTATTAGACATAGATGCAGCTGGATGACGGTCTATATATTTTGTTGTAATGCCCGCATGAATCACATAGTAATCTTTATGTCTTGCATATGCAGTACGGTGCAGTCTTCATTTCTGTCAATTGTCCAGCTGTAATTTGTTCACCACGCATGTTATTTATCTTTCACGGAGAGACACCACTAGTGAACTGTGGACTCCGGTCCTTTTTCTCATACTGATAATACACACTATTTTCATACTGTTACTATTGCTTTCATACTATTCTCCTACTGTTTTCCACACCATACGTTTAACCTCTTTGTGTTCAGAAAAACTGGTGAGATTGACAACCTCACTGCTACTTTGGGGCAAAGTGATTTGATTGTGTTGTGTAGGTTCCATGTTGCTGCTGAACCGGTAGTGCGCCCTGCCATCTCAGCTGCATCAACCTTCTGAAGTTACTCCTTCCTCCTACTGGTCGATTCAACGTTGGTTTCTTTCTCAGGGAAACTTGATGTTGCACTATTCATACCTTCCTCTTGGGGTCTTCCAAAGAACGTGTGTTCACACGCATCAACCACTTTTCTGGCGCCGTTGCTGGGGAGGAAGAGAATTTCTGCAAGGAGAGTCTCTCACTTCCAATCTCTTTACTTTGTTTTTGTTTTTCTTAGTTTATTTTATTTTATCTTGTTTGCTTCTCTTTATCAAGAACACAAAAAAAATAGTTCTTATTCTAGCTGTAGTTTTATTCCTGTTTTTAGTCTAGTTAAAATGACTACTCCTGAGAACACTAAGTTGTGTGACTTTACTAGAACCAAAAACAATGATTTCATTAGCACACATATTGCTCCACCTGCTCCTACTGCTGATTTTTATGAGATAAAGCCTGCCCTGTTAAACCTTGTTATGAGAGAGCAATTTTCTGGTGTTAGTACTGATGATGCTGCTGCCCATCTTAATAATTTTGTTCAACTATGTGATATGCAAACATATAAAGATCTAGATGGACATATTATTAAACTGAAATTGTTTCCTTTCTCTTTGAGAGGAAGAGCTAAAGAATGGTTGTTGCCTTTGCCTAGAAATAGTATTGATTCTTGGACTAAGTGTAAAGATGCTTTCATTGGAAAATATTATCCTCCTGCTAAGATTATATACTTAAGAAGTACCATTATGAATTTTAAGCAACTTGATAATGAGAATGTTGCTAAAGCTTAGGAAATGATGAAATATTTAGTGAAGAATTATACCACTCATGGATTGACTACTTGGATGATCATCCAAACCTTTTATGCAGGTCTGAATTTTTCTTCAAGAAACCTTCTGGATTCGGCTGCTGGAGGAACCTTTATGTCCATTACCTTGGGTTCAGCAACAAAGCTTCTTGATGATATGATGTTAAATTATTCTGAGTGGCACACTGAGAGAGCTACAACTGGTAAGAAGATAAATTCTGTTGAAGAAACCTCCTCTTTGAATGATAGACTTGATGCTATTATGTCTATGCTTGTGAATGGCCTGCAAAAACTTTGCGAGTCAGACAAGCACTGCTTGAGTCTATACATAGTTGCACGCAATAGAATATAGACTCGGGGGCTACTCGCATCGGGAGCACTGCCGTGCACCCGATAAAATCAAAACAAAAGAAGAAAAAGTAATGAAATCGAGGATGCAACTTGAGCCTGCAACCGACTGGAAACGGTTGATCACAGACTCGGGGGCTACTCCCATCGGGAGCACTGTCGTGCACCCGATGAAAAGAACAAAAACTACTCAAAGCAAAATGAACTGTACCTTGCCATTAGGGGTCGACAAAGGGTCGGGCGAACTTGCCAAAGTCTCTTTTTTCGCTGACGCCCCGGCATCCAGATGTTGCTCGTGTGCCAAGCTGGGTATCGCATACGCAGAAGCTTCGACCGTCCTCGCAGGGCTCGGAGATCGTCGAGGAGCACATGAAGCTCTAGGCAGACTCGCGGCAACCCCCTTCTGCTTCGCAGATTGGGCGGAAGATGCAAACTGATCCCTACCAATGACCACAAGACTGAGCGAAATTCAAAAAGAAAGAACGGAAAGTATAAAACTTTGGATAGCAAAGGCACGAAACTTACTCGTCCTTGTCGTCCTCGTCGAGATTATCCATGTCCCAGGCGGTAGGAATCTTCGGCTGTTGGATTGAGGGAGGAAGCACGTTTAGAGGAGTCGCCATAATCGGGGGAGTCTTGATCTCCTCGACAGTGTCCTCACTCAAGGACCTATCTTTGGAGGTCGCCTCGTCATCCCCCACTCGATGGTGCTTGCGATGCCCAAGCTCCTCCTCCTCCTCCTCCTCCAGCTCCTCCTCCTCCTCGCTGGACTCTGCATCCGCGACGCTGGCTTCGGGAGTAGCCTCAAAGTTGCTCGCCAGAAGGTCTGAGCCTCCGTCGTTTGCAGAAAGTGGCGGGTAGCACTTCACACATCCTTATTCTGCAACGAAAAAGAGAGAAGGAAGGATACGGTTCAATTGGCAGAAATCCACAGAAGAAAAGAATAAGAAAAAAGGAAGAACAGAGAAATTTACCTCAGTCGGAGGATGCTGGGCGTCGAAAGGCGTGAAGGGACACGGCGAGTGGTTCTCTCCCTTCTTTAGACTGGTGATCGCAGCAATCTTCTTCGCGAACTCAGCATTCGAGAGGATATTGTCGCACGTCCGGCTCGGATCGTTGATACCCGAGAACTCCCACATAGGAGCAGGCCTGTCCTGGAGCGGTTGAATCCTTCGGCGCAGGAAGACGCCCGCTAGGTGCATCCCATTCAGCTGGGGCCCCTGATCCTTCTGGATGAGCCGCCCGAATTGCGCGAGCAAGGGAGACACCGTCTTGGATTCCTCGGCTGATATCTTGTGCTCCCAGGACTTCCTCCGCTTCAGAATCGCCAATGGCTTGAATTCTGGCACCCCACCCGCATCATCGTCCTGGACGTAGAACCACTTATGGCGTCATCCTTGCGCTGACTCGACGAAGTTCATCTCCAGGTACGGGAACTCTTTGGTCATCTGCATCCGGAAGCCACCAGTCGCCAGTGGCTCTCCCACTCTCTCACCCGCTAGAGGTTTCTCCCGGAAGATCCTCACCTGGAAGATAGACTTCCAGAGCCCCAATGCGGGTGAATGCCGAGGAAGCACTCGCAGAGCACGATGAAGCACGATATGTGCTGCACCGCATTGGGAGGAAGATCGTGCAGCTGTATGCCGTATACCTACAGTAGCCCGAGAAGAAATGGGTGGAGGGGGAAGGACATACCGCGGGCGACGTGGTCGAAGAAGGCGAAGCACTCATTGGCGTGCGGATTGGGCACCTCCTCGCCCTTCGTCGGTGTGCGGACGCGCCCGGAAGCTTATGAAGGAAGCGGTCCCTCCCTCTGCATCTCCACGATGCTCTTCTTCGTCACATTGGACGGGCACCACTCGCCCGTCCTCTTCGCTGGAGCAGCCGTGGAAGCGCTAGCCGCCTCCTTGCCGGAAGCCGCGGCCGCGGCACATTTCTTGGTCGGGGCCATTGGTGTCCGCTCTCTCGTAGAGGAAGGTGGGCGCGATGGAAGGACGAAGAAGATGAATAAGGGCCAGGAAGAGTAATTTTCCCTAAGGAACACTATTTATACTATTGCTAGATCAGAGCCGTCGATTTGCATACGTGGCACGTATCCCGGCTGCCACGCGGTGAGCCGAAACGAGGCGACACAGAGCGGTTACTCCGCACGATCTTTAACGCAAGATCGTGCGTAATTACTGCGACCTGCGGAAAAACTAGCGCACGACGGCACGCTTCTGGTCAAAAGCTGACATGATGGGCCCTACGCGCCCTGCCCCACAGCGTCACGTCCCATCGGGAGCAGGCGAGTGCGCAGTGACGTCATTGCGCACATCACTACACGAAAATTCTTTCGCATGAAACCTCACAACACGAAATTTCTTTCGTATGAAGTCAGAAGGAAAGCTCACCTCACTCGAGGATTGCAAGGAGAAAACATTGGCTCTCGCCACTTCCCAAGAACAAAGAGAGGCACTCGCCACTATTCGGAAACGAAAGACAGCACTTGCTGCACATCCAAAAGAAAATTGCGAGTACGCGGCTCCCGCAACTCCGCATTACGATGTACTAACACATCATCTTACCCTGAATCGTTCGGCCGACTAGGCACATTCGGATGCTGTATTTTTCGAGTACAAAGGTAAGACCCAAGGATCTGCCCTGTGGGCCTGGAATCGCACTCGAGCTGCGTCCTCCAGTAAAATTTCCGTATCAACAACACGTAGAAAAATCCTAGCGGACGCGCCGGGTAGACCTTTAAGGTTAACTTCGACTCGATAAGTCCTCCACGGCCCAGTCGCAATGATCACCGCGTCGAGTTCGAGTCGAAGGTCTCGAATCCGTGTAGACCAGAACTGTTTTTGCCCGAGAAGCAATTAATTGGCCCTGATCTTTGGGGAGAGCCAAGCGACTGAGCCATACCCTTCTCCGAAAAAAGCCAACACAAGACGCACTTACTGCTCGATACTCGAGTACATCTCACACAGGGTACACACCCTTCATATCAAGTATTCGACTAAATCAGTCGTGAGATCCAGAAACATGCAGTGCTTACTCGACTATTCTCAGTCGAACAAACATTCGGGAGCTACTGACGAGGGGACGACTTCAGGACCTGTCGAGTGGGTATACCTGGTCTAAGGCCCAGCACTGAAGCCCAGCGCAAAGGACTACCCCATGGCTCTAGAAGGCCCAGCTGCGGCCCACCCGCAAGACTTGCGGGGTAAGATGGAAAGTTTCCACCGATTAGGGCTAGGGTTTGTAACCCCCGGGTACGGCTTGCGACCCAGCCACCTATTTAAGGGCTGGGAGAGCCACCCGAGAGGGACATGCAATCTTAGTTTTCCACCACCATAGTCATAGCTCGAGATCCAATCTCTCGGCTTGTGCACCCACAGTTGTAACCAATCTTCATAATACAGAGACAGACAAGCAGGAGTAAGGGTATTACCTCTACGAGGGTCCGAACCTGGGTAAATCGTGCCCCCTGTTAGCCGACGTATCCGCCAGCGCATATTTCGTTCTTCTACTCGAAACCCTACCAGATCATCCGAAGGATTTATCGACATGCATCATCGACACATATTCTATAAATATAATTTTTTGTACGCATTTAGGAAACATGGAAGAAAATAATATCCGGTTTCCCAAAAATATGCAAGAAGAAAGTAAAAAAAAAAGTTACATTTTTTAATGCTCATCATTTTTGGGTCAGACGTGAGTATACCTGACCATATGCCGGGCCAGGCCGAAATAAGTCTGTTGCTGGAAACCTAGGCCTGAACCTGACCCGGCCCGACTATCGGGCCTAATAAATCGGGCCTAAGCCCGAGATAGCCCGACGCGACCCGGATTGACCACGCTAAAGAATCAGTTTTCTTCAATCCCGAACCCGGCCCGGCCGTCGGGCTCAACTTTAATGCCCGAGCCCAGCCGGATGGCACAATCTGGCCTGGCCTAGGATTTCGGACCGGGTCGGGTCGGGCCGTTCGGGCCCGGCTGCCCATGGCCAGGTAACATGAGTAGTGTGCTTTGTATGGATGGATGTGATTGTGCTTTGTACATGAAGTAATTAGGTAGCTAAAATGTGGTTTCTCTTCAACCTTGGGAGTTTGTGACGTTGCATGCTCGTCATTATTGGGTCAGGCATGAGTGAAGCCTACATCTGATGATATTCTTAATTCGGATTTGGTTGATCGCCTCGACGTTGATTCCCTCTTGGGGGAGTTGTCTACTTCTACTGTATAGACGTGTTTAATATAATTTTCATATCTTGGTTAATGACAACCATGATCTGGGCCAGAAAACTTTAATATATATCTTATCTCATGAGTAGAAAAAGTCACATTAAATTCCACAGCAGTTTCCAGCAGGTACCAAGCTCGGTATCAGGAAATTTTGGCGGCGAGACTGATGACAACAGATACGTCCACCGCAGTTTCCAATCATGTATTCATGCGCTCAGCGCCGTGAGGACCGACGGCGACCCGGCGACCGGTAAAATGAGCAGGGCGGCGAGAGGTGATGTGTCCGCATGCATTGTTTTGTTTATTTGTTTTTACCAGAATTATTCAACCAACCAACTCTGTCCACGTTGGTTCGTAGAGTTTCTGTAAACAACAGAGACTTGACGTGCATCGTAAATTATAGGCTGGAAGTTGAGAAGAAGCCGACGTAAATGAACTCGTAGAAAGAAAATTAAGAAACCATCGTGGACTTGACGTTGCACCTGCTGGAGTCATCTCTCTGCGTGTTTTAGAGGAACCCTCACAACTCTATAAATGAGACGCCTGACCTAGCTCAGTAGCATCCAACTCAAAGTTTAGTAGACCAGTCACAGAAAACACTACTCAGCAGGGAAGGTTCACCATTCGTCCTCAGCATAGGTTCGTGACCCTCTCGTTCATACATATTCGAGTACACTTTTTTTTCGAACAGCGTACACATATACTAGCTAGTACATATATGTGCTCTTTATTTATTGATTTCAAATGATGGTTGGATATAATTAATCCAACAAGGAAATTGCACATATATAAGAAACAGTCACTAGTTTCAACTTCTCTTTTAGGTTGTTACATCTGGCTTGCCATATATCTAGTATTAATGTGTGCAACTAGAATCAGTATAAGACCTAACAAATTAATACTAACCTCATCGGTTTGAATATGACTCGATTGTAAGCTTTCCGTAAAAAATATACCACAAATGTTTAAACTAGTTTCATACTTTGCAGGCAACAAGGGATTTCAAATCAACCGGCAAAACTCACCATGCATGGAATGTTTTTGTTGTTGTTGTTGTTGTTGTTGGTTCTGTCATGTAGTGTTGCAACTTTCCATTGCTCAACTGTCCCTGGGAATACCACAGATATTTACTCCCTGCTCGACTTTAAGCATGCCATCACAAGTGATCCGGCAGGAGTATTGAGCTACTGGAACAGCAGTACCACCTTTTGCCAGTGGGAGGGCATCACATGCAGCAGGAAACATCCAGGGCGTGTTGTGGCAATGCACCTCACCGGCCTGAGATTGTCGGGAAAAATCAGCTCCTCGGTTGGGAACCTCACTCTCCTTAAGGAACTCAACCTCTCCTCAAACAGTTTGTCTGGCCATTTGCCTCCACTAAACCGCCTCCACAAGTTGAAAATCCTTGACCTTGGTCGGAATTCATTTCGTGGAACTATTCCGGATGCACTTGCCAATTGTTCCAACCTACAAATATTGTACCTCCATCACAACTCTTTAGTAGGCGAGATACCTCCGGAACTAGGCCTCCTTCCCAACTTAAAAGATTTATGGCTTAGTTACAATATTCTCGTTGGAACCATCCCGCATGCCTTGAGCAATAGTTCTAACATAGAAAGACTAGCTCTAACAGATAATCAGCTGGAGGGAATGATTCCCGACCAGCTTGGAAAATTGTCAAGCATGCAATGGTTGACCCTAGGTGCAAACAACCTGACCGGTGGATTTCCACAAGGCCTCTTTAATCTATCCAAATCACTCCAGGTGCTTGGCTTGGAGATGAATAAGCTAGGAAACACACTACCGCCAAATATTGGTGATGCTCTCCCTAATCTTCAGATGCTTTTCTTGAACCGTAACATTTTCCAAGGGAACATACCAGCTTCCCTAGGCAATGCTTCAGGGTTGGGAAGATTGGATTTGGAGAACAACAAATTCACTGGCCAAATTCCTACTTCTTTCGGTAAGCTAAAAACCTTATACCAACTTAATCTTGAGCGAAATAATCTTGAAGCAACGGATGCCAAAAGTTGGGAGTTCATAAATGCATTAACAAATTGTAGTGGTCTAGAAGTCCTCGCTCTAGATGGAAATAGGCTACGAGGAGCTCTCCCACATTCAATAGGTAACTTTACATCTAGCCTTCAAATGCTACTTCTGGGTGAAAATGAGATATCAGGTGTTATCCCCTCAAGTGTGGGTAATCTTCGGTCCTTAATTCAACTTACACTAGAGTATAACAATCTAAGTGGTAAAATTGTAGAATGGGTTGGGAAGCTTACAAATTTGCAACAACTAGTTCTAGAGATGAACAAATTCAATGGATCGATTCCACCTTCTATTGGCAATCTAACTCAATTGACAAGCCTCTCCATAGCATTCAATGAATTTGAAGGTACCATACCATCCACCTTGGGGAATCTTGAACAACTCTCGTTGCTGCACCTTAGGAATAACAATCTCCAAGGTTACATAAGTCTTGATTTTAGTCACCTTAAACAACTTGTCGACCTAGATCTTTCATCAAACATGCTTACTGGAGAGATACCTAGCATCCTAGGCCAATGTAGTAACCTAGTGACCATAGAAATGGGACAAAACCTTCTCATAGGAGATATTCCGGTATCTTTCAGCAACCTAAAGAGTCTAAACGTGGTAAATCTTTCCTATAACAACTTGTCTGGAACCATTCCAGTAGTTTTAGCTAACCTACCTCTCCTCAGCAAGCTGGACCTTTCATACAATCACCTTCATGGTGAAATTCCAAAAGGAGGATTATTTGAAAATGCTACATCGGTTTATCTTGATGGCAACTTTGGACTTTGTGGAGGAGTGATAGATCTCAAAATGCCTTTGTGTCCTTCCAAATATCAAAGAAAAGAAAAGAAGTACTATTTGGTCAGAGTGTTGATTCCAATATTTTGCTTCACATCACTAAGCATGTTGATTTTTGGTATAATCCTTCATAAGAAGAAGTCACGGAAACCATACATATCGTTGGATTATTTTGGAAGGAAATTCCCAAGAGTTTCTTATCATGATCTAGCTCGGGCAACTGGAAACTTCGGCGAATCAAACCTAATTGGGAAAGGAAGTTGTGGTTCAGTGTACAGAGGCAAATTGACACAATTTGAAATGGATGTGGCTATTAAGGTTTTTGACCTCGAGATGAGATGTGCAAATAGAAGTTTCGTATTAGAATGTGAGGTTTTGAGAAGCATTAGACATCGGTACATTATTCCAATCTTGACAGCTTGTCTAACAACGGATAATTCAAGTCATGATTTCAAAGCTCTAGTTTATATGTTCATGCCAAACGGGAGTTTGGACACATGGTTACATGAAAATTCTAGTGGTGAAGATTCTATGATGTTGGGCTTAAGGCAAAGAATAAGCATGCTTGCTAATGTAGCCGATGCCTTGTCCTACTTACACCATGATAATGGAACATCCATTGTTCATCGCGATTTGAAACCTAGCAATATTCTCATAGATGCTGATATGAATGCATATTTGGGAGACTTTGGTATTGCAAGCCTCACATTTAATTCTGGATCCACAAGAATTGGGAATTCAAGTGTCGGATTGAAGGGGACATTAGGATATATAGCTCCAGGTATGGTCATCATTAAATAGTTTATGTGTTTAACGCATGATGTTCTGACATGAGTATTTAAGCTCTATACTGCACTAATCATTTTTTCGTCGTTTTATAGAGTATGCACATAATGGAGAAGCATCAACATGCGGTGATGTTTTCAGCTTTGGAATATTACTTCTCGAGATGCTGACAGGCATAAGACCAACTGACTCCATGTTTCAGAATGAACTCAACATTGTAAACTTCGTCGAGAGGCATTTCCCGGATCAGATGCTACAGATAATCGATGTTCATCTGCGAGAAGAATGTGAGGCATACACTCATGCCACTACAGAAACAGAAAATGTTTTCACTCAATGCCTTTTGTCCCTTGTGAAAGTAGCTCTTTCTTGCACGAGTGTGAACCCAAAGGAAAGAACGAACATGCGAGAAGTATCCATTAAGTTGTGTGCCATCAAAACGTCATATGTTGGAGTTATTCGGCCAGAGGAAGTTTTACATCGCTAGAGTGATTTCCATGTAAGAGTTTCCATGTAGTTCAGATTAGGGATTAGAAAATGTTGAATTTGAGAAAATTTGTGCATATTTTAAAGTATATTAAAATTTAGGGCAGTCTAAGGGAATTTGAGGCCCCGATGGAAATTTCAAATGGGCCATGTGTTTTTCAAATATTGTAGTATAATTTACTATGCATGTTCTTGTCTTGCACTCTTCAACGTCACAACAATGCTTTGTATTTTTAGAAAATGTTATTTTTCTTATTTTATAAATCAAAAGTAATATGAATGGGTTGAACACAACACAAACTAAATGATGCACGTGTCAATTTTCAATATAAGATGACATAAGAGGATCAAACCTTGATTGGCCTTCGAGCTTCGGCATCAGGAGCCAGGAGACCAGGATGGTAAATTGATTTTAGTTGAGATTATTGATTGATCTATTGGTCTTCACGACCTATGAATTCTTGGATCAGGATTTAGCACAGGCTACCTGCTGGGCCAATGAAGACGTCGAACTAGTGAGAACATATGGGAATTAACGAGAAGGGATGTGCTAGCTGTGAAAATGGGGGTTCTAAATGTTTGCAGGCCTTGTGCAGCAACACAAGGGCGTGTTTGGTTATCTGGACACGTTAAGGGTTCCTCCACTATAACGTTTTGAACTTTTAGCCACGGTTTTGCTGTTGAAAAACTATAAACCGTCATTCAAAGTTCTTAATACACCACGGAATATTTTTTTTGTCACCTATTGGCTTTAATTCACGACGCTTAATATATTTGTCATGCAATAGTAGGTTCAATCGTCATGCATTACTGGATTGACGGAATAATTTTGTCGTGCATCTATACTGCATCTATACCGTCATTGATTTAGGTGTGTCTTCACGACCTATTGATTATTCGGACAGAGGAAGTTTTACATCGCTAGAGGGATTTTCCATGTAAGAGTTTCCATGTAGTTGAGATTAGGGATTAGTACAATATTGAATTTGAGAAAAAAATTGCATATGTTAAAGTATACTAAAATTTAGGGCAGTCTTAGGGAATTTGAGGCCCCGATGGGAATTTCAAATGGGCCATGTGTTTTTCAAATATTGTATAATTTAATAGGCATGTTCTTGTCTTGCACTCTTCAATGTCACAACAATGCTTTGTATTTTTAGAAAATGTTATTTTCTTATTTTATAAATAAAAAATAATATGAATGGATTGAACACAACACAAACAAAATTATGGACGTGTCAATTTTCAATATAAGATAACATAAGAGGATCAAACCTTGATTGGCCTTCGAGCTTCGGCATCAGGAGTTAGGAAACCAGGAAGGTAAATTCATTTTAGTTGAGATTATTGATTGATCTATTGGAACTAAGCTTGGGGTGGTGTGGGGCCCCCCGGCATCCACCGCCTTTTCCCTTTTGCCTATTTATACCCCCCGAGACGTAAACACTAAATATATCTCACTTCGTCCCAAAAAAACACCCGAGGCCGCCGTCATTGTCATCCCGAGATTGGGAGGGTTCTGGAGCTCTCCCCGGCACCCTGCCGGGAGGGGAATTCATCACCGGAGGGGTCTACACCACCATTCCCTCCTCCGAAGTGATGCGTGAGTAGTTCATCCCTGTACTATGGGTTCATAGCAGTAGCTAGATGGTTGTTCTCTCCACTTTGTACCTCATGCGTGAGTCGCACCACCGCCGTCTAGCCCTCGATCGGGCCCTCGCGTGCTCCAACGACTCTCTATGTGCGCCACCACCAACGAGATCGAGTTAGAGAGATATGGAGGAGAATGTTTGCAGGGGCGGCGTTGGCACAAGGATGGGGATTTTATCCCCGCCCAAGAAAACCCTAACAAGCCCCGCAAACTAATACTAGTGTTGTAAAAAAAATCACTCTAGTGGTAGTATATGTACTACCGGCGTGGTGTAGATGTGACACGCTAGTACATGCTCGTAGGATCGTGTACGAAATTTGGCTACTTACTACCGGCGTGGAATTCTCTTGAAACATTGCTGGTATTTATTTACTATTGGCGGGTTAAAAAATCCCAGCCGCTGCTATATTTTTTATTTCTGACCCTACATTACCACCGACGTGGATTCATGGTGCCTTGTCGGTAGTAGGCTTTCCTCTATAAGCAGTTTCCTTGTAGTGTATGATCCAAAGAGACGCTGATATCCTAACTATAACATTTTTATGTTGTTTGATTTGCCTATTGGGATTCATGTGCTTTTCCTATCCCCGCACACCAAATAAGAAAATTTATATGATCGCTATTGTCGAGACATCGTAGTAGTTTTCATAGACGGGGGTGCCATGAGACTACGGTAGAGACGTGGGGTAACGGGATCGCGTGGTAGACAGTAAACACAGGATTTACCCAGGTTCGGTACGTCGCGACAGTACGACGTGCCTACTCCTGCACTTCTCACTAATCAGGACTAAAGCCTGGAAACAGGATTACAATGTGAGGTTTTGGATCTAGCTACTCGCAGAGGATCAACTTCTCGGCGAGTTGGTCTATATCTTCTCTGTTATTCGTTTTTTTGTTTTATCTCCCGTCCGGCTTTATATAATAGCCGGATTAGGGCTTACAGAATATGAAACCTAGAAGACTACAGTAGCAATAACTTTGGAAAGTAAGGAATCCGTCTTCTCCTCCAAGCCAGATCACATGGGCCGTGATCCGGGTTTTTCTAGAATCCGGCTTCTATGCGTCAGGTTACTGGGCCGCCCAATGGACCACAGCCCACTACCACTTGGGCCACCCTGGTAACCAGGCACTTTCACTACCATCTTATATGCCCCTATACGGTATATATCCGACAGTAGACCCCAAGAAGGATTAAAACTCTGATTTGCCGTCTTCCGCCAAATGTGCTTTGTCCGAGAAATTTCAATCAGCAGTCTTGATGCTTCTTATTCTTCTTCTGAAAAAGATGGTAATGTGAAACTCGGAATCCTGAAAATCCGGCTTTTCTCTCACGATCCTTCGTGGAGAAGGAACTTCTTACGTCAGCGCATTTAATCATGCTGACGTAAGGGACGTTTGGGTTTTACTCGGAAAACCCAGAAACATATCTCTGACAGATTCTCGCGGGAAACGAGGAGATAACCATCATTACCCTGTCGTTTCATTTTCCGGATTTTCCGGCGAGTGACACGCGTTGATCATCCAACGGTCAAAATAGCCGTTGGCACGTATCTTGACGGATTTCTGGCTATAAATAGCCGTCTTCGTCCTCGTCAAAAACCTTCCGCACTCTCACTGTCACGCCATTCCCGCGCACCAGCTCCCGAGCGAAGAACCATCCCAAGCACGCGAATGCACCCAGAGCCCCAGCGCAACGCGCCGCCACCAAATGGCAACCTCGCCGTCGTCCCCCGCTCGCTCCGCCGCGCTCACCGTCGACGACATCATCAACGAACTGGATCCACAACTCGAATCCCCAAAGCATGCCGGCGAAGAGCCGGAAAAGACCGCGGCCTCTGCGGCGGGCGGAGGAAATCCTTCCGCCGCCGCGAACGCTGCGGGATCGAGCTCCGCGCCTCCCTCGCCGTCCGCTCCCGAGACGGCGGAGGACAAGATCCAATCCCGTGACGATGAGCACTTCGCTACCGGAGCCAACGAAGAAACAGAGTTTGTCGGCGACTGGAGTCCGAGTAATACTCCTCTCGTCCTTCTTCGGCAGATGTCAAAGGAGGGATTAATAGTTAAAGGCAAATGGCGGACCCCGGAAGGTGAACCCGAGCCCAAGCCAAAAGACGGAGAACGCGTCCTCCTTACCTCTCATATCGCGAGAGGTATGGGTTTCCCTCCTTCCGCCTTTTTTCTAGACATCCTTAACTTTTATGGCGTTCAACCACACAACCTCTCTCCAAATTCCATCCTCTATTTAGCCAGTTTCCAAGCCCTTTTCGAAGGATATCTCGGGATAACCCCTAATCTAGATTTCTGGCAATATTGTTTTGAGGTAAAACATAACATCACAGATGGTATTTCGCCTATCTGTGGAACTATATCTTTCACCCTCAGGAAATTTAGAGAGGACTGGTATCCAAAGATAAAAATGCCGGAACCTGTCCAATCTTGGCTAGGTTCTTTCTTTTATCATCAGGACATTCCATTCCCAGGCAAAGAAACCGGGGTTCCTCCATTTGTTAATTCTGCCGCTACTCCTCGCGAGAGTTGGACAGTTGCAGCAGTAGAAAATTTGCCAGAAAACCTGATGAAGATAAAGCGGCGCATCGCCAAACTTACTTCCTCTCAGCCTTCTTTGACTGGGAAGGATACCGTTTTGTGCTGGTTCGGACGTCGTATCCAACCTCTCTCTTTTCGTTCCCGGCTCCTTTGCGAATACCAAGGACCAGAAGATAGCATGAGAGGAACGGATAAGGCTTATACCAAAAATGATTTTATAAAACGACTTCACCAACTGGTCGCCACCAGCAGTCAGATTGAAGAAAATCTGGCAATTTATCACGTGGAGAATCTGGCCCCTAAGGTATTTATACTTTCCTTGCTTCCAGTTTTCTTCAGATTGGCTTCTTTTTCTGACTTTCTACATAACGTTAATTCTTTCCTAGTTCAATGAACTTGGAGGAGCTGATCTTGCTTCCGACATCGAGCTTAGCAAATTACATGCTAGCTGTTATAATGATCGGAAACGTAAAAAACAGGCGACTTTTGGCAATACGGTGACTGTTGACGGAATTCCTATCGCCACATCCAGGTATTTTACTGGAGCCTCCCTAATCGTCATTCTCCTTCAATTCTTCGAGATTTTTAACTCTCGGATATTCTTCTTTCAGTCTTGCCCCAACTCCTCTGAAGACGAAGAAGCTGAAGAAACATAAGACTGTTATCAAAGAAGAATCTTCTTCTGCGGCCATGGGCCTGAGGGGTAGAACGGAAACACAGACGGGTGGAAATCTCCGGTCATCTGCTGGAAACGAACCCATCTCCAATTTGGACAGTAACATCCGGATAAAGGAAGAACCGTTTGACGACCTTGGATATATTCGTCCGGAGGCTAAAAAATTCTTCGCTCCTGCCCCTCTAATTCGTCCTTGGCCACAAGGCGGATTAGTTGTTCGCAATGATATTATATTTTCCCCTCGCCAGGTCATACAAGATGGCCTTCATCACGTTGGGATTCTTTTCTCGGAATATGCCAAAGAATTCAACGAGACCTTGGCCGACTTGCGAGAAATGAGCCAGGTGATACTTCTAGCCCCCAAGCATTAAGTTGAAAACCTGAATTCTTCTTAATGTTTCTTTGTATGCTTGTTCATACTTAAGCATTTGGCTTTCATTTCCGTGTTCAGCATTCCGCAGATGCCATAAACTTGGAGGTTTTTAAGAAGCTTAATCTAAAGAATAGAGAAGTAAAAACCCTTCAATCTATTATTGAGTTGAAAAGCAACGAGCTGGCGTCATCTCAGCTACAATTATCTGAAACAACAGGTATTTATTCTCTGCAGTTTTTATCCGGATAACATTTTTCCCGAATTTTCATAAACTCGAAATGTTTTTGTGTCCTCTAGCTGCTTTAGCTAAAGCCAAATAAGTAGCAAAGGACGCTATCAATGCATCTCGGCTCCGTGCGGAAAACTCGAGCCTTCGCAAGGAGCTTATGAAAGTTCAGGAAGACCTGGAAGCCAGTAATCTGGCCCTTGGGATTGCTCAATCCAAGGCTTCTTTGCAAGCGGCAGAAGATAAATCTATTATCCATGATTTGGAAAGTATGCTATTCCCGCGCATGAAAGAAGGCACCGAAATTGATAAGGTTCTTGGTAAGTTAGTTCCTTTTACCAATTTCTCCATGTCTTATTTTCCGTATTTTGTGGCCTAAACTTTTTTGGTTGTTTTTGCCATCAAAACAGGGAATATTCCAGGAATTTCTCGGATTGATAAAATCCGAGCTTTTGGGGAGGTATGGAATGCAATCAGAAATGCAGGAATGCAATTGATTAACAAATTCCTTCCCACAAGTACTATAGAATTCTCGGAAGTTTACAAACTTCCGGGTGCCATCATGGAAGTTGCGGGATCAAAGGAATCCATCCTACGCTCCGCTGCACGAGGTGGTGCGCGCATGGCCCTAGGCCTTATGCGTCTGCATTATCCTGATGCGAAATCTTGGCGCGTGGCATCTGGTGCCCCTCAAGGGTATACAGAAAATCAGCGAACCGCCATCTTCGATGAAGTCAAAGGTAACGCCACCAAGATTGCTTCCATGGTTAACATTTCTATCACTTATCCAGAAGAAGAGGTTCCCGCAGTCCACGAGAATGAAAGCAGCAAGGAAGACTCGGATGTTTGAAGGACTGCACTTAACCTGGATGGTGGATTTGTATAATAGGAGCGCTATTTTTACAATGTAATTCATATTGTAACGCTTCTATTTCGTTTGCCAAAACAAGAACTCCGCCTTTTGCAGCTTTGAATTATGAAATTCCTTGCAAGATTATCGGGTTTAATTATTCCTTTATCTTCTAAGTTCTCTGGCATATGTGTTTTGACTGTCTTTAGTGTTTGAAATGGCTCGATAGCATTATGAATCGTCATGTCGAGTAACTGGGTATAACCAATCAGTTAAAACTCAGAAACATGGATCATACTAAAGGCATTTTTACTAACTAGTTCCAGTGACCCAACATACATTCGATCAGATAATGCTTAGAGATTTGTAAGGAACTTTCTTGAAACTTGGGCACGCAGGCACAATCCGAGTTTCCTTTAGCCATTAGCAAGCTGAAATCATTCAGTTTTTTAACGCCGAGCACGCAGGCACAATTCGGGTTAACATTGAGTATTTTGTAAGATCATTGGGAAATAGATAAGGTGGAATCATGCTTTGTACTATAGTGAACTTGTAAAAACATGGATATCAGAATTCCAATGACATTATTTCATGATCTTAAAAGATGTTTACATAGATATTGAACTAAGTATAGAAGGGACATAACTGCTGGATGCTCCAAGGCCTTTTTGTCTCTCCTAGCTCATCATCTATCTTTCTCTTTCTTTTGCGATTCGGTTTCTCGGGATCATGTTCCGTATCTCGAATGTCAACAAGATAGTACGATCCATTTTTCATGGCTTTACTTATGACAAATGGCCCTTCCCATACTGGGGCTAATTTATGCTTCCTTTGCTGCACCAACCTCAGCACTAGGTCACCTTCTTTAAAAGAGCGATGCCTGATTTTCCGACTATGGTAACGTCGCAAACCTTGCTGGTAAATGGCGGATCTTTGAAGCACAAGCTCTCGTTCCTCTTCTAGGAGATCAACGGCATCCTGTCGTGCTTCTTCGGCATCTAATTCGTCGAAATCTTGCACTCTTGGACTATCATGGATCATATCTGTTGGGAGAATAGCTTCCGCGCCGTAAACTAGGAAAAACGGGGTTTGCCCAGTCGACCTATTTGGCGTCGTTCTTATACTCCAAATCACGGAAGGTAGCTCTTCTACCCATGCTCCGGCCGCTCTGTGAAGAGGAGTTTCGAGTCTTGGGCGTATTCCTTGCAGGATTGAGGTATTCATTCGCTCAACCTGTCCATTGGATTGTGGATGTGCCACAGATGCTAGATCTAGGCGAATTCCCGTTTGTCGGCAATATCTTGCCAACTCTCCGATGGAGAAATTTGTCCCGTTGTCGGTTATTATGCTGTGTGGCACACCGTATCTCATCACCAAGTCGATGATGAAATTTCTAGCAGTTGCACCATCCAGCTTTTTGATGGGTTTGGTGTAAGGACCCCAGACCGGCAGTCTGAAACCCTACGTATGCATACATTCACGATCCCAGAAAGATCAGTCGTGAACAACATACACAGTTGGCACACAGAAATACATCATCCATTACACGAATACATAAAGGTATTACACAAATGATCACATGATCAAGTTTAACACAACTGCCAAAAGGGCAGGCAATTTAACAAACACAGCGGAAGACAATTAAAACACAACGTAGTTGAGCCCAAGTCACGCCTTAACCTACAGGCTGCTGACCCGGAGACGATCCTAGTTCGCAAAGCCGTCAACTCCGTACTTCTCTTCATAGATCTCCTTTGGAGGCTCCTTCTCAAAGTCTGGCAAGTAGATACCAGGGGCGAAACCATAATGAGTACATTTGAATGTACTCAGCAAGACATCCATCATATCACTTACCAACATGCAAGTATTCTTATATGGTGGAATAGGTAGGCTATAAATAGGGTTCAGTATCAATGGTGTTCATATATGATGACACCACAGTTGCAGTCAGGTTAATCTGTATCTTCGTTGAAGAAGATACTTCAGAAGAAAATAATATAGTTTTATTTCTCTTGTCGATATCACATGTACAAGAGGTTTTGTAAAACTTTGTTAAAGAATATTTTCTCTTTGCAAAACTTCTTGGAATCAGTTTCCAGAATTCTTGCTTAGAGTAGAAAAGGTTTTCTTTGCAAAACATTTTTTTTTGTATAACCATATCTGACTTTTCATCATCGACGATACCTCCACGGTATAAGTTTCCATTCCTTTCCGAACTTCACAAGTTCAACACTTCCTTTCCAAAAATTTCCCTTTCAAAAACTTCCTTTTTGAAAACATTGACACAATGCTAGCTACATGGCCATTCAACTGTCCATATCCGAGGACGCGGCTTCTTCGAAAAAGTTGTACTCTGCAGAGGTGTACACATCCACCAGATCCAGTACACCTCCCGTGAACAATCACGGACTGTAACAACAGTATGTAAGCATCAGGTATCTGATCATAACCATCCACTATGTTCAAGCTAGAATATGCCTATCCCTCAGTTGAGTTTTACCACATCCCCGGCACCGAGCTAATCCCCGCCAAGCCAGGATGCCTCAACTGATGCATCCGGAGGGAAAATTAATCCCACACTTTATATGTCTCCACGACATTCGGTTCAGAGGATCGCATCCCCTATAGCACATTGAGATAGCACACACTAATAAGAACAAACTTCAAGTTAAGCCCCTTGCCCATGTTGGGGTAGGGTGGCAGTACGGTAAAAGTTGTCCGGCGAAGACTAGGTTATGTGTCATTTTTGAAAACACCACTTTCTCAAAAATGACCACTTCCACATTCCTCCGGAGAACAAGGATCCGCCTTTTCTCCGGGTTTTTCCGTAAAGCCTTTGTTTTGTAGAATCACAATTTTAGGGTGTCCACTCAGGGACTAGTATATTTGATGGTAATAAATACCATATGGTGGCTTATGGGCTTGGTATTACCAAGTTTAACTACTGGCATAATAGTAACTTATGTACTAGTATAGTAGTAAATTCCACATCAAAAATAGTTTTGATAATCAAGTTTTTGTAAAACTTCAGAGGTAAAACATGCATGATAGATAATGATAAGTATTGTATCAGCAAGCAATCAGGATGGCTTGCCTGGTATCTCCTTGTGTCCCTGGTTTTGGAGTGACTGGAACTTGAAACAGAGCTTCACGACACTTCCTTCCTCTTCGTTTTCTAACGTCGTAAAAGGAATAAAGGACACACATTCAGAACCAATCAAGGCAAGCAACAATGCATAACCATACATACAGCAAGGAAACTAATAATAACCAATCACACAATAATTAATGGAGGCAAACAATCAACAAACACACTTGGCAGAAATGCCATTTAATAAGACAGCTTAAGGTTGGAGGACCATATCTCACAACCTTAATATCATGGATTCAGTGGGTGTGCCACTCTCATACCAAGATATTAATAAGCCCAAATAAACTTAGTTTCACAAGGGTGAGACTACTAAAAGTATATAAAACATGCACAAAAATAATCATGGCAATGGGTCTATCAACCAAATCATAAAAAGAAAAAGGTAGCTAATCTGCTAAGCCTAAATTCACATCAAGAATAAATAAGGCACATGATTTGTAAAAGTTACTTGTACAAATCAGTGAGCCTACACAAGTGTAACAAGGTAATAGACTCATCACAAAACACACAATTTCTCATAGTGAGAACAATAGAAACTATGACTAAAAAGGAGGAATCCTATAGACATGTTTCTACTAAAAGTTTGCTATGCAAGCATGCATAATAAGTAAAGTGTTAAAATGCAAACAAGGAACCATTTTATCATAATGGAAAATGAAAACATGTCCTCATGCAAGGATACACACATATCTACCAAACACAAGTTGGAAGGAAAAATAATTCCATACAAAAACTGCTAAGGAAACTAGTACTACTCCATCATGAAGAATCAATGGATGCATTTCAATCAAGTAGTTGAAATACAACCAGAGGGTCTATGTCATAAAAACAGTAGGGAAAAACATCTATACTTGCTATAACAAAAATATCCCATTTGATAAAACAATGCATCAATTTGCAGGGCAACTCCTACATACTAGTGGTAATAAAAGGGGCATTACTAGAGGAATCAAACAATACTCCAAATATGGATTTTTCCTAGAAAGCCACACATGATTATAACCACTTACAAACAGAAGCATACACATTTTCATTTAGCACAAAAATTCCCAAAGCAAAAATACTAGGCACTCATTAGTTATGAAACTATATAAAAGAAACACATCTAGTGTGGGGGAAATAATGTTTCCACCAAAAATGCAATGAAACCAGTGGGTGCTCCACTATCATATAAAAGCATTAAGAGGTCACAAAGCCTCTGGTCATTCTTGCTAAAAATTAACAAAATACTAAACTAGCATCTAGTGCAATAACTATACTAGTAGAAAATAATAGGATGCAAAAATAAGCAAGGTAATGCTACTCATGCTATTGTTTTCACACAAGTGAAAACTCTAGGGGTAAAGTAATCATAAGAACATAATCAAAATGCTACTGGTCCTATGAACATAACACAAAAATATGTGGCTACACAACCACAAATGATTATGTCAAAAATTCCACACATGAGGGAATTTTTCCATAACATTTTCATAGTCATGACAAAGCTACTCATGCTTTTCTACCAAATCAAATGCAAGCTAGCAGAGGTGATACTAACAAAATATAAGTATCAACATGGTGCTGTATCTAATATCTCAACACAACAATCCAATTGCTTGCACACAAATTAATCAATCAAAAATTCTATGCAAGTAGTAACTAGAGAATAAACTTATGCTACCAACATAAATTCTATTTCTTCTCCACTCAAGTCCACACAATCTAACATGCTAAAATAGTTAAGTAAAACTTAGAAAACAAGTTCACACAACTTTTACATGCTAGAAAACAATATTGCAACACAAAATTATAATCACACAATTTAATTTCCTAAAATGCCAAAATGGCAGAAACAAGCAAAACAAAGATCTGTCCACCAAATTTTATAGGATGCTCTAAAAATTAAACCCTTCTAGGTTTGGATAGCCCTAAACATATACAAGACCATCCAATTGAGTTTGCATCAAAATTCATCTTTAATCATTTTATAAATATCACCAAAGTGCTCTCTGGTGTTTTACCAAATTGCATGCCATTTCAAATATAATGAATTTGGAAGCAAGGTTAATTGCTCCTGTTAGGAAATTTCCAGGGCTTTCCAATGCAATTGGCCTCACTTCATTCGGAGTTGTGAAATAAAAATGGTGCTCATTTTGGTGTTTCTGGTACCTGTTGCCAAATCATTTTTCATTTCCAATGTATTCATCCAAATGTAGATCTACAAGTTGGAGGTGGTTTAGATTTAGTTGATGTACAACTGTGATTTTTGGTTTGGTCAAATTCATCTTTGAGGTTGGTTTTTAGAGCCAAAAGTAATCATACACCTTTCTGTCAAAAATAAATTGGAAAAACACACTTGTTGGGCCAGATCTAGATCTGGGCCGGCCAGATCTAAAGGCACCGCGACCAGATCTACCCTGAGATGCTGACCAGCGGGCCAGCGCCCACGTGGCAGCCACGCGAGCAAGTGCAGAGCCCCACCCGCAGGTTTGACAAGCAGTGCGCGCGGTCAAGAGGACGATGTCAGCACGATGTCACCATGACGCCATCCGCCGGCGGGAATGTCTCCGGCGAGCAAATTCCGGCGCAACCGGCCACGTTTCTCGAATCCAAAAGCATCTACACGGAGCTAACGTTGCGGGGAACCGAATGAACTCACCCTCGCTTCCCGGGAAGGCGCCGGAGAGCGGCGGCGTCGGCGACGCGCGACGGCCGTGGCGCGAGCAAGGCGCGGCCACGTTTCGGAGGGAGAGGGAGGGGAAAAAGAGACGGCGGGGGTTCGCCTGCTCACCATGGATGTGATGGTCCACTCGGAGAGGACGGAGGAGGCGCGAGGGCGCGGGAATTCGTCGCCGGAGTCCTCCCGGAGCCGAAGAAGAACTTGATGGCGCGGCCTCCTCGATGCATTCCGGCCCGATTCCATCCGCAGAGGGGCTCAACAAGGCAAGGCGGAGAGGTAGGGAACCACGGCGACCGGCTGCAAACTCCCCAGTGGCCAAATCGACGGCGGCCATAGACTAGGGTTTCGGTTTTGGGCATTTAGCACAGTGAGAGAGAGCTCGAGGGGGGGGGGAGAGATAGAGGGGGCATGGGGGAGACAAGGCACATGGGGGGCCTCTTTATCCCCTCGAGTTGCTTCCAATCGAAGGCATGGCCTAGGTGCACTGCTGCTACAGAGAGCTAGAGGTTGAAGAAGGTGACTGGGATTTCATTTAGGTCCTTGGGTATTACAAATAGGTCCCTGTCCTTTCTGAAAAAGGTTGTTTTCACCAATCAAAAAAAGTCAAAAATTGAAACCCTTTTGCCCAAAATTCTTATTAGTCTATATGCACAACATATATGAAAATTGGCTCCATTGGATAAACTTTATAATTCAAAGTTGTTCAAATTTAAATTCTTACAAAAATGGACATTGAATTTATTAACCTACTTAGGAGCTTCCAAAAATGATAATTTTTGGCACACATTCCTTATTTGATGTGTTCCTTATGTGGTAGCAAATTCAAGTCATTTTGAGTTACTTAATAGAACAAACTTGTTCAAATGTCAAAAAGGTGTTGTCAAGAAAACAGGGTTTTTTGGCAACTTAAATTATTCAAAAACTTGTGCCCTTTTGTTTTTCATCCTCATTTATGATATAGATCATGTGGTATTTATTTAATGGCATTTGGAAAAAGTTTGTAGAACAAACTTGTTCAAAATCCCAAAGGTTGCTGTGGAGAAAAACCATGTTTTCAGGACTTTAATGGATTCAAATTTTGGTCTCCTCTTGTGTGTGTTCCTTATTTGATATAAGGAAGCAATGGCATTAATTTCAGATCATTTGAATCAAGTTTCCAATAGTAACTTGTTTTAGTTTTCTGTTTCTAGAAATATTGGAATTTCAATTTAATAAGGCATTTGGCTTTTCTTTAATAATGTTTTGCCAAAATATTTATATGACTTGAGATAGCAAGTCAATGCTCTCCAATACTTTTGTTTTTAAGTTTGCAAGGTTGGAAAAACATTTGATAATATTTTGGTGAAGCATTTAAGAATGCCTCTTTTTCTGATAATCTTTTAGGGAAATTTTATTAAGTGTTTCCTCTTTCTTAAATTTAGAATTTGGAATAATATTCAACAAGTATTGGATTCATAAGATGTTTTTGGAAAACTCTTTGATCAATATTTACTTTAGAAAATATTGTCAAAGTCATTGGAACAATATGTTGAATATTTTGTTTTCAATTTCTTAGCCATGTAAGTTTATATAATTAGTTTGTTTAGTTGCACTTAAACAAACACAACCAAAGTTTAATTGTCAAGCAATTAGCAAAACAACTGTGTTATCAGGTATTCCAAAATTGGGATGTGACAAGTCTTCCCCCCTTAAAAAGAATCTCGTCCCCGAGATTCGCAAGCGAGGACTAAGGGAGGGCCAACAAACACAATGTTAGTGTTGGAGTGTAGGTGCTTCCCCCCTTTGACTTTTCTTGAGAGGCGGGGCACTTCCCTAAATTAGCAAATTCACTTTAAAAAATACACCAGTAGTGTTTTAGGTCCAAAACTTTTGTTTCCTGGTTTGAACAAAATTTTAAGGTTAGTACATAACTACCTGGAAATGTACCGTCAATTATTACATGAGTTCTTAGCTATATCCCACATATTACATACCACATATGGAGTGGTGTACCACTCTCATAACAAGGTATATAATAAGCTAAACATATAGCTTGTGGGTGCAAGGTTAGGTTGCTAAGGTAAAATAAACATACAGAATAATAGCCACGGCAGTGGGTATTACTCACCACAAGCGACTATCACTTAATGTGTTCATGATTTTAGTTGGATGTTTTAGTTTCTTAAGATACTCTTAAGCACAATCATAACACAAGTATAAACTCATGCTAAGGTAAAACATTTAAACAAAATCCAATAAGCAAGCAAACAACACCACAGATAAGTAGACTATTTATTCACTAGGTTATTGTTTATTAGAGGTTTTGGAATCCATCAATCATGAACAATTAGAAAACAACCAGTAGCTAAAAACCAATGAATCCAATCATAAAGGTACCCTAAAACACCATATTCACACGAGATAAAACTCCTATTACACAGGCATAAAAAAAACAGGACTGCACAAATAACACACTAGTATGAAAAATCTACACCAGCATGTTATAAGAGATAATCATATCCTATAACCATAGAACATGCATCTAAATAATTCATGGCATGATAACAGAAGTGATAACTTCCTAAACATGCTATAACAACACATATACCCATAAAATAAAAGAGGGTAATACTAGAGAAAAATTCACCATCTTCTAGTGGTGAGACTGGTTTCACTCTAGAGAAGCAAACAATGATTACCATGATGTTTAAACTCAAACAAGCAAGTCATGAATATAAGTGTACCTAATAACAGTACACAAAACTTACTCATGTTAGTAAGAACAAACACCAAAGTAATTCTATGTATCAACCATTAAGCATGCAGAAATTTCTTCTAGCAATTTATGTTTTTCTTAAACAATTACTAGCAAACAAGCAAGGTATAACTCACACAACCAGTAGCTATACTATTAATGAAAAGTTATCTAAACCTTTTCAAAAATCCATATACTCAATTTAAAATTATTCACAAACAATCTACCAATCAAGAGGAATTTATTTTATTTGCGAACAATTTAATTTTAGCACACGATAGTGAAACATTTCTTAACATGATACCCCTAAGGAATATTATGCTAAAAAAGGATCACACCTAAGAATACTAGCATTTACTAATAAGATATAAACTTCTCACTTGCATAAGTGAAAAGAAAAAATTATATTTTCCATGGTGGAAAGCAGAAATCAATCACATAGTGAAACATGTTATTTTCACACACGTGTATGGTTGGGGATTTTCATCCTCAAGCCAAAATGCAATGGGACCAGTGGACTAGGGCCTACTAATACCAAGGAAAATAGGTACTAAGCCTCTGGTTACTCATGAAAAACTTTGCATACCAGATAAAAATATAAGGCTATTTAATCTAGTGAAGCATACTAGTGCATATTGATAGCAATGCTTACACATGCTTTACTATTAAAAGACATGCAAGCTAACATAGGTACAAGCATCAAAATAACAGTACCTAAATGGTACTGGACTCAAGGAAAAACATAGCACAAAATCTACTAAGAAAGTATACACAGATCCAGCTCTCACAAAACTAGAAGGTAACAAATGCTAGTTCATTTTTATTCGAGTTTCCAATCATGCACCCACTTTCTAGGGTAGATTTATTGTAAGAAAACAACATATTAACAAGTCCTAACAACTCCATATAAGTTAGGAAGCAAGATTGAATAACACACAAATTTTATTTCAATCAAGAGCACACAAAGAAACAATAACCGGAAAACTGTTGTTTTCCAGATCTATCCTAACCATTCCATCGTTCACTTAATTTCTAAACCTCGAATTTCATAGTACCTACAATGTCTACTAAGATTTGGTTTCCAAAGTAGATACACCTGATATCCTATTGACTAGTAAACGAATAGGTCATCATCTTATTTTCTCGTGACTTCTCCTTTTTACCAACTAGATTAAAAAGTGTCCTAAGTCACTTAATTTCTTGGTTTAGAAAGAGTTGTCAGTAGTTCGCATGCTTTGGTTAGGTGTCAACCTAGGATTAAGCAAAGCATGTTAGTCTTGTTAGCTTTCTATTTAATCATGTTTGTCCGACAAGATACGACTAGCGTCATCGTACGTCGAATATTGAATTGTGCTCTTTTGATTGGCTTCTGAGGGGGTTGCGCATCATGGCATGTGAAGAATTTTCTTTTTACCTTTCTCCAGAGGAGGGAGGTATAGAACTTTTAAAAGGGGTTCTCTCTTGTTTGGTCTTTTAAAAGGGAACATAAAAAGGTACGACATTTAGCCAACAGGGTAAAAAGAGTCTTTTGCAAATAGACAAACATAGAGGTTTTGGGTCAGTATTGGTTGGTTTTCTTCACGCCTTTTCTTCTTTGAGGATTGTCGTTGTTGGAGCTTTAGAAACGTTGGAGTGCATCACTGGTAGCAACGCTATCAACTCGTGTGGCTTGATGGTCCTCTATTTAGGTCCAACGGTGCTTTCATTAATTGTGGGGGAGATGGTGGTGGTTCACGACGGGTGGCATTATAAAGAGAACACAAGTATAAGTCTAAGCAACAAATTCTTGTTTTTGAATGCTATACAAACATTTTTGCTTGCAAAAATTTAACAGGAGGCGATTCAAAAACAAGAGCGGGGCAAGCACAAATCTGCAAATTTTGAGCACCCCACAAACATATAGAAGCCTAGATGAACCAAAATCTACACCACACAATAGCACAAAGTCCTACGGACACACATAAGCAAGCCATAACACACAAGCAAGGCTCCATTGGAGCTACGTCGGGGGAGGTTACTCATGGGGTAATCGCTAAATTACTCCAAACTAGACTAATCCAAAATCCTAGAAGTGGCTGAAGAACTATATCTACTTCTGACCATCATCACTGTAGAGCTAGGCAATTATTTTGGTCTTCTCGGGACATCGGCAAGTATACAAGATAATAGAAGTAAAGTTTTTGAATAAACTTTTAACTGAGAGAGGTAAAAATATACAACAATTTGTTTTTGAAACCCCAACTATTTTCTGGACAGAAAACTTCAAAGACGAGAGATGTTTCAAAAACAGAGCGGAGCAGTTGCAAACATGTAAGAAATAAACTCTTAACCGAGAGAGATACCAACTCGGTAAGGCCCGCCCTTCGAACCACTGTTCAAGGACGCCCTTGATATGCATTTAGAATCTTTTGAAAAGATAATAAGGAGGGAAAATATACTAAAATTCCCTTAGATAAAAATAATTTAGATAGTAAATAGGTTTTTACTCAAAAATACTTTTCTTTCCTATCTGACGTCCATGCTAACTAAGGTCTCCTAAGGTCAGGATGGCTCTGATACCAACTCTGTAAGGACCCCAGACCGGCAGTCTGAAACCCTACGTATGCATACATTCACGATCCCAGAAAGATCAGTCGTGAACAACATACACAGTTGGCACACAGAAATACATCATCCATTACACGAATACATAAAGGTATTACACAAATGATCACATGATCAAGTTTAACACAACTGCCAAAAGGGCAGGCAATTTAACAAACACATCGGAAGACAATTAAAACACAACGTAGTTGAGCCCAAGTCACGCCTTAACCTACGGGCTGCTGACCCGGAGACGATCCTAGTTCGCAAAGCCATCAACTCCGTACTTCTCTTCATAGATCTCCTTTGGAGGCTCCTTCTCAAAGTCTGGCAAGTAGATACCAGGGGAGAAACCATAATGAGTACATTTGAATGTACTCAGCAAGACATCCATCATATCACTTACCAACATGCAAGTATGCTTATATGGTGGAATAGGTAGGCTATAAATAGGGTTCACTATCAATGGTGTTCATATATGATGACACCACAGTTGCAGTCAGGTTAATCTGTATCTTCGTTGAAGAAGATACTTCAGAAGAAAATAATATAGTTTTATTTCTCTTGTCGATATCACATGTACAAGAGGTTTTGTAAAACTTTGTTAAAGAATATTTTCTCTTTGCAAAACTTCTTGGAATCAGTTTCCAGAATTCTTGCTTAGAGTAGAAAAGGTTTTCTTTGCAAAACATTTTGTTTTGTATAACCATATCTGACTTTTCATCATCGACGATACCTCCACGGTATAAGTTTCCATTCCTTTCCGAACTTCACAAGTTCAACACTTCCTTTCCAAAAATTTCCCTTTCAAAAACTTCCTTTTTGAAAACATTGACACAATGCTAGCTACATGGCCATTCAACTGTCCATATCCGAGGACGCGGCTTCTTCGAAAAAGTTGTACTCTGCAGAGGTGTACACATCCACCAGATCCAGTACACCTCCCGTGAACAATCACGGACTGTAACAACAGTATGTAAACATCAGGTATCTGATCATAACCATCCACTATGTTCAAGCTAGAATATGCCTATCCCGCAGTTGAGTTTTACCACATCCCCGGCACCGAGCTAATCCCCGCCAAGCCAGGATGCCTCAACTGATGCATCCGGAGGGAAAATTAATCCCACACTTTATATGTCTCCACGACATTCGGTTCAGAGGATCGCATCCCCTATAGCACATTGAGATAGCACACACTAATAAGAACAAACTTCAAGTTAAGCCCCTTGCCCATGTTGGGGTAGGGTGGCAGTACGGTAAAAGTTGTCCGGCGAAGACTAGGTTATGTGTCATTTTTGAAAACACCACTTTCTCAAAAATGACCACTTCCACATTCCTCCGGAGAACAAGGATCCGCCTTTTCTCCGGGTTTTTCCGTAAAGCCTTTGTTTTGTAGAATCACAATTTTAGGGTCTCCACTCAGGGACTAGTATATTTGATGGTAACAAATACCATATGGTGGCTTATGGGCTTGGTATTACCAAGTTTAACTACTGGCATAATAGTAACCTATGTACTAGTATAGTAGTAAATTCCACATCAAAAATAGTTTTGATAATCAAGTTTTTGTAAAACTTCAGAGGTAAAACATGCATGATAGATAATGATAAGTATTATATCAGCAAGCAATCAGGATGGCTTGCCTGGTATCTCCTTGTGTCCCTGGTTTTGGAGTGACTGGAACTTGAAACAGAGCTTCACGACACTTCCTTCCTCTTCGTTTTCTAACGTCGTAAAAGGAATAAAGGACACACATTCAGAACCAATCAAGGCAAGCAACAATGCATAACCATACATACAGCAAGGAAACTAATAATAACCAATCACACAATAATTAATGGAGGCAAACAATCAACAAACACACTTGGCAGAAATGCCATTTAATAAGACAGCTTAAGGTTGGAGGACCATATCTCACAACCTTAATATCATGGATTCAGTGGGTGTGCCACTCTCATACCAAGATATTAATAAGCCCAAATAAACTTAGTTTCACAAGGGTGAGACTACTAAAAGTATATAAAACATGCACAAAAATAATCATGGCAATGGGTCTATCAACCAAATCACAAAAAGAAAAAGGTAGCTAATCTGCTAAGCCTAAATTCACATCAAGAATAAATAAGGCACATGATTTGTAGAAGTTACTTGTACAAATCAGTGAGCCTACACAAGTGTAACAAGGTAATAGACTCATCACAAAACACACAATTTCTCATAGTGAGAACAATAGAAACTATGACTAAAAAGGAGGAATCCTATAGACATGTTTCTACTAAAAGTTTGCTATGCAAGCATGCATAATAAGTAAAGTGTTAAAATGCAAACAAGGAACCATGTTATCATAATGGAAAATGAAAACATGTCCTCATGCAAGGATACACACATATCTACCAAACACAAGTTGGCAGGAAAAATAATTCCGTACAAAAACTGCTAAGGAAACTAGTACTACTCCATCATGAAGAATCAATGGATGCATTTCAATCAAGTAATTGAAATTCAACCAGAGGGTCCATGTCATAAAAACAGTAGGGAAAAACATCTATACTTGCTATAACAAAAATATCCCATTGGATAAAACAATGCATCAATTTGCAGGGCAACTCCTACATACTAGTGGTAATAAAAGGGGCATTACTAGAGGAATCAAACAATACTCCAAAGATGGATTTTTCCTAGAAAGCCACACATGATTATAACCACTTACAAACAGAAGCATACACATTTTCATTTAGCACAAAAATTCCCAAAGCAAAAATACTAGGCACTCATTAGTTATGAAACTATATAAAAGAAACACATCTAATGTGGGGGAAATAATGTTTCCACAAAAAATGCAATGAAACCAGTGGGTGCTCCACTATCATATCAAAGCATTAAGAGGTCACAAAGCCTCTGGTCATTCTTGCTAAAAATTAACAAAATACTAAACTAGCATCTAGTGCAATAACTATACTAGTAGAAAATAATAGGATGCAAAAATAAGCAAGGTAATGCTACTCATGCTATTGTTTTCACACAAGTGAAAACTCTAGGGGTAAAGTAATCATAAGAACATAATCAAAATGCTACTGGTCCTATGAACATAACACAAAAATATGTGGCTACACAACCACAAATGATTATGTCAAAAATTCCACACATGAGGGAATTTTTCCATAACATTTTCATAGTCATGACAAAGCTACTCATGCTTTTCTACCAAATCAAATGCAAGCTAGCAGAGGTGATACTAACAAAATATAAGTATCAACATGGTGCTGTATCTAATATCTCAACACAACAATCCAATTGCTTGCACACAAATTAATCAATCAAAAATTCTATGCAAGTAGTAACTAGAGAATAAACTTATGCTACCAACATAAATTCTATTTCTTCTCCACTCAAGTCCACACAATCTAACATGCTAAAATAGTTAAGTAAAACTTAGAAAACAAGTTCACACAACTTTTACATGCTAGAAAACAATATTGCAGCACAAAATTATAATCACACAATTTAATTTCCTAAAATGCCAAAATGGCAGAAACAAGCAAAACAAAGATCTGTCCACCAAATTTTATAGGATGCTCTAAAAATTAAAACCTTCTAGGTTTGGATAGCCCTAAACATATACAAGACCATCCAATTGAGTTTGCATCAAAATTCATCTTTAATAATTTTATAAATATCACCAAAGTGCTCTCTGGTGTTTTACCAAATTGCATGCCATTTCAAAAATATAATGAATTGGGAATCAAGGTTAATTTCTCCTGTTAGGAAATTTCAAGGGATTTCCTATGCAATTTGCCTCACTTCATTCGGAGTTGTGAAATAAAAATGGTGCTCATTTTGGTGTTTCTGGTACCTGTTGCCAAATCATTTTTCATTTCCAATCTATTCATCCAAATGTAGATCTACAAGTTGGAGGTGGTTTATATTTAGTTTATGTACAACTGTGATTTTTGGTTTGGTAAAATTCATCTTTGAGGTTGGTTTTTAGAGCCAAAAGTAATCATACACCTTTCTGTCAAAAATAAATTGGAAAAACACACTTGTTGGGCCAGATCTAGATCTGGGCCGGCCAGATCTAAAGGCACCGCGACCAGATCTACCCTGAGACGCTGACCAGCGGGCCAGCGCCCACGTGGCAGCCACGCGAGCAAGCGCAGAGCCCCACCCGCAGGTTTGACAAGCAGTGCGCGCGGTCAAGAGGACGATGTCAGCACGATGTCACCATGACGCCATCCGCCGGCGGGAATGTCTCCGGCGAGCAAATTCCGGCGCAACCGGCCACGTTTCTCGAATCCAAAAGCATCTACATGGAGCTAACGTTGCGGGGAACCGAATGAACTCACCCTCGCTTCCCGGGAAGGCGCCGGAGAGCGGCGGCGTCGGCGACGCGCGACGGCCGTGGCGCGAGCAAGGCGCGGCCACGTTTCGGAGGGAGAGGGAGGGGGAAAAGAGATGGCGGGGGTTCGCCTGCGCACCGTGGATGTGATGGTCCACTCGGAGAGGATGGAGGAGGCGCGATGGCGCGGGAATTCGTCGCCGGAGTCCTCCCGGAGCCGAAGAAGAACTTGATGGCGCGGCCTCCTCGATGCATTTCGGCCCGATTCCATCCGCAGAGGGGCTCAACAAGGCAAGGCGGAGAGGTAGGGAACCACGGCGACCGGCGGCAAACTCCCCAGTGGCCAAATCGACGGCGGCCATAGACTAGGGTTTCGGTTTTGGGCATTTAGCACAGTGAGAGAGAACTCGAGGGGGGGGGGGAGAGATAGAGGGGGCATGGGGGAGACAAGGCACATGGGGGGCCTCTTTATCCCCTCGAGTTGCTTCCAATCGAAGGCATGGCCTAGGTGCACTGCTGCTACAGAGAGCTAGAGGTTGAAGAAGGTGACTGGGATTGGATTTAGGTCCTTGGGTATTACAAATAGGTCCCTGTCCTTTCTGAAAAAGGTTGTTTTCACCAATCAAACAAAGTCAAAAATTGAAACCCTTTTGCCCAAAATTCTTATTAGTCTAGATGCACAACATATATGAAAATTGGCTCCATTTGATAAACTTTTTAATTCAAAGTTGTTCAAATTTAAATTCTTACAAAAATGGACATTGAATTTATTAACCTACTTAGGAGCTTCCAAAAATGATAATTTTTGTCACACATTCCTTATATGATGTGTTCCTTATGTGGTAGAAAATTCAAGTCATTTTGAGTTACTTAATAGAACAAACTTGTTCAAATTTCAAAAAGGTGCTGTCAAGAAAACAGGGTTTTTTGGCAACTTAAATTATTCAAAAACTTGTGCCCTTTTGTTTTTCATCCTCATTTATGATATAGATCATGTGGTATTTATTTAATGGCATTTGGAAAAAGTTTGTAGAACAAACTTGTTCAAAATCCCAAAGGTTGCTGTGGAGAAAAACCATGTTTTCAGGACTTTAATGGATTCAAATTTTGGTCTCCTCTTGTGTGTGTTCCTTATTTGATATAAGGAAGCAATGGCATTAATTTCAGATCATTTGAATCAAGTTTCCAATAGTAACTTGTTTTAGTTTTCTGTTTCTAGAAATATTGGAATTTCAATTTAATAAGGCATTTGGCTTTTCTTTAATAATGTTTTGCCAAAATATTTATATGACTTGAGATAGCAAGTCAATGCTCTCCAATACTTTTGTTTTTAAGTTTGCAAGGTTGGAAAAACATTTGATAATATTTTGGTGAAGCATTTAAGAATGCCTCTTTTTCTGATAATCTTTTAGGGAAATTTTATTAAGTGTTTCCTCTTTCTTAAATTTAGAACTTGGAATAATATTCAACAAGTATTGGATTCATAAGATGTTTTTGGAAAACTCTTTGATCAATATTTACTTTAGAAAATATTGTCAAAGTCATTGGAACAATATGTTGAATATTTTGTTTTCAATTTCTTAGCCATGTAAGTTTATATAATTAGTTTGTTTAGTTGCACTTAAACAAACACAACCAAAGTTTAATTGTCAAGCAATTAGCAAAACAACTGTGTTATCAGGTATTCCAAAATTGGGATGTGACATTTGGCCTCCACCCATTTGGTATACTTATCCACTGCTACTAGCAAATGAGTAAGTCCGCCTCTTGCAGTTTTGAACGGTCCTATCATATATAGCCCCCAGACCGCAAACGGCCACGTAATGGGGATAGTTTTAAGAGCTTGGGCCGGCAAATTAGTCTGTTTGGCGTAATATTGACACCCTGCACATATATTAACTATGTGTTCAGCGTCTGTCTTGGCTGTTAGCCAGAAAAACCCCGCTCGGAATGCTTTCTTAACGATGCTTTTTGATTGAGCATGATGTCCGCAATCTCCGACATGGATTTCTTCCAGTATTTCTCTTCCTTCTTCTGGTGAGATACACCGCAAAAAGATTCCGGAAGTACTGCGTTTATACAGGTAGTTATCAATTACCGTGTATCCTTTGCATCGACGCTGTATTTGTCTTTTCAAGACTTCATCTGCTTCTTCCGGGTACTTCTGATTAACTAAGAAGTTTAAATATGGAATCGTCCAATCTGGTTTAACGAGCATAACTTCAATGGATTCGGAAACCAGGGGATAATCAACATCTCCACCCTTTATGGATGGCTCATGCAAGTGCTGAACAAATACCCCTGGTGGTAGAGTTTTTACCCTTTCTGATCCCATGCGGGCTAATGCATCCGTGTTCCAGTTTTCCTCCCTTTTGATGTGGAGTACCTCGAACCCAAAGAAACAAATGGCGAATTCGTCCACCGTTCTTCTGTATTCGGCCATTATAGGGCTTTTTGCGTCCCAAGTTTGGTTAAGCTGATGTTGTACTAAATCCGAGTCTCCATAGCACAAGATGCGCTTTACTCCTATTTCCTTTGCAATTTGCAAGCCATGAAGCAGAGCTTCGTATTCTGCCACATTATTACTGGCGTTGAAGTGTATTTGCAATACGTATTCCATTGTATCGCCTTTTGGGGATTTCAAAACTACACCAGCTCATGCGCCCTCCTTCAACTTGGATCCGTCAAAGTGCATGATCCAATACTCGGACTCCGGCATTGGTGTTTTCTCCATTGCTTCCGTCCAGTCGGCGACAAAGTCTGCCAAAACCTGGGATTTTATTGCCGTCCTTGGCTGGTACTTAATGTCAAAGGCTGCTAGCTCGATGCCCCATTTGGCTACCCGGCCAGTTGCCTCCGCATTGTTTATTATATCCCCTAGTGGTGCTTTACATACCACTGTTATGGAATGCCCTTGGAAGTAATGGCGCAATTTTCTAGATGCGAAAAACACACCATATGCCAGTTTCTGATAATGCGGGTACCTTTGTTTGGATTCAGAGAAAACTTCGCTTATGTAATATACCGGATGCTGATCTGGTATGCTTTGCTCATCCTTCTTCCGTTCCACAACAATTACGGCACTAATAACCCGGTTTGTAACCGTAAGGTACAATAACATGGGTTCTTCGTCTTTTGGGGATGCCAAAATCGGAGCATTCATCAAAGTTTCCTTTAGTTGGATTAACGCTGCATCGGCCTCTTCTGTCCATTCAAATTTGTCGGATTTCTTCAGCAACTTGTAGAGTGGTAGGGCTTTATCCCCCAGCCTGCTAATAAATCTGCTGACGGCAGCGGCGGAACCCGTCAATCTTTGGACATCTTTTACGCACGTAGGCTTCGAGATGTTCAAGATGGCTTTTATCTTTTCCGGGTTAACTTCTATTCCTCTATGAGAAACGATAAAACCCAGAAGTTTTCCTGAGGGAACCCCGAATACACACTTAGATGGATTTAACTTCATCTTGTAAGTGCGCAAGTTTTCGAAAGTTTCTCGCAGATCTTCAAGGAGCGTATCTTTTTCCTTGGTTACGACAGCAATGTCGTCCACATAAACATGGACATTTTTGCCAATCTGACTATGCAAGCAACGTTGCATGCAACGCTGGTAGGTTGCACCTGCGTTCTTTAGGCCAAATGGCATGGTTACGTAATAATACGTCCCATACGGGGTTATAAAAGAAGTCTTAATTTTATCTTCCTTTTTCATGCGTATTTGGTGGTACCCGGAGTATGCATCCAAAAAGCACAAAAGCTCAGAGCCTGCAGTGGCATCTATTATTTGGTCGATTCGCGGTAATGCAAACCTATCTTTTGGACACAATTTGTTCAAGCCTGTGTAATCTATACACATTCTAAGAGCAGTAGTGTCTTTCTTCGGTACTAATACCGGATTTGCGGACCATTCAGTGTGGATTACTTCCTGGATGAAATCCGCTGCTAAAAGCCGGATAATTTCTTTGCCAATAGCCTTCCGTCTTCTTCCGTCAAATCGACGGAGACCTTGTTTAACGGGTTTTGATCCTGGAATCACCTTGAGTTGGTGCTCAGCAAGTTCCCTGGGTACGCCTGGCATGTTAGCTGGACACCAGGCAAAAATATCCCAGTTCTCACGGAGGAACTTGATGAGCTCGCCTTCCTATTTGTCGGTCATCCCAGTCCCTACAACGACGAATTTTGTCGGATCTTTGGGATCTAGGATTACCTGTCTTGTATTCTCGGACGCCTTGAAGCTGTCTGTTGGCTTCCGGGTTTCTTTTCCTGCCGGCATTTCTGTTGGCGATACCTCCTTGGCTAATTCCTTCAATTCTTCCTTTGCTATGACTCTCTGAGCGCAAAGTGCGTTTTCTTTCTCCAACTCATTTGCTAGCTTAAAATCACCAGCTATGGTGATTACTCCTCCTTTGGGTCCCGGCATCTTCAGCTTGTTATAAATATAACAGGATCTTGCCATAAATTTGGCGAAAGCTGGACGTCCGAGTATTGCGTGATACACGCTTTCGAACGGCACTACTTCGAAGGACACTTTTTCCTGCCGGAAGTGATCTTTATCTCCGAAGGTGACATCTAGGGAAATTTCTCCTAGGGATCGTGCTTGTCTGCCAGGAACAATGCCGTGGAAGCGTATGTTGCTGTAATTGAGCTGGGACTCGGAAATCTTCAGATGCTTCAGTGTATCCAAGTACATTATGTTAATGCTGGATCCTCCATCCATCAGCACTCTTCTTAGCCTAGTGTTCTGGACAATAGGGCTTACGACAAGAGCTTGTGTGCCGGGTTCAGGGATGTTCCCGGGATGATCAGACTGATCCCAGGTAATTGGTGTGTTGGAGTACTTCAAGAATTTCGGGGTTGCCGGAACAACCGCGTTTATTTCTCGAAGTGTTCTTTTGGCCACCTTTGCTGACGGAGTTGCTAGAAATGTTAGCATTGCTTCTCCATCAACTCTCGGAAATTTGGGTTCGCCCTTTCGCTGCTGTTCCTGGATTTTTTCATCAGTGTCCGATTCACTGTCTTCTTTGTCAGCTTCTGGCTTTTGTTTAGCAGGTTTCCTCTTGAAACCCTTCCCCTTACTTCCGGATCCTGCACTGCCTTTCATGTGCTTATTCAGCCGGCATTGCGCGTTTGTATGGGTGGGTTTCCCAAATTGTGAATGGTGGACACAGGGTTCCGACTTAATCCTCTCCCACTCCTCTGGAGTGTAATTGATTGGATCTGGGCTGCGTCCTTTCCACTTATTCCCTTTTTCGCTTCCAAAGGCTATGTTGACTTCCTTGGGTTTTGTCGTTGTTTCTGGAGTTCCCTTTTTGTCAGAACGAGGAGTTTTCTTAGCAAGTATCAGTGTATCGATATTGCCTCCTCTTGCTCTGATGTCGTCTTCGGCTGCAGCGTGCTCATTGGCGGTTGTAAGCATAGATCCGAGATCTTTGTGCTGTTTGGAACCAACCATGAACGGTACAAGTCCGGGTTTTAGGCCATTGACGAAAGCATGCATTGCTTGTACGTCAGTTACTCCAGAACAACTATTCTTCATTGCTGTCCATCTGGAGATGAAATCCACGTATGGTTCATCCTCGAATTGGGTGCAACGGTTCAGCTGGTTGATGCTGTTTGGGCGTTTGTATGTTCCCCGGAAATGTTGAGTAAATACTCTAGCCATATCATCCCAGCTGTCGACAGTTCTTGATGGTAATCCATTGATCCAATCTCTGGCTCCGTCCAGTAACATTAGGGGAAGAAACTTGACAGCTTCCAGGTCTGTCCCATTGTTGATTTGGACGGCTGTATAATAGTCTGAGAGCCAGGTGTCCAGGTTTGTGCTACCGGTATATTTTTGATAGGTTGGACCAACTTTGGCGAAGCCAGAATGCAGGGTTATCCTTCGGATCCTGTCAGTGAAACACTTAGGACCAAAGTATAGATCATCCTTTTCCGCTCTATCAATGTGTGCGGAATATCTTCCGGCTGAATGGACAGAAGGGGATCTACTCCTTTCTTTATCATTGTTGCGCGGGCGCGCTTTTCCGGGATTGTACCTATCTCTTCCATGATCACGTCCTTTTGGATTAGGCGGAGTCCTGCTCCTGTTCCTTTCTTTATCCTTAGGGGGTGTCCGGGATCTCTCACGCCTGTGAGGTGTATCGTATCTTCCGGCTTTCTCAGCTGGGTTTCTCGGAGGTGGCATTATTTTTCCGTCATTCCGGTATTTTTCTTCCCGATCGTGGGGTTTAAGTCCACCTTTCGGGGGATGGGATCCGGTTCGGGACGCTTCATCCCTATTGTCGGGGTTTTTCTTGTCTTTTCTCGGATCCTCTTTTTTATCCTTTGAATTGTCTGAATCTCCGGGTTCTTCTGGTCCAGGTGCTCCAGCGGCGCAAGTAGCTGTTCTGCATAGGGCGGAGTTATCCTGTAGTCTTCCTGATCGCTCTTGGGCCCGCAGTTGTTGTTGCAATGCTTTTCCTAGGAAAGCATATACCCCTTGAAGTTTTTCACCATTGGAGTACAGATCATTGTTCAGGATGGCGAATGTTGCTTCCGCGTTTTCTGCTGCGGTTTTATAAATTGGTTCACCTCTGGCATCTTTGCCGTTTACCTGCTTTTGCCAAGATGGGTTGTGAAACCTTTCTTTTGGCGGCAGTACTTCCGGTCTTACGATTCCGGGTAACCTTGTAGGTTTAATGGCAGATCTATTCTTTCTCTCGTACTCCTCTATTTCTTCCTTCATGAGCTTAATGTCATCCTGGGTTTTTTGGAGGTGTTGCCGAGATCTGAGTAGATGTTGTTGTTGCCTTTGGAAAGCTTGTCTCCTGGCTTCCAGCATCTCAGGGGGTTCATTTGCTCCCACTGGCGTTTGCAACAGCTCTTGCTCTTCCTGTTCCGTCATTGGTGGAACAAGGATTTCTTTGATTTTCTTCTCCGCAGCTTTTGTTCCGCTAGCATCCCCTACTTCCAGGTTTTCATCGGCTTGATCAGCTGATTTTTTCTTCCGGATTTTGTATTGGAGTTTCTTAGCAGCACGATGTTTTTTCTTGGAAGAGGGAGGTTTTTTGACAGGCTCATCTTCTGTCAATTCCTTAACGTTGGGAAATACCGGAGAAGTTTCTCCGTCTTCTCTCTCTTCCTCTGGCGGAGGGGTTTTAGGGCTTTCCTGGCTGCCGGCATCCGTGGTATCAGCTGGTTTTGCCATTAGTACTTCATGGAATCCCGCTTGAAAAGATTTAACTTTCCTTTCGAAGGCGTCCGCGTCTTCGTCTTCGGAATCAAAATCCTCTGATCTGGTTTCCGACTCTAATCTCGCCTCAATGGCGACAAGCACGGATTCCGCTTCCGAGTTCACCGTTTCGTTAACGGATGTTGGATCTTCCGCCTGTATGACGGGTATCGGGTCTTCCGTTGCTGTGACGGGTGTGTTTTTGTCTGCCTCTTGCACGGGGTTTACATCATCCGTGTTTTCGGCGACTTCGGACTGCACCATGCCGATAAAGTGTGTGTCACTTTTTTGTCGGTGATCCGAGCAGAATCCGGCATCATAGTCATCCTCGACTGGGTATAGGGCGGGTGGGATAAATTTGCTTCCACCGCAAAACCCCATTGCTTCTGCAGTTAGTCCGATAAAGATGTTAGCAGATCCTATCGGTAACACGCAGGCACTTACCAGGTAGTTTTGCGCCGGTATGTAGGATCCGTTGTCGAGGAAGCGTCCGACATCATCGTTGAATTCCAAGCTTCCGACAGTGATTGATCTTCCGATTCCGCCAAGTATCCCAGATCGGAACTTCACGCCTGACGTCGTTTGCCCCACGGTGGGCGCCAACCGTCGAGACATCGTAGTAGTTTTCATAGACGGGGGTGCCATGAGACTACGGTAGAGACATGGGGTAACGGGATCACGTGGTAGACAGTAAACACAGGATTTACCCAGGTTCGGTACGTCGCGACAGTACGACGTGCCTACTCCTGCACTTCTCACTAATCGGGACTAAAGTGTGGAAACAGGATTACAATGTGAGGTTTTGGATCTAGCTACTCGCAGAAGATCAACTTCTCGGCGAGTTGGTCTATATCTTCTCTGTTATTCGTTTTTTTGTTTTATCTCCCGTCCGGCTTTATATAATAGCCGGATTAGGGCTTACAGAATAGGAAACCTAGAAGACTACAGTAGCAATAACTTTGGAAAGTAAGGAATCCGTCTTCTCCTCCAAGCCAGATCACATGGGCCGTGATCCGGGTTCTTCTAGAATCCGGCTTCTATGCGTCAGGTTACTGGGCCGCCCAATGGACCACAGCCCACTACCACTTGGGCCACCCTGGTAACCAGGCACTTTCACTACCATCTTATATGCCCCTATACGGTATATATCCGACAGCTATATAGGTGTTTTCAATTATCTGTTTTCACATGCATTCTTACCAAGCACTATGCACCCAATTTTTTCGAAGTTTTCACCTAACCGCCCTAGAATATTCTGAAAATATCTTAAGACAATCAGATATTTAAGTGGCATGATGAAGTACATACATATCAGTTACGAGCCAAGTGTACATAGCCTGGTCGTGTTTGTAGGGTAGAAAACGTTCATATTTTAAAGAAAAATATATAGTCATAAACTTAACTTCATGTGCTACATAATTTATTCTATGAGGCCTTCTAAATATTTATGAAACCAAAAATTTCTTTACAAAGGCCAACCTACCTGAATTCGGAGATGTGATGTTTAGAATGTTTAGTGTGCCCACAAAAGAATTGAGAAGAAAATTAGTCCTTTTCAATTTAGTTATGGGTGACCGAACTACGAAGAGTTTGATTATTGTTACCATAATATCGATTTAGATTGGATACTTGGAAAATATGTGCATAAAAATGTTGTGTTTTCCTACATGGTCTTTGAGTGTGTTTGATTTTATAATTTTGATATAGTAAATTTGTTGTAATAAATTCTGAGAACCGAAGATCCAACAATATATGAAAATGGAGCGAGATCTGTGATAACCAAGAAAAAGGCTATCATCAACTTGGATATCGACGAGTACAAATTCTATGAGATTTTATCAGCCAAAAAGGAGGAAATATATGAACCAAAGAATGATTGTGTGACTTAAGTTCTTGTAAGAGAACTCTTAAACAATATTGAAGATGATATATATGCTTGTATTCCAAATTTAGATCTTAAAAACAAGCAATGGGTTAATGAAACATAATTCCATGTAATTTTTTTTTGTTGGAAGCAGGATGCTAAACTAAGATATTCATTGTGCTCGACGGTGCCATTAAAACTCCTCCGCCTCCCTGTTTCGAGGAAAATCCTCCGCTTCTCCTGGCCAACCCCGTTCACCATGATGCATGGAATCGTCAAGACTCCTCTGCCTCCTTGTTGCACCTTACAAGAACCTGCACGCACATGCAAAGAAGAGTTGAACAGGTGGTCCATGTAAGATTTTGTTACCGCACACAAGACGGGAGATATGTACACATGCAACCCTCTGCACGTTATCTCTTATTTTAGATCTGATACCCATTGTGTTAGAGCACCAGAACATCTTTCATGGTTTTTGTAGAAATTTCTAGCCTATCTCCCTATTTTTCATCCATATATTGATTTTTATATATAACAGATTTCCAAGAGTAGTGGCGATTTAAAAAGAAAACCAGGGATACTCATAAGTATTAAATAAAATCAAGAAAATGTGAGAAGGCTGAAAATTATTTTTTGTTGAACATGAGTGAATAGTGTACGAATTTACTTGTATCTTGAATTTTTTTTTTTGCATAATACCTATTACTTCATTTCCGTACTTGTACCCATTTAAAATCCAACTTTTATTTAGTTTTACAAAAATAATACTAAATACTTCATTTCCTTTTGGTCTTTTAATTTAAGAGTAGCCTGTGATGACCCGAAATTACTGGCATAGAGGCTCAAACTCGGGTGGGCTAAGATACATCAGCCATTTCTTGTCATCCGAGATATGCCTCCATTCATTGGCCCCCAATTTTGTCACTAAATTTTTAGGTGCATTAACAGTCAAATGCATCAGAAACAATAAGTTACACGAATGCTCTCTAGAACAGAAAAGTTTGAAACACTCCATTCTTGGGGTGGGGTGAGTCCACTACCAACAGCTTGGGCAACAAGCCATTTCGACCTACAACGTGTCGAGACGATCTTTTACGATTTACATGAATCAAGGAATATCATCTACGATAGATTTCTTAATGTGTCATACTCGTGAAAACAAAATGTTGTCATTTAAGTTGAAAGTACGGTAAATCATTTTGAAATGTTAACTATCAACATCTAGAAAATTAATTATGGGAAAAAATAAACTTAAAATTATTTATATCGATAATTTTACGCTATAGGACCTTGTCGTATTATACAAATATGATAAGCTAGACTATTTTTAAAACAATGATTAGGTACAATTTAATAGTCAAAGTTGTGTTTTCATCTCGTCATTGTGGTAAAACCAACCAGAGATTTGTGACAAGTGCCATCGGAAAATGATGAGGTTGACTCCGAATTCGGTTTAAAATTTCAAGCACAAAGGAGCGGATTGGAAAAGGTCAATCGTTGTAAGATCTGTACTGATCTCGTGGCCAGGACCATTGAAAATCTTTGGATGTGTGTAGCGCATGTTGATGGTAAACTGTTTACCATGGTTTTCGTGAGTCAAATGTGATGAATAAGAAACCTATAGGTTTAGCCCGGCTGGTAAGAAAACGCGCGCTATCACGATTTGAAAATGCGATTGTGACTGTTTACTCGAATGTACACCAAAAAGAGATAAATATTTAGCTTCACAACGTTCCGCAGTCGTAGCTTGACATTTTCACAAGCCTTCTAGTGAGCACAGCCGCTAGCACCTTCTCTCTCAGAAAGCTTACAAGCACATTATTATTCTGTTGCAGGAAGCCAACAATATAAGCAGTTCCTATGAGCTCGATGCTCCTCAGTCGTCGTATCCTGGCGACCCAGCTCAATCATGTCTTTCTCTGCGACACTTGTCGTGCCATCGTCAGCGAGGATGGCCTCACCAAGGCATCTTGCCAGGACGACGCCGTCTTCCAGCACCGCGCAGCCACCCTGGCCTAGGTCCGGTGTCATGGGGTGCAACGCGTCACCTTCAAGAATGAGTTGGGATTTAGATCTTTGGTACCATTTGAGTTCTTCTTCTCGCAATATTTACGCTACTTTTGCATTTGATTGACTTTTAAGTTCAATCTCTTGCGTAGTTAGCAATCTAGTCTCAGCGATCTGATCCAACTCATCAATAATGGAACACTGACGTTCTTTCTCTTTTTTTCAGCATCCCAGTAGTGTGTCTAGCCCATCCACGAAAATATTTACGCACATTGTGTATTTTACTATTCCATCTTCGAATTGGCTTGTCACCAACCACCGGTTTGCACCAAACTTTCTTCACCAACTCGTCAAAACCATCCCGAAGCAACCAGCCAAGTTCTTTGGTTTCGGTGTGCCGGTTGATAACAAGAGGGGGGCATGGTACTTTCTAATATGGTACTGTGTATGATATCATTTTTTCAAGTATTGTATATGATATCATTTTCAGTCGTAGTTTGACATTTTCATAGAACATTGTCAAACCACGACCGAGGAACAATTTGAAAAAGCGATTGTGACTGTTTATTCGAATGTACACCAAAAAGCGATAAATATTTAGCTTGACAATGTTCCGCAGTCGTAGTTTGACATTTTCACAAGCCTTCTAGTAAGCACAGCGGCTAGCACCTTCTCTCTCAGAAAGCTTATGACCACATTATTACTCTGTTGCAGGAAGCCAACAATGTAGGCAGTTCCTATGAGCTCGATGCTCCTCCATCGTCGTATCCCGGCGTACTTGCGCAGACCCAGCTCAATCCTGTCTTTCTCTGTGACATTTGCCGTGCCGTCGTCAGCGAGGATGGCCTCACCAAGGCATCTTGCCAGGACAACGCCATCTTCCAGCGCCGCGCAGCCACCCTGGCCCAGGTCCGGTGTCATGGGGTGCAACGCGTCACCGGCCACGCACACGTTGCCCTTGTTGATCTTGGCCAACAGGAGGGAGAGAGGTGACCTGAACCGCAATGGTGCGGCGGGGGCGTCGTGGCTCATCTCGCTCCTTTGAACCAGTTCCAGTGCCTCCTCGGGCACCTTGGAGCTCCTCAGCTTTGTGAGCATGTATTGCTTCATCTTGGCACCGCTCTTACTGACATCGTAGTCTGCACACGTCGGCACCAGAAAAAATAAGTGGAAGTTTTACATCTGGACATCGATGTAGATTGCTCCATAGGTATTTGTGAAACCGACCATGTGGGGACGGAGACCATGTGTAGAACCAGTAGACGTCGTGGACGTTGCAGGGTACATAGCCGAAACGGAATCCATGGCCAAAGAACTGCAGGAACTTGGGCTTGAAGGTGTGGCCGCCGGGGTAATGCGCGAGGCCCCTTGAGGCGGAGCGCCCCGAGTAGGACGGCTTGGCGAGCCCGAGCCATCTGGCCACCACCGAGTTCACCCCGTCGCATCCGATCAGCACCTGCAACAACCGTCTGGTCTTCATACGCAATTGTGGAGTATGACTGTGAAGAGGGCCTCCTTTTTGCGAAGAAAAAACAGAGGAGTAACAGTGGTGGTGTAGACCATTTGTTTCTTACCTTTGCTCTGAGAGTGGAGCCGTCGGCGAGGTGTACGATCTTGGCGTCGTCGTCGCCGCCGTGTTGGTCCTGGATGGAGACGATCTTGGAGGAGTAGCGGACGGTGTCCCTCGGCAGCTCGGCCTCCAGGACCTGAAGCAGCACGTCTCGCCTAACGCACCGGAACTCGACCTCGTGTGGCGCCACCGAGAAATCCATGTCCCGTGCCACTTGTCCCGTGGACGAAGACGTGACGCGTAGTCCCTGTGCCTGCAGGTGGATGCTCCTGATCTTGTCGCCGACGCCGAGGGCGTCGAGCGCGCGGAAGGCGTTGGGCCACACCGCGAAGGCGAACCCCGACGTCCGGAGCGCCGGCGACGACTCCAGCACCACGCTCCGGACCCCTTTCCTGTGAAGGCCGAGCGCCACGGCGAGGCCGGCGAGCCCGGCGCCCACGATCACGACGTCCTCCTGCTGCTGCTGCATGCTAGCTGCTCGGCCGCCTGACCTGCAGTGCGCGTGCCCCCTCATCATGGTTGGGTATATTTAGCTAGCTAGGCAAGTGAATGGAGCTCGACTATTGACGTCATTGCTGATTATACATATACGTCGTTGCCGCCGTATAATGGCTGCTGCCCAAGACAAATTGGATAGCCGGAAAAAGACACCTCGTGGTAGCGGACAAAGATTCACGTCACAGCGACTGGTCAGAAATTTCACAGCGACTGGTCAGAAATTTCCACACCTCACCTGTAGCTAGTCTATCCAGAGGCGGAGCTTAGTAGACCCACGCCACGCTTCTGGCTAGTCTACCCACACCACCCCCTCGCCCTTCTATGTGTTGTGGAATTTTGGGCTTGTTTGTGCTGTGGCCCCAGCTTTGTGGTGTGTTGTACCTGTATCTCTGTTTGACGCTTGTGGTCGGTTGATTTATTTATAAAACGAGGCGAAAGCCTATTTCGTAGTAGAAGCCAGCAGGGGCACGGCCCCTAGCTTTGACAAATTTGTAAACAAATTTTTTTAGTGAACGACTTGGATGGAATCTTTTTAGTACTCGATCTGCCCGCCAAACATTTTAAATTTGCCAACCCCCGGGAGTCTATCCCTCGGTCCGGTGCTATCCTTAGCTCACACTCTGGCCGCTTCCTCCACCATGAGTGTCTATGTTTTATGCCATTACGAATGCATGTAGCAAATAAAAAAACTAAAAAAATCCCGCTATGGAGTTTTAGTACTTGGAGTAGCAGCAACAACATAACCGCCACTAAGACGACATCTGATGTCCGATTTCTCCAAAAACAACGTCTACAAGAAGTAAACAGTACATAAGCACCATCGTTGCCCGATCGAAGATTTTGAGTTTTCACTCTAGAGATAGTTCCCGCTCTCAAAACAATGCCATCAGCAAGACCATTGACAAACACAACCAATTATGGTCATACCTTGTATTTTCACTTTGAAAGTTAAGACTTTGAACTTCAGCTATGCTGCCGTCCCCACTTCCATATGATGCCACAATTTGTGAAACTACAAACCAGTTCTTCATCGATGCGAAGACTCTAATCACTATCTCTAGTCCTCCAATCTAAGCTTTCATGACAATTCTCCGTCTCTGCTTCACCATGGATTCGCCCATGGTGGCAACAGAAGCAGAATTTCACGTCGCTCCTTCCATTGCGACAGAATCCCACCTAATCTAGCAATCTGCAGGCATTAACGCCCATGGAAGATCACCGGCACAGTCTTCCGAAACCCGGCACTCTAGTCAGATCAAAGAGGACATCCATGAGGCAGTTTTTCGTCTTGGCGCAGGAGGAACCCTATGACTGTCATGAAGCAGTCATGAGGGAGCCCACGGGTGTCTATCTTAGCCTTGTCGGAAAGCAGATGAAAACACACTGAAATATACTTTCTCAATATGGTAATGTAAGATATTTTAGGAATTCCAACAAAGACTATATATGGAGCAAAATGAGTAAACCTTGACACTAAAATATGTCTATATACATTTGTATATTCTTCTTATTGAAAAAGATAAAACATCTTACGTTGTAATATATACACAGCAATTCGTTGCCCTGGCACCGACACCTTTTTTTCGTTTGGTCTAAACAAATTGGACGAGAGAAAAGAAGTCAATTGTTTCTTTCTTATTAATCTCAGTTTCGAAGGAAAAACGCATAAAATATACGGTCTACTTTGGTCTATTTTTACAAACCCTAACTACCCGTGAAGCACGAGATCAGATGATGACACGATAACATCCCCAATCCTACCTTTTTGCGTGGTTTGGTATTGTTTATTAGGATTCCTCTATTTTTCTATTCTTGCGATTTGTACCAACAAGTTCACAAAATCATATGTTTTCCTAATCCTTTGTCTTGCGCAGACTTTTGTACTGCATTCTGTTTATCCTCTCGATTTCTACATTTCGAGAATTTTTCAAATTAAAGAAACACTTTTGGTCACAAAATACATGGGATGTAGACGAGATAAAACGTTGAATCCTACATGAATGGAACAAGGTAGATTTGCAATAGGACGCAGTTTACTTACACCGCTGCCAAGGGTTAGGGACAGAGCTAGACGGCGTGTTGGGGCCTATACTGAATTTTGTGTGTGAAGATCTCCAACAATATGTGTAGGTTATATCGAAATTTAACTAGATTAGCCCTAATGGCCCCCTCCAAGTTGATTGACATGCATTTCCCCCCCCCCCCCCCTAAATATTACTCATGACTTCGTGCCTGCCATGGTTAAATGTATGCCATTGTTGTCAATGGAGCAAATGAAAAAATTCCTGAGATTGACTTTGAAGGATAATTTCCTTTTAGAATTTGATACAAAGTAGACCATATGATAAAACCATATGGTTTCTAATCGTACGGGTCAAACTAGCTCTATATGAGTTAGATCGTGCGATATTCCTACAATTTCCTTCGAACAAAGAGGTCGTGCATTTTAGGTCTCTACGTATGCACGACATATGATTTACTCGATTTTGCACATTCAGGGTAAAATTTTGACTTGGGTGTATTCGGCCGACGACATATTTTTATAGTTCCATGGTTTGTGGAATTTGTTGCAAGGAACACAGAAAACAAACACATGACCACACATGTTGGTTTAATTATTTGCACCTGGCCCAAACAAACAACTTAGTGTTGTTGACATGTTCCGTGACATATGCGATCCCTTTTTTTTATGAGTTGGCATCCAACATGGAGAGGGGCATGTTTTATAGCTTGTTGGTGCACAAAACTCTCATTGATTGGTGGAGTTGTTGCAGATAACACAAATTCGATGCAAAATAATTATATGAGTCTACTTTAAAATTTTGGCAGCATAAACTCTAAAAATGTAAAAATTTGAGGGACACAATTATATCGCAATATATCAATAATAGTCTCAATGAAAACAAATGTAGAAAAGGGTTATTAGAGCTGCAAATTTATATATCACATTACAAAATATTTCCATCTAGTTACCGGCTCCGAATCAAGTGTTTAATGGCACATACAAAATATTGAATCTTCGGTTTTTGGAATTGTTACATGTCTCATGTCATTTCATTCAAAGTTTAGGATAATGATCCATCTCACCCTCTTGCATATCTTCCCCTTGCTTGCTCTTCTTGCCCAATAGTGAAGTAACCATATATCCTGCTATCTATCTATATCTATATATACTAAAAGTAATATACAGATGTCGAATTGAGCCACCACGTTGAGCCACATCACCCCAATTATTCTTGATGGTTAGATTTAGAATTAGCGGCCAAGATTAAATCATCTATCGTAAAGCGGCATGTTCCGTTCAACACGATTTTGCGTTAAAAAATGGTATGTATATATGGTACGTGATATCGAGTAATTTTGTTTTACATATATCTCTCCGTAACTCCTCAATCTAAACCTAATCAATGATTCTCTCACATGTCTATATGAATCTTTCTCATACTAATTACGTGTACCCAGTCCGGCGGCCGGCAATTCCTTCCCGCATGGAGATATCTCACACAGCCACCCGCGATTCCTCGTGCGTATGTAGGTGCGTAGCCCAGCGACCAGTTGTCTTTGTTTCCGGCGATCTAGCAGACATGAAGATCCATGGCCAACAATCTAGAACTTGCGCCTACACATTGCAAGACGTCCGGTTGGCCGGCCGTAGTCCGGTTGGTCCTGATCGACTTCTCCTGGGGCTGGGCCGAGACTCAACCTCATGTTTCCCGTCCCCTCATCACTCTCTACAACTCCAACGCGGGATGAACATGAGGTCATGAGCGATCTGTCCGATCGACCTCGGCTGAGAGTACCTGTTTGTGCCTCCTGTACGGCAAGCTGCCGAGCTGAGCCATGTTGTTCTCTCCACTCCATTGTATAGCAAGTAATTAACTCCTAGCAACAATCTTCTGTTGTAGTTTAGTAGCAAACGTTCAAATCACAGTACGGCTGATGTTTATTCATTGGTTTTTTTTCCAGTAAAGTTGGAGAGACAAATCACGTAAACTGGAAGACACTAAAATATTTAGATGGGTCATGAGTGCGCACGTTAAACGGCGATGACTAGGGCTAAAATTCTGCAATATTTTGTTAATGGGCACAACATCTAGAGATGCACACCACTATCATAAGCGTCGAGGGATCACTATCCCTGTTCTTATCATGCATAATTTCCCTCAGTTCTGCACTAGGCAGAGGATCCCATAAACTGCATCTTGTCCTCGAATTATAGCATGTCTTTTGAATTTATCAGATCTTTGTAACACGGTGTTCTTTAAATACATATGATCGAAAGCGAGCATAGAAGAGTAACTACAGAGAGCCCAGTCCTTTACTAATTGGACAAGAAATATACAATGTCATTCATAATCTAAATATTTTCTTTCAAATTGTCTGTGTTTTGAATTTTACTAATACCCATAACATATTATATTTAGATGTATGATTCAAAGAAAAGCAGGCGACATTAACTACACATGCTGCCATATCAAATATGCTTATTATTGTTTTCCATATCTCTTAGAGGACTCGGCCGAGACAATTCCAATATGTTTTGTCCTTGCTTCCCCTCTACTGGAAGAATATTTACATGATATAGTATTTCTGCATGCTTGAGATAGCTCGCATTTAATTGCCCCAACAATTTTTCATCATAACTTTATTGAATTTTGTAATGTGCTTATTAATTTATTTGTAGAATTTTCCCATTTATTTGTCATACTAGGAGCATCATAACTAAACTGGCGAGGTTAGTGTCATCAAATACTTCATACTTTACATTTAGTTATTTTTCTGTTTCTTTTCTTTTCACCAGGCCGGTTCACAAGCATAAATAATTTACAACACGGAAAGAAAATAAAAAGAATATTTTTTAAATGTCAATCCGCTTAATAGAAGCTACTTTTTGTTTGTTTGTTCATAGCATACAATGATTCTCCCAAACAAGGGCTAAGTAATTTAATGTTGCTCTCTTATGAATAACCGCGGGGAACACACTGTTTTTGACACTTTTTCTTATTTAAGTCCTATAAATTATTTCGTGTTTGCCACAAATAAAGTTAAAGAGTGATCTTATTATGGCCATGGAGCGTTACATGGTGCAAGGAATATGAGGAGTCAATTACAGATTTGGTCATAAGATAATTAAATTATTAACGGACAAACATAATCAGTATTGGTAGTTCAATCAGAAATTGGACATACTTTTATTACTCAAAGTAAATCAAATTCATGTAACTTTTTCACATTTTGGAATGATTTATTTTAATTATTACAAGAATATATGTGTTATTCAACTTTCTAAGAACAATTTTGAATATATTTTCACATATTCAAATTTTGTTTCGTTAGGTAGAACCTATAATATAGAGTAATTTTGTAATCTAAATTAAAAATATTGACCCGTCTTTGTGGTAAATGTCATGATAAAAAAATATTTTGTATTTAATATACATGGTTGTCCTATAGATCAAGATTTTAAATTTAAATTGTTGAATATATTGAAATAGACATCATTGAATACGTTATTTGTGTCTTAGAAAATATTTATAAGAAATTTCACGTATGACATCATAATTATGTTCTCCCTCCGCTCATAAATATAATATGTTCTAACCGTTTCACATGTTGTCTAGATAGCTATAAATATATGTGAACGTGGGAAAATCCTAAAACATCCAATATCGGAGGGAGTATTAAATAATGATCGACATATTCTGGTGCAATATTATGAATATAACACTTATTTACAAACACATATATTTCAAACCATTTCAATCTTAGATAATGATATATACATCAACAGATAGAAATAGATACTTAATGTATGGAACATGTTCAATGCACAAAATAAATGCCCTCGCATTTGCGAGGGCCACCATGCTAGTTGGTATAATGACTACTCCCCCTTACTCATCCTCTTTATGTCCACTTACCATGAACAAAAGGAAGATTCTATCTTGATTGATGGTGTGACGTGCAGCAGGATCTGAAGGCTGACGTTGTGGTGCTGCCGGAGATGGAAGCTGGCATTGTGGTGCAATAGGAGCTGGAGGCCGAAGTGGCGCTGCCCCAGAAGTTCAATGTTGTCGTGGCACTATAGGGACCACAGGCGGTGGTGGCGTGGTTAGAGTGGTGTCAACAATCCCAGGAAGTGTGCGGTTACTCTACATTAATAACTATGTTAGGAACTTCAACATATGATAGTGATAAAGCATAAACCTTACAAAAAATAATTAACTTGTGGCATGCCTTCCTAATGGCGAGGTTAGGCCTGAGAAGTTTGGTACAAGTGGTGTACCTATGCCCTTTTAGCCTTACAATTTGAGAAAGTGATGGTACTGATTTTTGCACTACCATCTTACTCTTCCTGTGCACTTGGCCTTCTATTTTATTTTTTCTCCCAGGCTTGGTTGCAAAAATAGGAGGTTCTATATCTGGGGTATCGGTTTTCACCCAGGCATGTTCTCCTGGCACATGATATATCATTGCCTTGTAGGCCAGCTCATGCATTGACTTTAAAAAAATCACTAGTATGATCTTCAAGGAAATCTCTAGCCATATGGATTGCAGATATAGCAATGTTTGCAAGGTACTCCGGTTAAGTCACACTTTATGGAGCTACAAGTTTTGTTGTCCAGGTTGATGCCGACGTGATCACACGCTCGTTTGGAGACCCCAAGCGGAATGTATGATGTAGTCTAGTGTAAATTTTCCCCCAGTATGGAACTAGAGTTTTATCAAACCGGTAGGATTTCGTAGTTTTCAAAAAGGTTACATGTATCAACGGAGCCGTTTACCGATGTTGACCAAGCGTGGAACCTACACACAAGCACAAACTTTCTCTTGCCCAACTTTCCGGAAGGGTGTCAATCTTCCAGTCTTGCTGAAAACAGGAGAATTAAACGTATAGAGTCTTGAAAAGTAATTAAAGTAAAAAAACATACAACAAGGAAACAATGATGAAAACTTCTTAAAAGAAGGTTGTACATTTGAGTAAAATAGGACCGGGGGCCATAGGTTCACTAGTGGTGTCTCTCCAAAGAAAACAAACATGTTGGGTGAACAAATTACAGCTAAGCAATTGAAAAATCATGAACGTATAACAATACTGTTATAACAGGATAAATTTCATTGGTTCTAACACTGTAGGTATTACGTCAGGGCATATGGACCGATATCCAGCATGCATCCATATCTAAAAGTCCACCTCAAGAAAGTTATCCAGCAAATCATTAAGTTGCAGCAACGAAGTGATTGCTGAAAGTGCATGGTGCGCCCCCATATGTGGTTTTGGTAATTAATGACAATCCTTATGGACTAATGTTTGCATTGAGATATTATTATAGATCTTGTCCAAAGGAAATATTGGAGTTCATGTGCTGGACTCTAGAATCTTTCATGATGATCATTGTTATATTCAAGGATTTATATGAATCATGGTCATGGATAGAGTTGAGCTTATTGCAAGTGTCTTGAAGAAAAGGATTAGGTGATCTTTCATGATTATCTTCAAGACATCATCAAATGAAGAATAAAGAAAAGATACAAGATTGATCGAGCAAGTGATCAACACACAAAGCTAAAAGATGTACCAAGTGGGGTTATGTATCTCGTGGTATGGTAAGCAATTGTCCATATAGCTTTGTGAACTAACCCATGATATATGTGTGTGGGATCTCTGTGTGTGGTTAGGTATCTCTCCATGGGCATGCATCAAAACAAAGATTTCATATAGCCCATGGTCTATGTCATCAAGTGGTGTTCGTCATCTAGCTTGACGTGGAAGCTCAAGTGAAGCATCTCGAAGATATTCTATGCTTGATGCTTGCCACCCATTTGGAGATTGTAGCATTTTTAAGATTTTCCAAAAAAAAAGGGGGTCTCTCCCATAATGGTGTATGGCGGAGCAATTTGCAAGTCTTCATCAAGTGGAGCATGTGCTATCAAGCACGATCAAGAAAAAGGATCCAACTTGAGAGATCAAGATCGTCATCATATAGCTCAAGTGGAATGCTCAAGGCAAAGGTATACTCTTCATAGGTTTTCTATTTTACCGGTCTCCTGCGAGACCGGGTTATAGGATCGATAGTCATACTATCAAGAGGGGCTCTCGAGTGAATAACTTGATCGCATCCGTGTGGAGATCTCAAACCTTTGCATACTTGGCATATCATCTTTCTTGGTTCTTATTTGGTTTTCTCTTTGTGTATTTTTGGTTCTTATCATGATCTTCATGAAAATCCAAGGTTTACCCAAAAAGGATTTCGTAAGAAAAACTGGTTGCATTTTTCTGTGTTGGAGTGTTTATCGGTTGTTCTTTATAGAGAGATCAAAACTTTCCCCATTTGTTTTTATCTTCCATTGTTGTACAATTATTTTTATCTGCATATTCTTGTATATCTCGTCGTTGCGATTTCAACGAGCCCAAGAACATAAAAAACGGAGTATGTATGCAAAAGTTATGGCATTTCTCGTATCGGTGTTCAGTCATTCCGGGGCAATCCGGAAAATCCGGATTTAATCGGACTTGAACGTGAAAACGTCTACTAGCATCCAGATTATTCTGACATTCCGGAAGAAATTTTGGATTTCGGATTTATTCCGACATGGTCATTTCTAGGTGAAAAACGGCTAGTTTTTACTACCTATTTAAGGGATCTTCTTCCGCTTTGTCCCTAAGTCTTTCGCAGCCCGTTTTTTCTCCCTCTCTCCCACCATTGTTGACCTTGGATAAGCTTGCCCTCTCTCAATCCCTCCCATGATTCTTGCATATCTTTGAGGAAAAAGTGAGAGGGGATTTAGATCTACATTTCCACCAATCCATATTCCTTCTTAGTGAGGGAAACCCAGTAGACCTTGATCTTGGAGTTCATGGTGTTTCTCCTCCTTTTTTTTCTTTCTATCTTATTCCCCCATAAGAATTTGTTGCTTTGTTGCAATTTCAGAGTGAAAGATTTGAGCGCTTGTGCTCATGCCATTTGCATCGCTTGCATCGGTTTGCTCTCTCCATGAGGATTCATGGAAATGAAAGTTTGTAGACTTAATACTCTTGGGTTTTGGACCCTAGACGACTTGTTGTGTTCTTGGGAGCCTCCAATTGAGTTTTGGATGTGTGCCCCAAGATTTTGGTGACATCGAGAGTGTCCAATTAAGTTGTGCATGCGTGCCTCAATCGAAGATTGCCAATAGTGGAAAGTGAACAAGGACTTTGTGGTGAGGTTCATCGGAGAATAGGATGACGCATTTGTGGAGTTGAGTAGGTCTGTTGTGGCGAGCTCACACCCCTCCAACGAGACATACTCCCCTCTAAGGGAGGAACTCGGGAATACATCATCTTCTCTGTGTGCCTCGGTTATTTCTATACCCGAGCTTTTTACTTGTGCAATTTACATTGTGATAGCCTTCGTGTTTGAAGTTATATATCTTGTTATCACCTTGTTACTTGTCTTGCTTAGCATAAGTTGTTGGTGCACTGATACGTCCAAAATGTATCTCCTTTTCCTAACACTTTTCTTATTGTTTTCTTCCAAACTTGTAAGTTTTGGTTACCACTAACAGGGACTAACGCTGTTTTTAGCAGAATTACCTTGGTGTCTCGTTTTTGTGCAGAAAATCAACTTTCGGGAAAATGCCCAGAAAAGATCCCTTTAGTTCTAAAACACCAGAAGACCCCGGGAGCCAGAAGGGGGCCAGGAGAGGAGCCAGGAGGGGGCCACACCACCCCCGGCGCCCCCACCCCCTTGGTCGCGCCGCCTAGTGGTGTGGGCCACCCCTGGACCCCCTCGGACTCCCCTTTCGACTATATATGCCCCGTAACCTAAAAAACGATGGGGGTCGTCATATTCCACAGAAAAACAACAGAGCGCCGCCGCCACCCCGAACCTCGATTCGGGGATCAGAAGTTCCTGTTCTGGCGCCCTGCCAGGACGGGGATTCGAAGGAGATCATCGCCATCGATACCGCCACCTCTTCTCCATCAACCATCCATGATTCCCCCGTCCATGTGTGAGTAAACAGCGTTGTAGGCTGAGAGGGATGGAAGGGATTGGATGATACTGATCATGTAATAATGCCAGATTGTTAGGGCATAGTGCCTAGTATCCATTGTTAGTGTTTTCTACCGTTGTTGCAACTTGTTATGCTTAATGCTTGTCACTAGGGCCCGAGTGTCATGATCTCAGATCTGAACATGTTATTGTTTCATGAGTATAATTATGTTTCTTGATCATATCTGCAAGTTTTTTACACATATCATTGCCCGGAACCCGAGGCCCCAAAGTGACAGAAATTGGGACAACCAGATGGGATGGTTGTGATGTGAGAATCACGTGTGTTCATGAAGTGTTAATGTTTTGCTCCGGTGCTTTATTAAAATGAGCACCTTAATTACCATTAGTTTCCCTAGAGCCCTCGCTGCCACGAGCTGGTAGGACAAAAGATGTTGTGCAAGTTTCTCATTGCGAGCACGTATGACTATATTGGAACACATGCCTACGGTTTTCCTACATGTTTGATACTTTATTATTATTATCTGCAATGCCCGTGTTAGATTATTACATGACCTATGTTATCCACGCAACGCCCATCCATCCATTCCCTCTATGCCTACGGTACTTCCCACACTGATGTTTTCCGTGATTGCTACTGTTGTTACTATTTTACTACCGCTGTTATTTTATTTCTACTGCTGCTATAAAACTATTACCACTGATAAATTGTTGCGGGCAAGTCTACATTTAGGTGCATATGAATTGATAACTCAGTTGTTAAGGCTAATAAATATTCTTTGACTCCCCGTGTGTCGAATCAATAAATTTGGGTTTTACTTCACTCGAAGACTGTTGCGGTCCCCTATACTTGTGGGTCATCATGCACTTAGGTGAGCCTAGATTATTTAGGTTGCGTGCTTGCTGATTTAAACACCTAGTTTATTTCCGCATTTAGCAAGACTTAACCGAAAAAGTTTCAATCGTCTATTCAACCCCCCCTCTAGGCGAGATCATTGTCCGTTCAATTGCTATGTGTGCAACAGATAAATGCATTAAGAAGAAGGCATTCACTAGTGGCAACAGCACCATTATCTAGTGGCAACAACACATCCTCCCCCTGCACATTTCTATCACTCGAGCTCAGGCAACAAGGAGGCATGCACCCACTATATAGCATTTAAACCCTCTCTTGGAGGTGAAAACAACTATGTGGCCAAGGTAATCATAAACACCGGAGAGCATTGCAATACAATATTAAAACTCTCTACAAATATAAGTGAAGCATCTCAGATTGACATGAAGAAAATCATCATAATCACATGGTTCATCAGATCCCAGCAAACACGACATGCACAATTACATAATAGTGGTCTTGATCATGTGAGGCAACCCACAAGACTCTAAACATGAAGGCGCAAGTGAGAGAACAATCATCTAGCTACTGCTATGGACCCGTAGTCTCGAGATGAACTACTCACGCATCTGTCTAGAGGCGGTCATGGTGATATAGAGGCCTCCGGTGACGATTCCCCCCTCCGGCAGGGTGCCGGAGCAGAACTCCAGAAGGCCTAGATTGGACTTTTGAGGTGACGACACCTTTGTGTATCTTTCGTGGAAAATAACTCTGTCCCCGTGATTTTTGGGGTTAAATATTATTTATAGGCAAAAAGGCGCCTTGAGGCGGTGGCCAGGGCAGCCAGGGTCCCACTAGGCGCGGCCTAGGGGGCGCGTCTGGCAGCCTCCTGATGCCCCTCTGGCTCCCCTCCGGGTCTCCTTTGGACTTCGTCTTCGTTTCGGGTAAAAAATGACTTACGTGGATTTTCAACCCTTTCCGAGAATATTTCCTTCGGAACTTTTCTGAAATAGAAAAACAACAACTCGCGTGGGGCATCATTTTAATAGGTTAGTCGATGATAACATCCCGAAAACAAAGAAAAACATGTGAAAACATGAAAATAACATAGGGCATTGGATAGAAAAGAAAGCACGAAGTATCAAAAATTATTGATATGTTTGCGACGTGTCACAAGTTGATAGCACATAGGTTATCTGTGAAAGTCTCAACTTTTAGAATTTGATACACCACCTAGCAAATCTCTCCTATGTCTCTAGTTTTTTACATAATGTGGTGTTATCGCTATTGCGCAGTAGTGAAAATGCATTTCATTCCTAATATGTTTTGATCGTTGATGACGATACAATTAGCATATTTAATTGCGGTTGTTTTTGTTTTCTAATCTACACGGACTACTAAACCATTTTTTCCATGCCCGTGTGCATCAAAGAAATATTTCCGTTCTGTTTTGGGATTTTCGTGGTGGAAGTATTGAGGCTAGCCCCGGTAGTACTGGGTGGCCCGGTAGTGACGGCACTGGTTCCGAGGTTGGTACTGTGTCGAGCTGCCACGGCGCAGAACCATGCAGGACCCAAGCAGCAGCGGCCACGGTATCAGCCTACTAGTACCGCCCCACCGGTAGTACCGGGTCATACTCGGTAGTACCGCCCCACTGGTAGTACCGGGGTCAGGCCTGGTAGTACCGGTGCACATGTCGGGGTTGGTACTGCACCAAGATGCCACGACATAGAACCCTCCAGAACACAAGTGGGGGCTGCCATGGTACCTGCCCGGTAGTACCGACTAACCGATACTACCGGGCGTGCGGAAGACGAAGTCTTGGGTCATGTCCCTTTTTTTCTAAAAGAAGTAGGCGGTAGTACCCTGAGTCTGTGGCTGTCCAATGGCCAGATTTTGGAGATGGAGTATAAAATGGGCCTTCTTCCCCATTGAATGCTAAGATTCCTCAAATTCTCTCTTCACCATTGGTGCAAACTTCAACCTCCTAGATTTCCACTCACCCAATCATGCTGAAAAATTGTGGAGTGATAGAGGAGTCCTAAATCTGTATTGAATATAGGAGTAATTTCTAGTCTTGAACTATCATGATGAAATGACACCTTTGAGAATACCTAGTAATAGCCTTTTTTATCACCAAGTTTACCGTGTGATACTTGACTACACGAAAGCAAACTTTCGAACAACACCGCCGCATATTCTCATGGTCAAAGGAAGTAAACAAATTAACCATGCTATGGCGATAAAATTTATAGCAATGCTAGAATCATATCTTGTAGTATCTCAACTACTTGGGTCTATCCAATTATGTTGAAACAGTAATGTGCTCACATTAATATTGATATAACAAATGTCCATGATCAGGAAAATGTGGCCATCTAATATTAACGAGTTTGTCTATGAGACATGACAAAGAGTTATAATGTTGTGTTTATATTTCTACACGTGTGTATGAGTTTTCTCTGAATATCATAGTCAGTGTCCATAGCAGTTAAACATAATACATTACTCATGAAACAAATATATTTTATTGTCTCTTGGGTATACATACAACAGAAACCCCGTAGCCCCTCTTAACCATGTGCATAAATGTTGTTATCTTAATATTTAGGTCGTTTTTTATTTGATCTCCATAAGTCTTGCTCAGCCATAAAGAATTAATTGTTGAGGTTGTATAGACCTTGCCACATTGTGGGGAAAAACAAGTTTCCAAATGATATGTGTAGTCTATCCCGAGAGTGTTGATGTAATCATTGCAAATGTATATGTGCCTTGAGACTTGCAGCAAACTGTGATTGTCATTTCTCAAGTATTCCCAATCTCGTTGATGCTCAGCGTGATAGTTCAGGAGGGCCCTTCTGAACTGATGAACATCTTTAAAGCACATATAAACCTGAATATGGTCATGAGAATTCAACCTTGATTCATCATAATAATCTCTCTTGACTACCTTCTTAGCTATACTCATCTTCTTGTTTTGGACACATCATTTCCATCTACAAATTGATTGCTCCTCTTCTTGTTTTGGACACATCATTTCCATCTACAACTTGGTTGCTCATCTTCTTGTTTTGGACACATCATTTACATCTACAACTTGATCGTCGTCGCTAGAATCGGTTAGCTCCTGATGACTCCCAAGTGCAGGAGATCAATTGTAGTACCTTTCAATAAGTATTTGAGTGTCGAACCCACGAGGAGCTGAAGGTAAGCTATCTATTCTCTAAAGCCCTATAACACTCTTATATGGTTGTTTATGCAAAGCAATAAGTTTGACTAAAAGGAACTAACTAATTAAAAGCAAGTGACGTGGAGTGTGGTTTGTCTAGTAACTAGTGAAGCAAGTTTAAAATGCAAGTAATCCTAAAGCAAGTTTCTAAAGTAGCAAGCAGCAAATATCTCAAGTATCTCAAGGGAGCAAGTGTTCTAGCAATAGGTGTTTCGTTCTTGTGGTTGTCACAATTAGTGAAGCACATGTTTTAGTCTTAGTTGTTTCTTCTAGGAAAGAGCCATGAATAGGTATAGTCAAGTAAATGATCTACAACCCCTTATGATGGATCATGTGTCCAAGTAAATGACTGCACAAGATTGATTAAGACATAAAGTCCCACCATAGCGTTACGTTATAAGGTCCCCTATATATATCTCCCAATAACTTAACTTTGTGGCTCGGTCTCAGGTTACTGTCACTCCCAAGTCACCACCACTCCATTATGCTACCGGTGATCACCTTACATGCATTCCCCAACATATGCGTGCACTCATATATTGTACATAAAGACAATCATAGAAGATAACAAACTTGTATGCAACCAATCAACGAACTATTTCACCATTGCCAAGAACAATTCACTACTCAAACATAGACGGGGAGACACAATACATCAAGGGAATATAGTATTGCATCATACATCGTGTTTGCCAAGAGATTACAGTGTAGAGATGGAGTTGATCTTGCTGTAGATGTTGATGATGAACACGCCGGAGGGGGTGGAGCCCTCCGGGGGTGATCCCGGCGGCGTTTCCTCCCTCCGATCTTCTCCGGCGGCAGCCTTCTGTCTCTCTGTTTCGTGGTTTCATCTCTCGGCGCCGCCTCCTTCTCGAAAAGGCCAGGGGACCCTTTATATAGTCATTTTTAGGTCACGAGACACTCGGGAGAAGAAAGATCGACGGCATCGGAGCCACAGGGGCAAAAAGGGGGCCCCACACGCGGCCAAGGAATCTGGCCGCATGGAGGGTCCTTTTTTCCACCTGGTTGGCCTTTTGGCCCTCTACTTTGGCCCATGGTCTTCGTCTCGAAAATTCTGAACCGTGCTCTTTGGCCTTGCCCTTTTTGGAGTCCCGAAGCTCCCGGAAAGTCTGAAACACTAAAAAGTACGTTTTCTGGAAAAAAACAGGGTTAGAACCAAAAGAAGGGGGATTGTTCCGAAAATCCCCCAAATCATTATAAAACATGAATATAAGTTGCTAATATGTAGGAAAAACAAGTAATAACATGCAAAGTTCATGTATGCATTTTACATGCATCAGCTCCTGGCAGTCATCACTCACTTAATCGCTAAATGGCATGCCTTGTTCCTCTACATCTCCTTCCAATGTCCTTGTATTAGCAGACCTGGACATCTCTGCCTTATGATTGGCATGTTTAACTCTAGCTTCCTTCTGCATTTCTGCCTTAGATATTAAATCATCTACTATATCCTCAGCTTTAGTTGGGTATAAATCCTCAACATCATTATCGCCTTCACAACATACACGAAACTCCTCATAACGGTCAGACTCACTGCCCTCATCTGCAGTCTCCTCCATGTGTGCATCTCCCTCCATGTAGCAAGCCATGTTGCTATCCACCCGGCTACCTATATCATGAATTAAAGGTAGATTCGTACTCTGTTCGGTGCCCCAAATGTCAGCTAACTATGTTTTTTCATAGAACTCCAAACTACATTCCAGGGAAACAATCACAATTAAGAAATGGACATACTCCAATATGTACAATTACAGAAAAATAATCTCTTCCCCTCTCCACGTTTTCTTTCATCAAAATGCGCAATTAAACAAATATTATTTCAACTGACGAATTCACACCGTGAAGTTAAGAAACAATCAACATTTGTACGTGTCGATCCGAATCAAAAATTGGGGGAGGCAACCTAGGGTTTTACGTCCCTTCTAAAACATAACTCATAGAGAAAATCAACTAGAATGGGTGTATGGTGGGAGTGAAACATGCCTAGAGGATGAAGAGATGGGGTTGTCTAAATACATCGGAGTCTTCACCGGCGCTCCATCGTCGTGGCTGCGGCCCCTTTCGCCGAGCCGCATCGCCTGGAACTCCTCTCCTCGAGAGAGAGAAGGAGGGACACATACCCATCGAGGGGGGAGTCCCTCAGATTCTGTCATCGACGCCGGCTCGTTGTCGCCGTTGTCGGGTCGCATGTCCGCTGCTCCTCTTCACCTCTGGTCAGTCTGAGAAGAACAACTATTTTCTGTTATTTTGTGTTCGTTTGCTCGATCGGTTCAAGAGGAATACGTGGGGGTGTGGACCTATGGATGTGGGTCTGTGTGGATGGAAAGAGTCATGTTGGACATGTCAACACCACTAATTTTTTCTGTTTGGGCCACGTGCAAATAATTAGACCAACATGTGTGGTTATTTGGAAAATCCTTTTTTGTCAACGAATTCCACAAACCATGGTGTTAGAATTTGTAAGGGGATCGATGGTGTTAGAGCATACCCCCCCCCCCCAATGGTCCATTTTGGTCCTTGCGGACCAATATGGGTAAAAAAACCATTCCAACGCCCCCTCCCCCCAACGGACCGAGGGGTGGACAGGCCGGTTCCCCCAAACATGGCCCAAGTTTAGTACACATTTGGGGTGGTCCGTGGACACACATTTGTCCCTCCTGGCCCGCCCGTCAGACGCAAACCGTCCTCCGTCCACCCCTATCCAGCCCGACCGGAGGCGACAAAGGCGTCGCCCTAGCTGTAGTTCGTCCAGCTCCCCACCGCCATCCGCCATTCTTGTACACCAGAAACCCCCTGCCCCATCACTACTTGCCCTTAACATCGTCGCACACGAAGTTGTCGTCCCCGGAAGTGCTCGGTCCTGCTGCAATTGCGGGCGACAACCTTCTACTCCGCTGGTTCGGCACCATAGGCCCTCTGATCTTCAGCGACACAGATGGTCAATAGGGCTCACCTATGAAGACAATTCAAAACCCTCAAGGTGAGAGGAACCAAAGATTTGCTCTACAACAATAGGCTGCTGGAAAAGATGTGAAGAGAGCATTTGGTTTGCTCCAATCTCGTTGGGCGATTGTTCGGCACCCTGCTAGAACATGGGATAGCAGGACGTTGTGGGAGGTCATGACTGCCAGTGTGATCATGAACAACATGATCGTCGAGGATGAGCGTGATGACATGCTGTACGACCAGGGGTGTGATGACCCACGAGTGTACGGGATCGCAACAGTCTTCAAGGGTAAGTGTAACATAATTTATTGATGTGACACAAGGGGAGCCAAAGAATACCTATAAGCCTTAGCAGCTGAGTTATCAATTCAGCCACTCCTAAGAAGCACTTAAAACATGACATTAGTAATAAAAGGTGCAATAAAATAGTGGAAGGAGTGGTAATGTGATGATTCTCTTGTGTCCTCAACACACCTAACACAATGGCAATTGTATAGATGCACTGGTTCAACAAAGAGATAATGAAAGTAGTGAAATATGGAGTGAAACAAGTGATATGTGTAATTCGTAATAAACTGACCAGGAAGATAATAAGTAGTAAAATCATGTAAGCAATAATAATAAAATATGGACCGGGGTTCATAGGTTCACTAGTGGTAACTCTCCAAACAGTAGAACAAGTGTTGGGTAAATAAATTACAGCTAGCCAATTGTCAAATCATAGGGGCATAACAATACTATTATGATGAGATATATTTCACGGGTTTTAACATGGTAGGCATTACATCAAGGCATATAGACCGCTATCCAGCATGCATCTATATCTAATAGTCCACCTCAAGAAAGTTATCCAGCAAATCTCTCTGGTATTAAGTTGCAGCCACGAAGTGATTGCTTTGGTGCAATAGACAATTGCATTAAGTAAAGTACGTAATATAGAGCACCGCTGTTTTCTCCCTAGTGGCAACAACACATCCTCCCCCGGATGTTTTTGTCACTCAAGCGCAGGAAACAAGGAGGCATGAACCCGCTATATAGCATAAATACTCCCTCTTGGAGATGAATAAAATTATGTGATCAAGATAACCATACACATCGGAGAGCATGCAAGAACACATTAAACCACTCTCATGATATAAGTGAATATTCTCGTATAATGACATGGACAAAATAATCATAATTCTATGGTTCATCGGATCCAAGAAAACACAACACATAACATTAAATCAGATGGATCTCTATCATGTGAGCCGGCTCAAGAGACCGTGGTATTGAATATCAAGGGGGAGAGAGTACCAACTAGCTACTGCTATGAACTCATAGTCCATGCAGGAACTACTCACGAAGCATCACGGAGAAAGAACGGTCGATGGAGATGGCACCAGCGGAACTTCCCCATCCTGACAGGGTGCGAGAACAAAGACTTCTATCCCTCGAATTAGGGTTTTCGATGGCAGTGGAGCTCATATGCGTTTTCTGGAAAAATCTTCTGGGGGCTTCTGTTTTAGGTCAAGACCGAATTTATGGGCGATGTCAAGACATTGTATTAAGGATCATAGACGGGGGTGCCATGAGCCTACGGGTAGAGACGTGGGGGACGTGGTAATACGTCAATCGGGACCACCAGTTTTCACCCAGGTTCGGTACGTCGCAACTAGGCGGTGTTCCTACTCCTGCAATCTCACTAAATCAGGGCTGAAGCCTGAAGTATACAAAGTACAATGTGAGTATGGATTCTCTAACTCGTCGAGGATCAACTTCTCGGCGAGTTGGCTTCTAGCTAATTGTTTTTTTGTTTCATCTCTCCCGTCCGGCTTTATATAGATAGCCGGGTTAGGGCTTACAAAAAAGAAACCTAGAATACTACGGAAAGTATCTAACTTGGAAAGTAAGGAATCTGTCTTCTTCCCCAAGCCGCACCACTTTGGGCCGTGGTCCGGGTTCTTCTAGAATCCGGCTTCCTACGCATCAGCTTACTGGGCCGCCCAATGGACTGTGATCCATTACCAACAGGCCACCCGGGTAATCCGGCTCTTGAGGCCAATGCCGGACATACCCCTAATCGGTATATATCCGACAGTAGCCCCCAAGAAGGATCAAGACTTCGTTCTTCCACCTTTTATCGATCTAGTAACCTTTTCCGAGAAATGTTGGCGTTCTATGTTGATTCTTCTTTTTCCTAAAATCTCTTATCTCAAAACTCGGATTTTAATAAAGTCCGGCTTTTCTTCCACGAGCCTTTGCAGAGAAGGAACTTCGTGACGTCAGCGATGAAATCGTGCTGACATCACGGACGTTTGGGTTCAGTCAAAACCCTTCAACGTATCTTCTGACAGATTCTCACGGGAAACGAGGAGATAACACTTATCACCCCGTCCCTCTATTTACGGGAAATCTCGGGCGTAACACGCGTCGATCATCCAACGGTCGAAATAGCCGTTGGAGCTAATCTCTGCGCATTAGGCTATAAATAGCCTGCCTCGGGGCCTCCGGATCTTCTTCCGTTCCATCGTCCTCCTTGAGCCCCCAGCACCACTTCAACCAGCACCCGAGCCCGAGCGCATGTACGAGCAGAGAGAAAAACGAGCCCCGAACCTTCCCCGGCGACAATCATCGGAGGATCTACCTCACGGTTGCGCCACCCGCAAATGGCCTCCGGAGACTCTCCCCGCACCTCGGACATAGCGGACGCCACCGTGGACATCGATTCCATAATCAACGACATGGACCCCCTCCTCGACTCGCCGGTTCACGTAGCGGCGAGCACGCCGGAGGGAGCTGCTGGCGATCCGGCTCGCGAGGATCTGCCTCCCGCGGCCGGGAACGTGCCGTCGTCGTTGACTGCTCCTCCTCCGCCTCTCGTCACCGAGCCAACAGAGGGAAACACCACTCTCAGTGGCGAGGAGGTCGCCTTTTCCGGCGCCGCCGGAGTTGAAGAAGAAACGGAGGAAAGCTCCGGGAACTGGAGCCATTGCAATGTGGTTCCATCCCTCTGATACGTCTCCAACGTATCTCTAATTTCTGATGTTCCATGTTGATATTATGCCAATTGATACATGTTTTCTCCCTTCTTTATAGCATTTTTCACGTTTTCCGAGACTAACCTATTAACAAGATGCCAAGTGTCCGTTCCCTATTTTCTGCTGTTTTTTATTTCAGAAAAGTTGTTCTAGAAATATTCTCGGAATGGACCCCACAAATCCCGAAGTTCCTATTTTCCCGGAAGCATCTAGAAGTCCGAAGATGAGTCGAAGACTGGCACCAGGGTGGGCTCACCATAGCCAGGCGCGGCCCCACCCTAGGCCGCGCCTGGGGATGGTGAGGGCCCCTGGTCACCCACCGGCATCGCCCTTTCGCCTATTTATTCCCCTCCGAAGGAAAACCCTAGGCACCTGATCGAAAATCCCCGAAAAGTTCCGTAGCCGCCGTCGTCGTCAACCCTAGATCAGGGGGGTTCTGAAGCTGTCTCCCGACACCCTGCCGGAGAGGAGATCATCACCGGAGGACTCTTCATCACCATGCCTGCCTCCGGAGTGATGAGTGAGTAGTTCATCCATTGACTACGGGTCCATAGCAGTAGCTAGATGGTTGTCTTCTCCTCCTATGCCTCAATGTTTAGATCTCGTGAGCTGCCTAACATGATCGAGATTGTTCTTATGTAATTCTATGTGTTGTGTTTGCTGGGATCTGATGAATATTGAACTTATGCCAAGTTGATTATAGTCTTTATTGCATATGTTATTTGTGATCTTGCATGCTTTCCGTTGCTAGTGGTTGCTCTGGCCAAGTAGTTGCTAGTGACTCCAAGAGGGATTATTTATGCTCGATAGTTGGGTTCATGCCTCCTTTTCGCCTGTGCTCGAGTGACAGAAACGTGACGGGGGAGGATGTGTTGTTGCCACTAGGGAGAAAACAGCAGTGTGAGTGCCCGCGTGCACAATCATTGCTTACATTACACACATTGCTTAATGTGATTATCTTTTGCTTGCAACTTAATACCTAAGGGGGTTCGGATGATGACCTGAGGGTGGATTATTAGTCATAGATGCAGTTGGATTACGGTCTATATATATTGTTGTAATGCCCACACTAAATATCATAGTAGTCATCATGTCATGAATGTGCACTACGGTGCAACCTCTATTTGTCAATTGCCCAGCTGTAATTTGTTCACCCAACATGCTATCTTTTATGGAGAGACACAACTAGTGAAACTATGAACCCCGGTCCATTGTCCTACACTGTTAAACAAACCAGTACAATTCCGTGCTTTCTTTATTTACTGCAAGCATACACCATTTTCCACACTATACGTCTAATCCTTGTTTTCAGCAAGACCGGTGAGATTGACAATCTCACTGTACCGTTGGGACAAAATATTTTGGTTGTGTTGTGTGCAGGTTCCGCGTTGTTGCTGACACCAGTGAGGCTCCATCACCACTGACAGTGGCATCAACCTTCCGAAGATCCTCTTTCTCCTACTGGATTGATAACCTTGGTTCTTAACTGAGGGAAACTCTTACCGTTGTACTCATCACACCCTCCTCTTGGGGTTCCCAACACGCCATCTGTAGCAAAGAATTTCTGGCGCCGTTGCCGGGGACTTAAAATTCATCATCATCAAGAAGTCTCCCCGTCAAGGCACCATCAAGGCGTAGCAAAGAATTTCTGGCGCCGTTGTCGGGGACTTAAAATTCATCATCATCAAGAATTCTTCCCATCGAGGCACTATCAAGGCGTAGCAAAGAATTTCTGGCGCCGTTGCCGGGGAACAAAATAAACATACATAAAAAGACTTCCTCCCACAACGGTCGCCATCCATAGCAGCAAGAATTTCTGGCGCCATTGCCGGGGAGGAAGAAGTCTTCTGGCAAGGGGAGTCTCACACTCTCAACCTCTTTATTTTGTTTATTGTCTTGTTTTTATTTTTTGTCTTGTCTTGCTTCTTCATCTCAAAAACAAAAAAATAGTTTACTTGATAGCTGTTATTTATTTGCTTGCTTTTATTTTTCTAAAATGAGTTCCTCTGAGAGTACTAAGATGTGTGACTTCACTAGCACAAACAACAATGATTTTATTTGCACACCTATTTCTCCACCTGCTCCTACTGCTGCTTTCTATGAAATTAAACTTGTTTTATTAAATCTTGTTATGAAAGAGCAATTTTCTTGTGTTAGTACTGATGATGTTGCTGCTCACCTTAATAATTTTGTTGAACTATGTGATATGCAAAAATATAAAGATGTGGATGGATATATTATTAAATTGAAATTATTTCCTTTCTCTTTGAGTGGAAGAGCTAAAGAATGGTTGCTAACTTTGCCTAGAAATAGTATTGATTCATGGACTAAGTGTAAAGATGCTTTCATTGGAAAATACTATCCGCCTGCTAAGATTATATCCCTAAGAAGTGACATAATGAATTTTAAACAATTTGATAATGGACATGTTGCTAAAGCTTGGGACAGAATGAAAACTATGGTGAAGAATTGTCCCACTCATGGACTGACTACTTGGATCATTATACAAACCTTTTATGCAGGACTGAATTTCTCCTTAAGGAACCTATTGGATTCAGCTGCTGGAGGTACCTTTATGTCCATCACTTTGGTCAATGCAACAAAACTTCTTGATGATATGATGATAAATTATTCAGAGTGGCACACTGAGAGAGCTCCACAAGGTAAGAAGGTAAATTCTGTTGAGGAAACCTCCTCTTTGAGTGAAAGGCTTGATGCAATTATGTCTATGCTTGTTAATGGTAAAGCTCAAGTTGATCCAAATAATGTTCCTTTAGCCTCTTTGGTTTCTCAAGAAGAGCATGTTGATGTGAACTTTATTAGAAATAATAATTTTAACAACAATGCTTATAGAAATAATTTTGGTAGAAACAATTATAAGCCCTATCCTCCTAATAATCGTTATGGTAATTCTTATGGTAATTCCTACAATAATAATAAAAGCTCTACCTCTGATCTTGAAAACATGCTTAGAGAATTTATTAGCACACAAACTGGTTTTAATAAATCTGTTAAGGAAAAGCTTGGTAAAATAGATATTCTTGCCTCTAAAGTAGATAGCCTAGCTATTGATGTTGATTTTCTAAAACTGAAGGTTTTGCCACATGATGTTAAAGGAAGTAAAACTTTGAATTCTATCCAAGTTCGAATTGATAATAATGTTAGGTTGATGGCTGAATCGTGCTAGGTGGGAAAGAGAAGATAAATTGGCTAGAAAGAATAATATTGCTAGAGTTTGCACTATCACCACCACTAGTAAAAATGAAGCTCCAAGTACTAGTAAACCTCCTGCTATCAATGGCAAAGTAGTTGGTGTTAACAAAGTCTCCACCCCTTCGATGAAACGTGCTAAATTGCCTCAAATTGCTGAAATTGCTTCTGATAAAAGTGCTGAAATTTTTAGAGAAGTGGGAGATAATGGTCCCATTACTTTTGATGATAATAATTTTGATTTTGATTATTGCAAATCTGAAGTTATTATGTTTCTACAAAATCTTGCTAGAAGTCCCAATGCTAGTGCCATGAATATGGCCTTTACTAAACATATTACCAATGCTCTCATGAAAGTTAGAGAAGAAAAGCTGAAACTTGAAACATCTATCCCTAGGAAATTAGATGATGGTTGGGAGCCCATCATTAAGATAAAAGTAAATTATTTTTATTTCAATGCTTTGTGTGATCTTGGTGCTAGGTTCTCTGTTATGCCTCAAAAGTTTATGATATGCTTGATCTACCACCGTTGGAACATTGTTATTTGGATGTTCATCTTGCTGATAATGCTAAGAAGAAACCTTTTGGTAGAATTTATGATGTTATCATTATAGTTAAAAATAACCTTGTCCCTGTTGATTTTTTGTTATGAACATTGAATTCAATGCTTCTTGTCCTATTGCTTTGGGAAGACCTTTTCTTAGAACTGTTGGTGTTGTTATTGATATGAAAGAGGGGAGTATTAAATATCAATTCCCACTCAAGAAAGGTATGGAACACTTTACTAGAAAGATAATGAAGCTACCTTTTGACTATATTGTTAGAGCAAGTTATGATGTTGATGCTTCCTCACTTGAAAATACTTGAGTTGCTTTCTATGCCTAGCTGAAAGGCGTTGGAGAAAAGCGCTACCGGGAGACAACCCATTTTATTTCTCCGTTTTCAACCCGTTTCCGTCGTTTCTTTCTGTGTGCTTTGCACCTGGGTTTTGTCTATTTCCTTAGAAACCCCGCTGTATCCTTTCTTTTGTGTCTTTGTTGAGCCAAGTAAAGCCTCTAGTGGAAAGTTGAGACTATATTTCGGATTTCTGCGCAGGAAACAGATTTCTGTTGTCCACTGTTAATTCGTATAAAATCACAGAAAATTCAAAATGACCTGAGGTGTTTTTTGTATAATACTGGGCTATATACGCAACTTTTCTTCGTTGAACACTTTTTTATTTGAGAAACAAAAGATTTTCGAAAAAAATCATCTTTACCTGTTGTCCTGTTTTGAGAGATTTCTGCCAATAATTGCATTTGCATCTTAATCTCTTTCTTTTGGTGTTATTTTGAGCAAAAGAGTTTTAAAATAAGTTGTGGCAGTAGCTAATGTATTTATGAGTGTTAGGCTTGTGTTGAAACTGAACCATGTCAATTTATTATTTCTATTGCACTAACGTTGCTAATGAAGATTGTGAGAAGTTTGGTGTGAAGCAAGTTTTCAAGGGTCAAGAGAAGAGGATGATATGACGTGATCAAGAAGAGTGAAAAGACTAAGCTTGGGGATGTCCCGGAGGTGCATCCCATAAAATTCCAAGAAGACTCAAGCGTCTAAGCTTGGGGATACCCAAGGCATCCCCTTCTTCATCGACAAATTATCAGGTCGCTTCTAGTGAAACTATATTTTTATTCGGTCACATCTTATGTGCTTTACTGGGAGCGTCTTTTATTTTTTGCTTTCATTTTGTTTTTATTTTTGCAATAAGCTTGGTTGGATCCCAGCATTCTTTTATTGGAGAGTGACACGCTCCACTTTTTCATGGAATACTTTGTATTCTAAATCTTTGTCTGGCTGCTGCATTTATTTAGCTCCTATTTTAGATTCATCTCTTATTTAGAGCTGTTAGTACTCTCTAGTTTTCATTGCTATATGCTTAGAGAGAGTTTTTGTTGTCTCATATATGTGCTTGGTTGGGAATAGAAATGCGTATGTGATAGTTGGTATAGTGGAAAAATTCGCATGGTGTTGTAGATCACTAAACTGCTTCACTTGAATCACGGCTGTTGTTTGGAGATATTAATTTGCTTAATGGATAAACGGGAAGGACAAGTAAGTATAAATTTTTTATGGTTGGTATAAGAAACTTGAAACTCTGTCACACTTAAATTACCAGCTGATAGAACCAATGGTATATGATTTCTACGAGTGATACATTTCTGATCGGCCTTTTGTTACGCGCTACGGTTGGGGTAGCTGTGACGCCCCGAGATCGGGCACTATGCAGATTTCAGCATTCCCGCCAAATCCGCATAATAACCGATTCCAGGTTGCCACTTGTGATAATCATTACAACAGCCCACGAATAATCCACAACAACAACAGAATAGATAGATACAAGACGACTCGAACGAGCCAAAGATACAACTGATACAATACAAAGATCCAAATAACAGCGGAAGAAACAACATAGCGTCCGGCTACGGACAAGATACAAATTGGACTAAGAGTCCTGAAGATAACCGAGAGCGTCCAATCCCTGCCCAGGCCAAGCCGGAGGGATTCCCAAGCTAACGTCGTCAGACTTCAAACCTGTTGACTGCAATGTTGAATATGCAGCCACGAAAAAGGGTTCGTGGGTCAGTACGGTTAAGTACTGGCAAGTGGATAAACCATACTCACAAGATACCGGCGTAGCCAGTCATCACAAGATACAAATACTTTGGGATCAACGGAAGGAAGGGGTTATTGCAAATAAGCGACATCGGGCTGCACTAACCAACTACAGAAACTCACTACAACATCCGGCTAAAAGAGGGGGATAAGGTAGCGTATCGGAACCAACTACAACTACTCACCAAACAATACCCATCCAATGTCACCCCCTACTAAGGAAGCAACCCAAGGATAACTCACACTGTTGGATTAATGATGGATCAAGTTATTGTGTCAATAAGACTATTACTAGTCAAGTTATTATCATTAGGTGTAAGTTGTCTGAGTACTTGTTAGCCAGTACTTTCACCAAGTAATCCATAACCGCGGAAAACACGGCTTCTCGAGAAGATTCATCCCTGCAGGGTATGCTCCAGTACCCGTACACACTCAAGCCACCAACTAAAACTCAGGTTAGCTCGACACGACCCAAACCATCTCTACAACCCATCCTAGGAGCCACGGAGCTATAAGGTCCCAGCCACGCAGCCGAATACTCAGCGCAGGTGTGCAAAACTCCCGCAGGACACAACACCCCGGCACTACGGGCCTCACCCTATATGCATCATCATCATCATCAGTAACCATGGGTGATCAACCCATTATGCAAAGGAGCAAATGGAACACCCGAACTAAGTGTGGCTCTTCGGACAAGCTGCAGATCAGGTCCAAGTCGAGGGGGGTCCCATACTACCACCCGGATGCGGTGAGCACGCTCATCATGGATCAGTAGACAAGACTCTTTTCCTAATTAAGTTTGACACTAGCAGGCTCCAAAACCCTAACCCGGGCCTCCTGCCGGTGCCTTATCATCAAATTATTATTACCCAGAACGATAACAAGTTGTTGATTGAATTGAAACCCAACTATCAACTAAACAGGTGATAAGTAAAAGGACAGCAAGACTTGAGCGCAAACAACACTAAGCATGCAACTACGACACGAGGGCCAACAGGGTAAACAAGCAACAGTTAATAGGAAGTGGAAGGGAAAGTTATATCATGGCTGCAAGGTAAACATATAATAGGATCGAGACTCAAGCATCGAAACAACAGGCTAGAATAAGAACAACGGAAAGAATCGGTAACAAGTGATGAAAGGCAGCCATGTGGCAGCAAGTGAGTATACTTGCCTGAGATCCCGCAAGGTAGCAGAACTTGTCGTTGCTCACATCATCTCAGCGTCCTATCCGGGAAGAAGCAACGAACCTCGAACAAACACCGGATGCAACAATTACTACTACGGCGAAAGATCCAGCATGATCCTATTTTATATGCATGACATGGCAAGATGCAACAGGGGAAACAACTTAAGCAATTTAATCGGAACCGGAGTCCGGAGAAATAGGAATTGGTTCAAGTTGTTTATCTAACCATCAATTTAATTGTTGTTTAGCATGGCAAACAATAGATAGGTGAGTTAGGCAATTTAAATGGAAGGGGGCAACAGTTGGAATTAAAAACCCCACACATTCCATATTTATTTATTAGGTGAACATACATAACACTACTACAAATGCAACATGCAAGGTGCAAACATGAACATGGATGGCATGAACAGATTAAGTGCATTTTTATGGTATGAAAACATATTTTATTTGTTGGATTTGGAATTAAAATGAGCAAGTTATCAAATTAGCAATTTTAAATGCATTAATTAAGAAATAGTTGTTTTCAGCAATTTAATTTATTCAAAATAGGAAACAAAGTTTATATTTGCAAAGTTTAGAGAATTTTGATTGGAAAACATATTTTACTTTTCAAATTTGGAGTTAAAATGAATTAGTTATGATTTATGCAATTGAATCAATTTAAATTGAGCCGGAGGCCCAACATTTAATTTAGGAGGTTCGAGTTATTTATCTACCCACAAAAATGCAATGCAACACAGGAATGAGATGACATTTTAATTATAGATGATATGTTATAGAAAATAGGGCATAGGTATAGGGGTTTTAGGGTTCGCACGTTGGAAAGAGGATCGCCGGGGTCAACACCGGAAACTTAGGAACGTGGAGAAAGTAGTCGACGTCGAGGAAGTAGTCGGTAACTACGTAGTGGAAGCAGTCGTTCTCGTTCCGACGGGGGAACTAGTCGAAGCCGAGATCATCGTATCGTAGAGGAAGTAGGCGTAGTAGTGGAAGTAGTCGTTCGGCCATAGGTGGTCGTTGTCGATCTTGTCATCGAGGTCCGAAGAGGAAGTAGACGTGGTCGTGGTCGAGGTACTCGTCGCATCCATGTAGGAGATTCATGGCGGTTCCCGTCTTCACGGCGCGCACGAAGGCGACCGACGCAAAACGGACATGACGAAGGCGATGTAGTCGTTCACGGTTCGGTACTTGTCGGGGTAGAGCTCGTCATCGGGGTAAGGGTCGGGGAGGATCTCGACGGCGTAACGGTCTTCGGAGGTCGATGGTGGACTTGGCATGTCTTTTGTCGATGGAGAACGTAGCGGTTCGGCCTTGCAGGTAGAAGTACTCGACGAGTACCGGGATCGGTGTCGGGGACGAACTCGTGAAGGGGGCATCACCGGAGCAAGGCTTGTCGTCGCGCGCACCGGGGTGGAGCTCGTGCACACTGGCCGAGCGTGCCACGGTGAGGAGGAGCGTCGTTTTTGGGCGCACGGCAGCCGAAGCGCACCAACGCGTGCGGGGCGGGGTCGTCGTGGAGGAGGAAGCCAACCCGGAGGACTCACCGATGCGGGGCAGCACCAAGAGAAGCAGCAGGGGCAAGCGAGCGGAGGCTCTGCCCGTTCCTGGTGTCGCCCACGATGGCAGCAGGACGGAGCTCGAGGAGGGGGCAGGGGTTCGCCGGCCTGGCCGTGGTCGGGGTCAGGAGGTCGAGTACGCGCGCGAGGCGCGCCTCCTGGTGACAGTGGCGAGCTCCAGGAGGGGCTGGCGACGGGGCGGGAGGTGGAGCTCCGGCGGGAGCAGAGGACGGCCGGGCTCGGGAGGGCGGCGGAGCTCCGGGCCGTGGCCGTGGTCGGAGAGGAGGGAGGACGGCGTAGGTGGCGGGGCGAGGATGGAGAGGCGACGGGAGAGGGCGGCGGCGCTCTGTGCGGGGAGGGCGACGTGCTGGTTCCTTCCGGGCGCCCGTCGTCGGCGAGGTGGAGGAGGGCGGCGAGGTGGCGACCGGGAGGAGGAGGGGACGAGCGAGAGGCAGGGGCGACGGGAGGAAGGGCGAGGTCGAGGACGCAGGCGTCGGGTGGCTTCGATCGAAGCGTTGCGTGCGTGCGGTTCCTGTGAGGAGAGGTGGGAGGACCTGATTGCGAATAACAGAAACGGCGGGGGGTAGATTGAGAGGGAGAGGAATATTTAGGGTTTGGGGAGAGGGAGGGGTGGCCGGTTGGGCCATGGGCCTCTAGTAGGCCTGGCCGGCTGGATTGGCTGCTTCTCTCCCTCTCTCAAATCATTTTTTTTCCTTTTATTAATTTTTAGAAAGAGTTTGGGGCACAAATAAAATCAGATTTTTTTGCATCAATTGAATTCCAGAAAGTGTTAGAAAAATTGGACTTGACGAAATTTAATTTGATTGCAAGTTTTTAAAAGAATAAAGATGCATTATTCCATGTTATGCAAAGGAAAATAAAAACAAGCAACATATTTATCACGGGGGAAAAAAAATAATTCCCCGGGTGTTACAGACGACACCACTAACAAGGGATTGCGCCCTCGCAATCCACCTGCTAACCCGGGAGGGGAAAGAAGTTCGACTATCGATTCTTCATGCTTCCAGCTGATCTCCTCGACACCACTAACAAGGGAACCTTGCTCGGGCTGATGACGATGTTCTTCCACCAGGAATCTTCCGATGATCGAACCTATTAGGTTAAAGGCTCAGAAACGTCCACCCACGTAGGATCCTAACACTTTGAAGGATAGATAAGGGAAGAGACTCCAAAACAAATAGGATGGGAGGGTAAATAGAATAGGGATAAGGAGAAAACAAGAATCCTATTGAGATGTTTTTCCAAAATAGTTTAGCAGAAATAGTTTTTGACACTCTAGAAACAACGACCGTTAGCGAGGTTAACCTACAGGCTTTGCGGACCCCTTGCTTCGATAACCATTCGTATCGAAACAATCTCGGGAATCGGAACCAAGGCTCTGATACCATTTGTGACGCCCCGAGATCGGGCACTATGCAGATTTCAGCATTCCCGCCAAATCCGCATAATAACCGATTCCAGGTTGCCACTTGTGATAATCATTACAACAGCCCACGAATAATCCACAACAACAACAGAATAGATAGATACAAGACGACTCGAACGAGCCGAAGATACAACTGATACAATACAAAGATCCAAATAACAGCGGAAGAAACAACATAGCGTCCGGCTACGGACAAGATACAAATTGGACTAAGAGTCCTGAAGATAACCGAGAGCGTCCAATCCCTGCCCAGGCCAAGCCGGAGGGATTCCCAAGCTAACGTCGTCAGACTTCAAACCTGTTGACTGCAATGTTGAATATGCAGCCACGAAAAAGGGTTCGTGGGTCAGTACGGTTAAGTACTGGCAAGTGGATAAACCATACTCACAAGATACCGGCGTAGCCAGTCATCACAAGATATAAATACTTTGGGATCAACGGAAGGAAGGGTTTATTGCAAATAAGCGACAGCGGGCTGCACTAACCAACTACAGAAACTCACTACAACATCCGGCTAAAAGAGGGGGATAAGGTAGCGTATCGGAACCAACTACAACTACTCACCAAACAATACCCATCCAATGTCACCCCCTACTAAGGAAGCAACCCAAGGATAACTCACACTGTTGGATTAATGATGGATCAAGTTATTGTGTCAATAAGACTATTACTAGTCAAGTTATTATCATTAGGTGTAAGTTGTCTGAGTACTTGTTAGCCAGTACTTTCACCAAGTAATCCATAACCGCGGAAAACACGGCTTCTCGAGAAGATTCATCCATGCAGGGTGTGCTCCAGTACCCGTACACACTCAAGCCACCAACTAAAACTCAGGTTGGCTCGACACGACCCAAACCATCTCTACAACCCATCCTAGGAGCCACGGAGCTATAAGGTCCCAGCCACGCAGCCGAATACTCAGCGCAGGTGTGCAAAACCCCGCAGGACACAACACCCCGGCACTACGGGCCTCACCCTATATGCATCATCATCATCATCAGTAACCATGGGTGATCAACCCATTATGCAAAGGAGCAAATGGAACACCCGAACTAAGTGTGGCTCTTCGGACAAGCTGCAGATCAGGTCCAAGTCGAGGGGGGTCCCATACTACCACCCGGATGCGGTGAGCACGCTCATCATGGATCAGTAGACAAGACTCTTTTCCTAATTAAGTTTGACACTAGCAGGCTCCAAAACCCTAACCCGGGCCTCCTGCCGGTGCCTTATCATCAAATTATTATTACCCAGAACGATAACAAGTTGTTGATTGAATTGAAACCCAACTATCAACTAAACAGGTGATAAGTAAAAGGACAGCAAGACTTGAGCGCAAACAACACTAAGCATGCAACTACGACACGAGGGCCAACAGGGTAAACAAGCAACAGTTAATAGGAAGTGGAAGGGAAAGCTATATCATGGCTGCAAGGTAAACATATAATAGGATCGAGACTCAAGCATCGAAACAACAGGCTAGAATAAGAACAACGGAAAGAATCGGTAACAAGTGATGAAAGGCAGCCATGTGGCAGCAAGTGAGTATACTTGCCTGAGATCCCGCAAGGTAGCAGAACTTGTCGTTGCTCACATCATCTCAGCGTCCTATCCGGGAAGAAGCAACGAACCTCGAACAAACACCGGATGCAACAATTACTACTACGGCGAAAGATCCAACATGATTCTATTTTATATGCATGACATGGCAAGATGCAACAGGGGAAACAACTTAAGCAATTTAATCGGAACCGGAGTCCGGAGAAATAGGAATTGGTTCAAGTTGTTTATCTAACCATCAATTTAATTGTTGTTTAGCATGGCATACAATAGATAGGTGAGTTAGGCAATTTAAATGGAAGGGGGCAACAGTTGGAATTAAATACCCCACACATTCCATATTTATTTATTAGGTGAACATACATAACACTACTACAAATGCAACATGCAAGGTGCAAACATGAACATGGATGGCATGAACAGATTAAGTGCATTTTTATGGTATGAAAACATATTTTATTTGTTGGATTTGGAATTAAAATGAGCAAGTTATCAAATTAGCAATTTTAAATGCATTAATTAAGAAATAGTTGTTTTCAGCAATTTAATTTATTCAAAATAGGAAACAAAGTTTATATTTGCAAAGTTTAGAGAATTTTGATTGGAAAACATATTTTACTTTTCAAATTTGGAGTTAAAATGAATTAGTTATGATTTATGCAATTGAATCAATTTAAATTGAGCCGGAGGCCCAACATTTAATTTAGGAGGTTCGAGTTATTTATCTACCCACAAAAATGCAATGCAACACAGGAATGAGATGACATTTTAATTATAGATGATATGTTATAGAAAATAGGGCATAGGTATAGGGGTTTTAGGGTTCGCACGTTGGAAAGAGGATCGCCGGGGTCAACGCCGGAAACTTAGGAACGTGGAGGAAGTAGTCGACGTCGAGGAAGTAGTCGGTAACTACGTAGTGGAAGCAGTCGTTCTCGTTCCGACGGGGGAACTAGTCGAAGCCGAGATCATCGTATCATAGAGGAAGTAGGCATAGTAGTGGAAGTAGTCGTTCGGCCATAGGTGGTCGTTGTCGATCTTGTCATCGAGGTCCGAAGAGGAAGTAGACGTGGTCGTGGTCGAGGTACTCGTCGCATCCATGTAGGAGATTCATGGCGGTTCCCGTCTTCACGGCGCGCACGAAGGCGACCGACGCAAAACGGACATGACGAAGGCGATGTAGTCGTTCACGGTTCGGTACTTGTCGGGGTAGAGCTCGTCATCGGGGTAAGGGTCGGGGAGGATCTCGACGGCGTAACGGTCTTCGGAGGTCGATGGTGGACTTGGCATGTCTTTTGTCGATGGAGAACGTAGCGGTTCGGCCTTGCAGGTAGAAGTACTCGACGAGTACCGGGATCGGTGTCGGGGACGAACTCGTGAAGGGGGCATCACCGGAGCAAGGCTTGTCGTCGTGCGCACCGGGGTGGAGCTCGTGCACACTGGCCGAGCGTGCCACGGTGAGGAGGAGCGTCGTTTTTGGGCGCACGGCAGCCGAAGCGCACCAATGCGTGCGGGGCGGGGTCGTCGTGGAGGAGGAAGCCAACCCGAAGGACTCACCGATGCGGGGCAGCACCAAGAGAAGCAGCAGGGGCAAGCGAGCGGAGGCTCTGCCCGTTCCTGGTGTCGCCCACGATGGCAGCAGGACGGAGCTCGAGGAGGGGGCAGGGGTTCGCCGGCCTGGCCGTGGTCGGGGTCAGGAGGTCGAGTACGCGCGCGAGGCGCGCCTCCTGGTGACAGTGGCGAGCTCCAGGAGGGGCTGGCGACGGGGCGGGAGGTGGAGCTCCGGCGGGAGCAGAGGACGGCCGGGCTCGGGAGGGCGGCGGAGCTCCGGGCCGTGGCCGTGGTCGGAGAGGAGGGAGGACGGCGTAGGTGGCGGGGCGAGGATGGAGAGGCGACGGGAGAGGGCGGCGGCGCTCTGTGCGGGGAGGGCGACGTGCTGGTTCCTTCCGGACGCCCGTCGTCGGCGAGGTGGAGGAGGGCGGCGAGGTGGCGACCGGGAGGAGGAGGGGACGAGCGAGAGGCAGGGGCGACGGGAGGAAGGGCGAGGTCGAGGACGCAGGCGTCGGGTGGCTTCGATCGAAGCGTTGCGTGCGTGCGGTTCCTGTGAGGAGAGGTGGGAGGACCTGATTGCGAATAACAGAAACGGCGGGGGGTAGATTGAGAGGGAGAGGAATATTTAGGGTTTGGGGAGAGGGAGGGGTGGCCGGTTGGGCCATGGGCCTCTAGTAGGCCTGGCCAGCTGGATTGGCTGCTTCTCTCCCTCTCTCAAATCATTTTTTTTCCTTTTATTAATTTTTACAAAGAGTTTGGGGCACAAATAAAATCAGATTTTTTTGCATCAATTGAATTCCAGAAAGTGTTAGAAAAATTGGACTTGATGAAATTTAATTTGATTGCAAGTTTTTAAAAGAATAAAGATGCATTATTCCATGTTATGCAAAGGAAAATAAAAACAAGCAACATATTTATCACGGGGGAAAAAAATAATTCCCCGGGTGTTACAGTAGCTAACAGTGACTTGTCACTGCCACGGACCCTCTTGGAGTGATTTGCATTGTGCCTTGTAAAGATGATTTTCTTGCTGCAACATTTTAACTCGTTAGTCTATGTTGCGGTTCCTGGCACTTCCACCATCCATATTTGCTAGCCTCTTCTGTACTGTGCATTGCCCTTTCTCACATTGAGAGTTGGTGCAAACTTCGCCAGTGCATCCAAATCCCGTGGGAGGACTTTGTTGTCCTACACATAAGACCACATATTCTTCCTAAAAAAACCACCATACCTACCTATCATTGAGAAAGCAAGTTTGATGAACCCACACTAGTTCCATTGGAGAGCTTTCGTACACTTATAGCTCTATGTGCATCCGTTGTGTGGCAAACCCTACTCCTTGGATAGCTTCGGTTGTAAGACTTTCTCTTGTCTAATGACCCCTTTCAGCTTTGTGAGCCTTTCTTCCATTGACCTTCCAAACCCCCCATAATGTTCTCTTTGCCATAACATCCCGGTGCCAAGGACCAACACAGAAGACTTGCTTGTTTTTAGTGTGCAAATAGTTTAAGATTCAAGCATTGCATCGTGTGGAAAGCTTGACTTGATCCTAACAGGGGTTGTGAAGATCGTTTGATGTGCATGATATTGCTGTTCTTGAAAGCTTAAATCATCTCTAATAAACTTTGCATGGTTGATAGTCTTTTAGTATTGATTCATTAAAAGTTTTGCTTCTTTCTCCTTATTTATTTATGCATTACTTGTTGATATCAAATATAGATCACAGCTTTAGTTCATTTGATCCTAGTTTACATGCTCTATTTTACATATTATGATCAAGATTGTGTGGTAGCATGTCACCTCAGAAATTAGTTTGTTTTACCGTTTACCTACTCGAGGACGAGTAGCAACTAACCTTGGGGATGCTTGATACATCTCCAACGTATCTATAAGTTCAGATGTTCGATGTTGATATTATGCCAATTGCTACATGTTTGCTCCCTTCTTTATAGCATTTTTACACGTTTTCCGGGACTAACCAATTAAAAAGATGCCAAGTGCTAGTACCCTGTTTTCTGCTGTTTTTTATCTCAGAAAAGTTGTTCTAGAAATGTTCTCGGAATTGGACCTCACGAATCTTGAAGTTCCTATTTTCCCCGGAAGCATCCAGAAGTCCGAAGATGAGTCAAAGACGGCCACCAGGGTGGGCTCACCATAGCCAGGCGCGGCCCCACCCTAGGCCGCGGCTGGGGGTGGTGAGGGCCCCCTAGTCGCCCACCGACGTCGCCATTTCGCCTATTTATTCCCCTCCGAAGTAAAACCCTAGGCACCTGATCAAAAATCCCCGAAAAGTTCTGCAGCCGTCGTCGTCCTCAACCCTAGATCAGGGGGGTTCTGAAGCTGTCTCCCGGCACCCTGCCGGAGAGGAGATCATCACCGGAGGCCTCTTCATCACCATGCCTACCTCCGGAGTGATGCGTGAGTAGTTCATCCTTGGACTACAGGTCCATAGCAGTAGCTAGATGGTTGTCTTCTCCTCCTATGCCTCTGCCTAACATGATCGAAATTGTTCTTATGTAATTCTATGTGTTGTGTTTACTGAGATCCGATGAATACTGAACTTATGCCAAGTTGATTATATTCTTTATTGCATATGTTATTTGTGATCTTGCATGCTTTCCGTTGCTAGTGGTTGCTCTGGCCAAGTAGTTGATAGTGACTCCAAGAGGGAGTATTTATGCTCGATAGTTGGGTTCATGCCTCCTTTTTTCCTGTGCTCGAGTGACAGAAACGTGACGGGAGAGGATGTGTGGTTGCCACTAGGAAGAAAACAGCGGTGTGAGTGCCCGCGTGCACAATCATTGTTTACATTACACACATTTCTTAATGCGATTATCTGTTGCTTGCAACTTAATACCTAAGGGGGTTTGGATGATAACGTGAGGGTGGATTATTAGTCATAGATGCAGGTTGATTACGGTCTATGTATATTGTTGTAATTCCCACACTAAATATCATAGTAGTCATCATGTCATGAATGTGCACTACGGTGCAACCTCTATTTGTCAATTGCCCAGCTGTAATTTGTTCACCTAGCATGCTATCTTTTATGGAGAGAAACCACTAGTGAACCTATGAACCCTGGTCCATTTTCCTACATTGTTAAACAAACCACTACAATTCCCTACTTTTTTACTTACTGCAAGCATGCACCATTTTCAACACTATACATCTAATCTTTATTTTCAGCAAGACGGGTGAGACTGACAACCTCACTGTCCCGTTGGGACAAAGTATTTTGGTTGTGTTGTGTGCAGGTTCCGCGTTGACACCGGTGAGGCGCCATCACCACCATCAGTGGCATCAACCTTCCGAAGATCCTCTTTCTCCTATTGGATTGATAACCTTAGTTCTTAACTGAGGGAAATTCTTACCGGTGTACTCATTACACCCTCCTCTTGGGGTTCCCAACACGCCATCCGTAGCAAAGAATTTCTGGCGCCGTTGCCGGGGACTTAAAATTCATCATCATCAAGAAGTCTCCCCGTCAAGGCACAATCAAGGCGTAGCAAAGAATTTCTGGCGCCGTTGTCGGGGACTTAAAATTCATCATCATCAAGAAGTCTCACCGTCAAGGCACCATCAAGGCGTAGCACCCTCATTCCGGCAATGGAGAAAGAAGGGTTCGTGCTGGAAGGAAAATGGCGGTATGACGAGGAAGACTCTGAGCCATCCCCAAAATCCGGCGAACGGGTTCTCCTCGCCTCTCGCGTAAACAGAGGTATGACTTTTCCGCCGTCCGCCTTCTTTCTTCAAATCCTTGACCACTACAAAATCCAGCCTCACAACCTTCCTCCCAACTCCATCTTATACTTAGCCGGGTTTCAAGCCCTTTTTGAGGGGTATCTAGGAATAGAGCCTAGGTTAGATTTATGGTAGTATTGTTTTGGGGTGAAACGCAACCCTTCTGAGGGCTCTCTCCCAACCAGCGGAACCATATCCTTCCCTTTACGTAGGTTTAGGGAAGACTGGTTCCCAAAATTCAAAACCTCGGAATCCGTCAAATTTTGGACGGTTCCTTCTTCTATCACTCGAACGTCCCGTTTCCTGGAAAGGAGACAGGAGTTCCACCTTTCGTCAATTCCGCGGCCACTCCCCAAGACAATTGTGTAGTGGACGCGGTCCAGACTCTGCCTACAGATCTGATGAGGATCAAGCGGCGAATCGCCAAGCTTGTTTCCGCCAATCCCCCGTTAACCGGCACAAATACTGTACTGTGTTGGCTTGAAAGGTGAATCCAGCCCTTGGCCTATCATCGCAAATGACTCATGTGCGAGTACTCGGGAACGGAGGACACAATGAGGGCGACAAACAAGGCTTTGTCGATAAGAGACCTCAAGAAGCGGCTCAATCAGCTGGTGTAGCGTTCCCACATTTAAATAATGTAAGAACATCTGTGTTAGTGTGCTAGTCCCTGGATCATTTGCTAGCACCACAGTACAAAATGAAATATCATGCAAATACATCAAATTCTATTGCATCGCATGATCCAGTCTTTACAAAATAGTATTACAACTTTCATAGTCTTAGAAGACTAGCAGAAAACAAAGTATTACAGCGGAAAACATAGAACAACATTGAGCCCATCTTCTTCATGTGCCACAGGCAAAACATGTTGGCGATAGTTTCGAGATCCTAAACGAAATCCTCACTCGTCTTCAGAAACATCTGCAATATGGAATATGCAGCCACAAGGGAGTCAATACAATTTAATGTATTGGCAAGTAACACTATGGTGGATATAAATGGCAAGACTATATCTACATGCATATTTGGCTTGGTGGAGTTTTGGCTAAGTTTGCATAAAGCAAGTTTTCTCCTATCACTTTTGTAAAACAAACTTTTCTTTTCAAAGGGTGGCAACATTGGATTAAGATCCATGCACCACAACTACTGTTCACTTGGTCAAAATTTTACTTATTGAAAATGGTGATGTGATTCTTCCGTCCATCCTTGTCCAGCTGCTCATAGTTGTCCATAATCGGGGACACGGCTAAGATCTTAGTTTGTTGACTCTGCAGAGCTTGTGCACTTTCACCTTCAGACCCAACTCAACCCAAACATCCTATACACCCTGAGTGCATTAAGGAAAGGAGAAGAATCGAGACGAGATCTTTCAGAAGCAAGAATCCAACCCAATGGCAAGAACCGTTCCACCTATAATTATGCTACATCTGCTTGTCAAGCCCGGACTGAACCCTCGCAACTTAATTAATCAAGACAGAGCCCATATGACTAAAGGTTGCACTGGAAGCAATCTAAACTTGGGGAACATCATAATCACTTTGTTCCTGGGTGGCATTCCTTCAAGTGAACTCCCCTCGGGGAGACACTCAACTATCATCAGCCCCGCAATACCAATCCACCCAGGTGGTTCATTGAAGTTGTTACTTAGAATTTTTCCACAATATCAAGTAAAACAATTTTTGTAGCAAGGCTAAGCATCAACTAAGTACCAAGTCTTCAAAATAACAAGGTATAAGGATGACTACACACTACTAGGATATAGCATAGCATAATGTAACTTAGTATAACTTCCTATCATACATACTACTCAAAATCAACTAATGCATATAGAAAATAATGGGTAGTTGAATGATGTGTTACTTGCCTTGTTGAAGTTGGTGAAGATATCACACTCTCTTCACAAAGGATCGTTTCTCTCCGTACAATCTACTCATTGAAAACACAATAACAAAATAAACAAACATGCTATCAAGCAAACATACAAGTGAAGAGATTATACAAAGCAATAACATAGCCAAAGGAGTTTAACCTAGTGGGCTAGGACAAGGTCTAGGTTTGAGTTGAAAGATTCATTCTCTAATGGTCTCATACTTGTTAAGGAAATTCCAATGGTTTACTTGGGAAGGACTAGGTTGAGTTTTGATGTGATCTAACTTTATTATAACCATACTTGTCGAGGAAGTTCCAAGAGTTCACTAAGATTAAACATATTACTTGTTCAACTAAAGTAATACATGCAAACACTTGGTCATATTCACCTTCAAAAATATTTGAGTGACTATGTTAGTATATTCCATTGTGGTTAGGGTAGGCCTACTAACTTCCTCATCAAAGGGAAAATATTACCAAGTCTTGGATTTTCCATTTGGGTCAATGGTTGGACAAAAATAACTTGTTATTCTTCAACTTGTATGGATTGCTTCTAGACCTCATGTGATTGCCTTCTTGAAGATCATCATCATGCCATCTAAGTTGTTTCCTTCCTTGGTGTGGTTCTTCTCTTGGTCTTGATAGTCTTCATGGTTTTCACTTCACTAATTGGTTTGGGTATGGGATGGGCACATATACCACTAAGTCAATTTGGAAAGAAAAATAAGAAGAAAGATAGAAAGAGAGAGGGAGATGTTTTCTTCTGGATTTCTTCACACTTGTACTTCCTTGAGTTGCTTCTAGTGGTGGAGTCTTTTCTTCAAAATTTCTTCACTGATCCTCCTTGTAGCTCTTCATGTTGCCACCAGGTTGATACTGAAGTTTCATTCTAGTGCTTGAGTCTTGATCTCCTTTTTGCTGACTTGGTGAATTCTTGAAGCAAGAATGGGGGAGTGGAGAAGTAGATAGAAAACTAAATTTCACTACTTGGTACTAAATGTGATTGACACATTCTAAGGGCTTGGCTTGGCTCCAAATACACATAACATCAAGGAATAAAAGTTGAAAACAAATCCTAAGACATGGTAAAGATGGATGAATCACTAGGTTGGGTTTTTGGTCAAAAACACATGGCCATGGTCCAAGGATGTCCAAAATGGTTGGGCAAGGTTGTTTCTGTTTCAAGGTTATCAAATGGAGCCATTTTGCAAAAGGGACTATATTGAAAATATTTATAAAAATTAATCTATGTCAAAAATACTCAAATAGACAACTTAATTCTTAAATCAATTTTAATTTGTTCAAATATTATTTTGGGACAGAGGATATGAAAGTACACATCCTAAGGTTTCCAAATATATTTTATTTACAATTTTTGGATTTGTAGAATTTGAATTATGCCAAATTTCATCAAACAAGCATATTTGAATTTGAATAAATTTAAGTTTGTCAAATTTGAATTTGGCCAGTTCCAAAAGTTTCTAGATGTCAAGGGCTTTTCAAAAAGTCCAAGATTGCTAAATTTGGGCTTATGGATCAAAAGTTATGATAGATCTAAGATGCAGGGACTAATCTGTAAAATTGCCAAAAAAATCTACCGGGAGATAAATTTGAATTAAAGGCTGGGCTATGTGGCTGGATCTGATTGGGTGTTGGTGCTAACTGTGCTGCTGACTGGACTATGACGTGGATAAGTGATTCAATCGGAGCCGGTGGATCTGGATCTAACGGCGTCGTACCCCTTCGTTTAAAAGATCTAATCTAGGCCACTAGATCTAGATCTAACGGCACACAGAGAAAGAGGGACTCACCACGGTGGGGGCTCGCCGGAAAATGGCGTTGCGGTGGCCGGCGGCGCAGAAGTCGACGGCGATGGCTCTCCGGTGGTCTTCGGGCTCGATGGGGACCACGACGAGTGTCGTGGGATAATCACGGCAGACGTTACCGGGGGTAACTGATCTTGGGGCAAGTCGACACAGGTATTCGGGAGAGGGTTTAGCTCGAAGGAAGACATGGCGGAAAGCAATCTAAGAACCGGAAAATAACTCGCTGGATCTCAGTATGAATTATGCTGGGTACTCGATAATAGGTGTTACAACTATGACTTGTATCTCTGGCAAACTAAACCTAGGGGCCGGTTTATAAAGCACCCGTACACCCCTAACTTGCCCTCCAAGGCACATCTTGAGTCCTACTCGAACTCCACATACAAACCCTAACTTCCCTTACCGCAGCCCACAATCCGGGTTACGAATCTTACAAGCCTTTGGGCCTTCCGGTAATCTCTTTACCCCTAGCCGGATATCGCTCAGCACACCTCGGGCCGGATTATATCTTGAAGTGGGCCTACCGGGTTACTATCCCCCATCAGTAGTCCCCAGGATAGCGCGGGTTTCACGGATTCATCCTTGAAGCGCTCGCTATTCCCTGAAAAAGATACGAAACACCCAAGTTCATGGGGACCGAGTTAAATTGCTTCGATAGATGGCTAGGCACAGCTCCATGATGGCCATACGATAACTCGATTCCCCCCCAAATGTCTAACATGCCTTTCCAAATTCGAACCCTAAAATGCCAAGATTCCACTCACGATACCGGTCCCTGATATCTCGGGATAGGTTACACTTCCTCCGCCAACGGAACATTTTATCCCATTCCGGGCGCATACACCACCAAATCCGCACGGATAATTACTGTCCCGTAGCTTCCGATTTTCCAGTCGCGGGGGTGAACTCACCGCCTCCCTTATAAATATCAATCGAAGGTAACCCTAAGCCTTTCACCTCACCTCATCATACCCTCTCTCCTCGCTCCCTCGCAACTTCCGCCGCCGGAGCTCGCGCACACTACAACAGATAAGACCACTGCCGGCCGCGCTCGACCTCGAGCTATCCCGCGCCGCCATCACGCATTGTCGTCGCATCTTCGCTTCTCTCATTGAGGGCTGTGGAACAATACTCAAGCCGCACCTCATATCACCCTCATTTCGGACATCAATCTCTTCGGTAAGCCTCTCTCAATCGTCCAATTGAACCTCGCAATTTTTTCAATTTGACTTGGATCGGATCTGGATCAACCCGTAAATTACCTTTCCGGTATCGTCAAATCAAGCCGCTTCGGTAGTCCTCAGCTCCTTTAATCACCTGATGCGTAGTCGCAATTCATCCCCGCACCTTTTTCAACCATCAAACTTTATATAAGATCGCTCGCAAGCTTTTCAACCTAGATCCGTTCCACCTTGTTTTTTCCGCTTGTCTCATTAACATCCGGAAAACCCTCTTTTTCCGGCTATTTTCTTCGCAATAAAAGTATGGGCAACCATCCATGTTCGCCCAACCCACCTCCATACGTAAGTAATTAACAATTTACTCAACCTCATCTGTCACCCGGAAAATCCTCCACACTTAACATCGTAGCGCATTATCCGGGTATTATTTTAGCCTTCGCATTGTCTCGATATTCCCAGACTCGGATAATCTGATACTCCGAATCTTACTCCATACATCTCTTGTCCCTTGCAGGTCAACTCCATGGCTCCGAAAAGACAGGGAAGGCACCCGGCTCCGACCAAGACCCCTCAAACCACTTCTGCCAACTGGGGTCGGTCTTCAACGACGAAGGCCAAGCTAGAAGGAATGGCCGAATTAGGAATTCTTCCCTCTCAAAAGGAGATACATTGGAGGGCTCCTGACGATGAGACCCGTCCTACTCCTGCCGGGAATGAGGTAATCTGTTTTACCGAGCACGTGACCCGGGGATTTCGTCCTCCGGGTCACCCTTTCTTCCGGGAAATCTTAAGCCACTACGGCCTCCGGGTGTTCGACATAGGGCCTAACTCTATGCTGAATATTACCCATTTCATAGTCTTGTCCGAATCTTACTTATGCATTCCACCAAGCCTGGATCTTTTTATTGAGTTGTTCCAATGCGAGCCGTGTCGCGAGAGCGATGACGGAGCTCTTCTTACCTGTGGCGGGGTATCTATCCAGCGCCGCAAGCACTCACTAATGCCAATTCTTAACTTGAACTCCCACATCAACAACTGGCAACTATCTTTCTTCTATTGCCATGACACTTCTCCGGATGGTGAGAGGAAATTGCCGGGTTACTCGGAGAGCCTCCTTGAACCCTCCGAGTCTTTTAGCGCTTTTGCACCCGAGCCTGATAGGGAAGCCATTCAGCCCTTTTTGGCCAAACTAGCAGCCCTCTCAGCCCATGGCCTTCTTGGGCTTAATCTAATAAAGACTTGGGTAGATTTCCGGGTTCAGCCCAACTCCATTCGTTCGAAGTTGCTACACGAGTACTCGGGTCACATCACGGACTCCCTCCGCTACTCCACCAAGAACTTCCCTGCTGGCAACACCAACAAGACCATCAAGGGTTTCCTGATGGAGAGGCTAGATGTTATAAAGAACGCTACCGGGTTACCCCCGTTTACTCGGGAGAATCCCGCTCCAGCGGTAAGACCTGACCCCCTTTTTCTTGTTTCAGCACTTTTATCCGCTATAGTCTCTAACCACTACTTGCATTTACTTGTTCTCAGGCTGACGATCCCTTCTGGAAGGTCGAGAACTCTCCTCCCTCCCAAGACCCCGAAGGGGAAAACGAGTCCATTGATGACGACGAGGGTACTCTTTCATAACCTTTATATCTGCCTTTCATCTGTGCCACCTTTCTTACCACTCGCCCTTTCTTATCTGATACTTACTCGGCTTTCAGGGTCAGAGGACGAAGAGGAGGAAGAAGAAAATGACCCGGAAGCCACCGAGTCTGACCAGGAACCCCCAGTTGGAAACAAAAGGAAAGCTAGAGGGGTAGTTGAAAAGGTTCCCTTCTCTTCCATGTCTTGTGCGCCTTACTCCTTTGCCACTATGCGTGAACTTAATGTGCGATTATCACATTCACCCTTCTTGAAGGACCCTCTCCCGACTAAACGTAGGGTGACCCGGAGTTCTCCGGGGGATGATCCCCTTAACCCGGGTATCTCCACCTCACCCGCTCGTCGAGCCAGCACCCCTCCAGCTCAACCTTCTCAATCTCCTCAACGTCATCCATCTCCTAGTCATCCACTTGCCGGGCAATTTCGCGTACCGCAGCCAGTGCTTTTACCAACGTCATCCGCCTCCAGCTGCGAGCTTCCCCCGGACTATGCTGTGAACACCGGGTAAACTACCTTTACTTACATTCTCTCGCACTTGTTATCTTTCTTTTTTCCATACATTCCACTAATCAATGTCTCTTTTTTTTTCTTTCAGTGCCACAGTTACGCTGAGTGACCCGGATATTCCTGAAGCAGAAAGGCAGGGCGAGGAGAAGCCGAGTAATAACATGGACATTGAGGTTGAGGACGAGGCCGAGGACGGAAATAAAGAAGACCCTTTTAAGGACCCACCTCCACCAAAAACTGCATCACCCCAGCCCTCTGAGGAGGTGGACGAAGATATCATTTTGGAGACCAGGTCGGGTTCTCCTAACCCGGACACTCAAACGGTCCGGGTTTCGAACCCCAGACCCGGAACAACCCTTCAACAGGAAGGCCAGTCTTCCGGCCCTTCTCGACTTCGACCTGAAGACATGACCTTTGCTCAAATGCTAGATGCCCTCCATACCTTGAAGGGTGATGAAGAAAACATACTAGACGCCTTAATAACCAAGCACGAGGTAATCCCGAGTAGTACCAATTGTTTCCACACATAGTCCCCAAGTTCCGAGTAAATTACTAAGTAACTTGCTTGGAACTTTGTATAATGTTTCTGGCTAATCCCTCTTCATGCTTCCTTATAGGACTATGTTTCACAGTTGGAGAAGAAGCTGGCCAAGTCCACCAAGCGTATTGAAAAAGAAACGGCCCTTCGTGAAGCTGCGGAGACTGAAGCTCGCAGGTGCCAAAAAATGACGAGAAGGTACAGGAAAAGAGCTCACAAGGCTAAGGATAAACTGACAACCCTTTCCGTGCAAATTGCTGACGTTTATCGTACCGCGACTGGTAAGATTTTTAGATTTCACCTTTTTTATGACCCGGATTCCTTTGATATGAACCACTGCACTTGCTTACTTATTATCTTTGCTCCTTTGGCCTCTTTAGCAGGCCCAAGTGATGCTGCCCCCGAAGAAGATGACGCTGCTAAGCTAAAAACCATCAAAAATACTCTTCGCCAACTTTGCAGCGGAGTTAGCTGGATACTTGATGAGTTGCGACTGCCGGGTGTCAGGCCAGATAATATGAAGAGATTACTGGAATTCTGCTCGACGATCCCCGAGTGGATTTGGCACTGGAAACGGTCCTCCTGCCGATTTGGGGTAACCCGAGGGCTCGCGTTGGCTAAAGCCTACGCTCCCAAGCTAGAGCTGGCCAAACTTATGAGCGGATTTCCAGAGTTCAACTTGGATGGGTCCAAATTTTTGCCAAAGGACTTCAAGGCTATTCAGAAAGAAGTCCGTCATCCGGCTAGCGTTATCGCTGATAGCTTAGAGATTGATGTGATTCTCCCTGCTTATGATGCTAATGACAAGATTGTCCAGGCGAACCGCCCCCAGCCGTTCGATATGCTTGCCCGTTGGAGGGAGGAGGCAATCAAGATGAGGGACGAAGCTGCCAAGAAGGCCGATGCCGACTCTGCTCCTGCAACTTCGCAACCCGGGACTGCTACTGATCCGGGTGGCGCTGCCACCCCCAGTGGCAACAAGGGCAAGGCCAAGATGGATCCTGCAGCTTGAAATAATGAATATCGCCTATCATTCCATATGCGTCAGTCGGCAAAGCGTCGTTAAAACAGCTTTATTATGTGTTTAAGCGGAGCGCCTGTGCTCTTTTGATACTTTTAGGGTTTTTGTAATATTTTTGTTTAAACTCCCGATGCACTTTGCGCCCCCTTTGGGTTTTTGATTAATGTGTCTTTGCACCCGCTTGTTCTTGATATCCACTTACTTTATTCTTGATACCTTGTACCTTTACTTTTTTTTTATGCTTTCCTTGGCGAGACCCGACCTCCGGGTTTCGTTGGCATCTGGGGAACGGGCTTACACCCGGATCCCTAGGCCCCCGAGACCCGGATGCGTGGCTCGTTGGAATTTTATCGGCTGGATAATGCTTTTTCTTCTTCAGGGCTCACAAGTCCCCCAGTCCGGGTTTCCGCGTCTAGGACTCGTGATTGTTTCTTTCCAAGGAAACGAATCGCCTGTCGCTAAATGCCCAAGACTTCAGGACAGCTTTTTATGATGTTTGAAGTTATGCTTGATAATTGTTGAGTTTCCGGCTGCTAACCTTATACTCTGCATAACTTGTGGTTTAGATGACCCTTTCAACTACCTTGTACTATAAGCCGGCTTTCGCGTGGATACCATGTTGTTACATCAATACGAAAACGGGGTCAAGCAAGTCCCGTTTGGGTCTCATGACCGACAATAATCGTAAGCGAACAAATCATGCCACTTTGTTGCGAGTCACATCGAGCTTAAGTAAGAATAGCCGAGAAATTTGGACTTCTTTGTCCGGTTATAAGATTGTAGCCGCACTCGTTTTTTCGAGTGACCGGCCCCTATAACTCATTGGCATCAAGGCCGGGTCTTTTTTTGAGTTTGCAGCTGTGCTTATAGGAGCGACCAGCCCTCAAGACCTGAATATGCACACCGTATAAATGACAATTGCCTCTTTTCTTGATAATCCCCTTTTTATTTGATATGAGAAAATTATGCCAGCAAGCCGCCTCATTAAAAACCCATCCAGTCCCCAAGGGTGCCCCGGATAGGAAAAGAGTGCGCCTGAAACCTGCTGCCTGTTACATCGTTTTCTGCTAAGTATAGTACGGACGTAGCTGAGCCACGTTCCATGGTCTATCTCTTTCTTGCATAGGTGCAGTAGTGTGAGCAGTGTCGTTGATTGTGGCCGATTCTTCTCTTGCATCTATCAAGTAATATGACCCATTATGCAGACTCCGGCTTACGATGAAAGGTCCTTCCCATGGTGGCGATAGTTTGTGCTTTCCCTCGTTTGTCTGAACCAAGCGCAGGACCAAGTCTCCCTCCTGGAAGACCCGGCTTTTCACCCGCCGGCTATGATATCTTCGCAAGTCCTGCTGATATATGGCTGACCTTTCCAAGGCTTGCTCCCTTTGTTCTTCTAACATATCCACGGCGTCTTGCCGGGTCTTCTCGTTCTCCACTTCAACATAGGCTGTCACTCTTGGTGAATCATGAATGATGTCGCTTGGTAATACTGCTTCTGCGCCGTAGACCATGAAGAAAGGTGTCATCTGGGTGGATCGGTTAGGTGTAGTGTTGATACCCCAGACCACGGAAGGAAGTTCTTCAACCCATGCCCCAGCGGCCCTGATACAAGGAACCCTCAGTCTTGGTTTCAATCCACGAAGTAGCTCTTGGTTCGCCCTCTCCACTTGCCCGTTGGCTTGCGGATGTGCCACTGATGCTACATCAAGCCTGATTCCATTGCTGCCACAAAATTTTTCCATCTCTCCAAGGGACATGTTGGTTCCATTGTCGGTAATTATGCTGTGGGGGTATCCAAACCGGTATATAATTCTTTTCAGGAACTTGACTGCTGTGGCCGCTTCGCAATTGGTGACCGGCATGACCTCCACCCATTTGGTAAACTTATCAACAGCCACTAAAAGGTGCGTCTTCTTGCAAGGTGACATATGGAAGGGGCCAACCATGTCCATACCCCAAACAGCGAATGGCCAAGTTAATGGGATGGTCCGTAACTCCATAGCCGGCACATGAGTTTGGCGAGCGTACCTTTGACATCCGTCGCACCTTGCCACTATCCGTTCCGCGTCTGCTAGAGCTGTGAGCCAGAAGAACCCATGCCGATAGGCCTTGGCCACAAGGGACCTTGTGGACGCATGATGCCCACAATCACCTTCATGGATCTCCTTAAGGATCTGTCGGCCTTCTTCTGGTGTCACACAGCGCAAAAAGACTCCTGCCGCACTTCTCTTGTACAACTCTCCATTTATAATAGCATATCCTTTTGCCCGCCTCACGATTTGTCTTGCCAGTACCTCCTGTTCTGGTAGTTCGCCCCGCGATAAGTAGGCCAGATATGGCTCTGTCCACTCGGGGACATCACGTATTGTAGCCACGAGCTCCACGTCCGGGTCTTGATTTGCTAATTCTTCTTCAGACTCGGATTTAACCGACGGTCGCCATAGCTCGTCCAAGAAAACATTAGGTGGAACCGGCTCCCTGCGCGAGCCGAGTCTGGCGAGTGCGTCCGCCGCCTCGTTTTTTCTTCTGTCTATGTGCTCCACTTCATACCCGGAAAAACACCCGGCAACCCTATCAACCTCCCTGCGGTACGCTGCCATAGTGGCGTCCTTCCTGTCCCAGGTTCCTGATACCTGCTGCACCACGAGATCCGAATCTCCAAAGCATCGTATCCTTCTAATGTTCATCTCCTTGGCTACCTTCAAGCCATGCAACAGAGCCTCATACTCGGCCACGTTGTTTGAGCAATCAAAGTGAATCTGCAGCACGTAACTTAGTTTATCCCCCTTTGGCGATGTCAGCACCACTCCGGCTCCTGACCCCTCGTACTGCTTTGATCCATCGAAGTGCATGGTCCATGACTCGGAACTTGGAACTGCGGTAACCGTTCCAGTGTGCGTCCAGTCGTTAACGAAATCAACCAAAGCCTGTGACTTGATTGCCGATCTGGGCTCGTAGCTGATATGATAATCTCCCATCTCTATTGCCCATTTGGCTATTCTTCCCGTTGCATCCGAGTTTCTGATGATATCCGACATTGGTATTGAACTAACCACTGTTATGGGATGTTCTTGGAAATATGGCTTCAACTTCCGGCTGGCCATAAAGACCCCAAACACCAATTTTTGCCAATGTGGGTAACGCTGCTTCGCTTCCGATAACACCTCGCTGACATAATAAACCGGCCTCTGGACCGGGTAACCTTTCCCATCTTCTTTGCGTTCCACGACAACTACTGCGCTGACGGCTCGGGGACCGGCTGCCACGTATAATAACATAGGCTCTTTAGGACCCGGCGCCGCTAGTACTGGCGCTTCAGATAACTGCTTCTTTAGTGCTTCAAACGCCTCATCTGCCTCCTGATCCCATACGAACTTATCTGATTTTCGCAAAAGCCGGTACAAGGGTATTGCCTTTTCTCCAAGCCTGGATATGAACCGGCTCAGAGCTGCCACGCAGCCCGTGAGCTTTTGAACGTGCTTCAAATTTTCCGGTTTCTTCAAATTCTGGATGGCCTTGATTTTATCCGGGTTTGCCTCGATTCCTCTCTCGGAGACTATAAAGCCAAGTAACTTCCCGGCCGGAACTCCGAATACACACTTCGTTGGGTTAAGCTTCATCTGATACCTTCTCAAGTTTTTAAACGTTTCCTTTAAATCATCAATAAATGTCTCTGCCTTCCGGGTCTTAATAACCACATCATCCACATACGCGTGCACGTTGCGCCCAATTTGATCCTCGAAGCACTTCTGAATACACCGCTGGTAAGTTGCGCCCGCATTTTTCAATCCAAACGTCATGGTTTTGTAGCAGAAGGCCCCAAAAGGGGTTATGAATGACGTTTTTTCCCAATCCTCCCTCTTGAGTTTAATCTGGTGGTACCCCGAATATGCGTCCAAGAAACATAGCAAGTCGCTTCCGGCTACCGCGTCTATGATTTGGTCTATCCTTGGCAGCGCGAACGGATCCTTTGGACAATGCTTGTTGAGGCTCGTGAAATCGATGCACATCCTCCATTCATTTGTCTTTTTCATCACGAGAACCGGATTTGCTAACCAGTCGGGGTGAAATACTTCCATGATAAAGCCTGCGGTTAATAGTCGCGCGATTTCCTCACCTATAGCTCTTCTCCTTTCCTCATTCATTTTTCTCAAACCTTGCTTCACAGGCCTGGCCCTGGGATCCACATGCAAACTGTGCTCTGCCAACTCGGTGGGGATACCCGGCATGTCGCTGGGTGTCCAGGCAAACACATCCGCATTTGAGCGTATGAACTCCACTAGAGCCTTTTCTTGCGCGCTTTCCAAATTGGACCCTATAGTGAACTGCTTGGTGGGGTCTCCTTCCACAAAATCTACTTTCTTGGTGTCTTGAGCCGCCTTAAATTTTACTCTTTCGTCCTCAGAATCTGGTCTTCTCAATGCTGTGCCATCATCCGGATCCACCTGAGACCGGTAATATTTAAGTTCTTCCTTTCTGCAGGCTTGTTCAGCCATTACCGAATCTCCCTCATCGCATTCTGCTGCTATATCCCGGTTTCCATGGATAGTGATGGTCTGCTTGGGGCCTGGAATCTTTAACTGCAAATATACATAGCACGGCCTAGCCATGAACTTAGCATAAGCCGGCCTTCCGAACAATGCGTGGTAAGGACTGTGCAACCTGACCACCTCAAACGTGAGCCATTCCACCCGATAGTTATCTACCGACTCTCCGAAGGCTACTTCCAATGTAATCTTTCCTTCGGGGCGCGCCGAATGACCCGGCACGATTCCATGAAAAACCGTCGAACTTTTATGTAGCTGAGATTCTTTGAGGTTCATGCGCAAGAAGGTTTCCCAATATAGGATGTTGATGCTGCTCCCTCCGTCCATCAATACCTTTCTCAATTCATAACCATTGACCTGTGGCGAGACTACTAACGCCAGGGTTCCGGGGCGCTCTATTCCTTCCGGATGATCCCTTCTGCTCCACGTTACCTCTTGCTCTGCCCATCTCAAGTATCCCGGAGTGGTCGAGGAAACTGAATCCACTGTCTGTTTTAACGCCTTTTTGTCCCTGTTGGAAGTCCCTGTAACATGCACATGATATTGTCCTTTTAAATTGAGCGTACGTACCATACCGATGAAGATACTGATTTGGCCAATCGACACCGTGGATCCGGATTCGAGGTGATCCGGCTCCAACTCCCACCCGGAATTGTCCACTATCCTTTTTCCTTCGTCATCGGAGTAGATCTCGCCGACGACAAAGTTCTTCATGTTCTTCCGAGCTTCTCCCGTGATGTAAACACCTTTGGACGCAGGCCCCACGGTGGGCGCCAACTGTCGTGGGATAATCACGGCAGACGTTACCGGGGGTAACTGATCTTGGGGCAAGTCGACACAGGTATTCGGGAGAGGGTTTAGCTCGAAGGAAGACATGGCGGAAAGCAATCTAAGAACCGGAAAATAACTCGCCGGATCTCAGTATGAATTATGCTGGGTACTTGATAATAGGTGTTACAACTATGACTTGTATCTCTGGCAAACTAAACCTAGGGGCCGGTTTATAAAGCACCCGTACACCCCTAACTTGCCCTCCAAGGCACATCTTGAGTCCTACTCGAACTCCACATACAAACCCTAACTTCCCTTACCGCAGCCCACAATCCGGGTTACGAATCTTACAAGCCTTTGGGCCTTCCGGTAATCTCTTTACCCCTAGCCGGATATCGCTCAGCACACCTCGGGCCGGATTATATCTTGAAGTGGGCCTACCGGGTTACTATCCCCCCATCAACGAGCTTCGCCTCGACTCGGTGAAGCCGATGATGCCCATGGTGTGCACGGTGGCGGCCTCGAGTGGTGGCGCGGTGTGGACCTGGGGCGGCGCAACTCCGGTGATCGTCGGGGACGTGGTTCCGCTGCGGGAAAAACCGAAACAAGGGCATGAGGAGGTGCAGGGAGTTGAGGGGAAGAGGAGGGGCGTAAAATGGGCGGCGGGGACCTACTGCTGTTGCCGGAAGTGATGAAGAACGGCGGCGGCCAGTACGGACTCCGGCGAGTGATTTCTTCCTCGTGGAGGCGCGATGCGGGGAGATGGGAGAGGGGTTTTGGAGAGGGGCTCGGGGTCGTTTTATAGGGCCACGGAGGGAAAGAATCCACGGCCTTAATGGCCTGAAATCAATGGCGGAAATCCTGGCCGAAACGGCCGGGGTTGCCTTCCGGAAGAGGAAGACGGTGACGTCAGCGATGACGTCATCTTTTCTTTTTATTTTTCTTTTCTTTTTTCCTGTTAAATAAAAACCTTAATAACTTCTGTTTTAAATATCCAAATGACATGAAACAAAATTCTAAATTCTTGAAATTTCAAATACTTTTTAACAGTACAATTTTTTAAAACAAATCAACATATTTTATTTTTGAATTTTGGAAATTTGAATAATTCCTTAATAGTCACTTAATGTGATTTTTAATTTAAAAAAATATAAAACATAGTTATTGGTCAATTAAAATTTTGGTGACATTATAAATGTTGAAAACATAATTTTGAAAGTCCTTTCATCTTGTTTTCACAATTTTAAATTTTGAAAATATAAATAAAACACTAATGGTACTTTAAGGCCATTTTAAAATTTAGAAAATAATAAATTGATGTTATTGACTAAATAAAATTTCAGAGACATTTTACATGTCATATATATTATTTTTTGGAAAGCCATTTGTAAACCATTTTCATGTTTTATAATTTTAGGATATGAAGGAAAGTAACTTAATGCTATTTAATTTGTTCCTATCAAATAATTAATATTGTTGATCAAAAAAATTTGGAATAAAACCACAAGTCATAAAATTGTTTTCAAAACCCTCTTTTATGTTATTTTCAAAACAAAGCATTTTATTTTCACACCTTCATGTTTAAAACTTGAAATAACAATTAAAAGTTATTATTAAGTATTTTATTCTTATCAAATGTTGTTGAGGCTTGGAAATCTATTAAGGGTTATAATTCTTTGATTTTTGTTGCCATAGAATATCCTAAAAGTAATATTGGTGTTGCAAACATTTTAGGTAAGGGTTTGTTGATAAAAAGATATTTCCTTTATATAATAATAAATTTATTTTTGAATAAGGTTTTAGAGTTTAAGGAACAAGGCATAATTGGATTGGTAAACTCAATATACTTGGTATAGGACCTAATATTTCATTTGTGTTGAGTTTTATTTGATTTTGGTGACTGGTATTGGCATGAAAACAAAAGTTTCAAATTTTTGTGATTTTTGCATTTTCCAAAAATCAAGGATGTTACAGCTGGTTTCCACTCGTGATCAGTACGAGGAAAGCCAGCAGATGTACCACACTGGAAACCCAGCTCCAAAGGTATAGTTTTAACTCTTTGGGAACTTTCCTGAGTTTCATTTTTTCTCGGATTTTTCCCTTAGTCAAACTTTCTTGCTTTTCACATCTTCTCGACCTTCCTGATGCCGACCTCGCGACCGATGCCGAGATGGACGCGCTTCGCGCTAACTTTCATTCAAGCGGACGGAAGCACAAGAAGCCCTCCGCCACTCACGAGGTGATCGACCTTGACGGTGTTGCCGTCGCAACTTCCAGATAAAAATCCCGGGCTTTTTATTTCTACGCTTTTTATCGCATGTTTTTCATTTCTCGGAAACTCATTTCTCGGAGTTTTTCTACTCTTTTTCTTTCTATCCTTGCTCCTACCACTCTGAAGGTAAAGGGCTGGAAGAAGCATAAGGTTGTTGCTCAAAGAGGAGCAATTCCATCTCCCACTGCTGCACCAGATACTCCAATAGCAGCGGGGAAGGAAAACTCGGCTGCAAATGAGGGAGAATATCCCTTGCAATCCAGCCAGCCCGTTGCGCCCGAGTAGGATGTCACGACCCCGGACCCAGAGATATACATACTGTTATGTGCTCCTAGCCATGGACTCACAAGAGTTTCAGGGTTACCAGCCCCGGCCGCAAGAAACGACGGCAGGCAGACTGGATTCATCGGCACGTAGTCCGGATCCCCAGTCTACTACTCCTTGTACCCATGCTAGTCATAACCAAATATGCATATCAAAGCGTCCATGAATCGTATGAAACTGAAGGAAACAGGACCAAAGCTATACATAGATGCTATGTGTCTAGAAAGTGCAACAACAATCGAGGGTTACTGGGGTTACCTCGCCCCAGGCCGATCACATCGACAGGCGGGCTCGGACATGGATCATCGGCTCCACAACCCCTCGACTGCGACAACTATGCAGGCATAGCCAAAACTGTATAACAATGAGCTCGAAACCAACAACCGATCAAAGCAGTACTCTAAACATGAAACTTGTATTAAACAGGTGTTATTAGAGTATAGCTTTACAAACAGAGGTTACATGACCCAACATTACATCAGATAACGGAAGGCAAATTATGTTGCTAATCAACAAACACCAAAAGGCCTAAGAGGCCGCAACATAAGGCGACGTCCCAGCCCATAGATTCCAGGCTGCTACCTGGGAACCCCAAACTACTCGTCGATGTCCACGTTCAACCACCACTGAAGTGATGAACTCCACTTGAACCAAAATTAAGCAAACCTGAGTACGGGAGGTACTCAACAAGACTTAGTTAACCTATTATATATCTGCTGTTTTCAGAAAGGGTTTTATGAAGGCTATTTTGCGTAAAGCAATCTTTGTTTTCCAAGTCGAGGAAGAATATCACGTCTAAAGGAGTATTTTCAAAACAGATGAAAAGACTACTCAACTTCTGAAATGATCATCTTTTCATCCACCAACATCATTTCCCAGCACCTCACATGCTACAAGGATTACCCCTCCCGGCATCTCCGGGGAGGCACCCTTCATCTATTTCCTCCATGCTTTGTCAACATCTTTTACGTCATGTTCAAGTTATCTATGGCCAAATTACTTTCACCAAGCCGTCCTTAACCGCGGACACGGCTTCTCGAAAAGATTTATCCCTGCAGGGGGTACACTTTACCCACACGTACCATCCGACTCTTAGCGCCACATGTACGTTCTTCCATGGAACGCGGCAGAGGGTGGCTGGCCACGACCTTTACCTTACCCGACCCTATCCATGAGTCAACCCAAGACATGGCCACCCCATCAACAGGGAGTTGGCCATCCTCCTAACGGCACATGTCTCTGTGAGGCGGGGTCAAGATCCGTGTACGTCCATCACTTGGCCCCGGTCACGCCCTAGCGGAGCATTTTGTTTTCAAAACCGTTTAAAAGGTTTTATTTGCGGTGTCGAATGGAAATCTCAAACTACGTGACTCATGGATAAAGCCAGCTAAGTTAGTCGGTCGGCGAGGCTCATGGCCATCGCGCGTGGTTGTACGCTCAGTCTTGGCTTCTGCGTCCGACCTTACTCCTAGGGGTGGCAAGTACGGAACGAACAACCACTTCCCAAGTGGCCTTCCGTCCAAGTCTTAGTCAAGTTAACCACACAAATCTCATCTTACCACGTCATCATATCATACTAGGTTATCGCAGCTCTGATTCATCAACCGGATGGAGCAGAGGTAACAAGCATGTAAAGCTAAGCGAAGCATGTATGAGGCTCTGGCGATGCGCACAAGCAAAACTATGGCGGCTAGGAGCAGTGGATCAGGATATTGAGGCAATGCAGTATATAGGTGAACTATATCTAGTAGCATCAAATACTTTGGAATCGAATGCAAAGTACGAGATTCAAATGTTGTTCGAAAGCATATATGAGCAGACAAGAGGTTATGCTTGCCTTGGTAATAAGAAAACCAGATAAAGATCTTCTGGAATAAGTGCTTGACTTGTCGGTTAGGATCAAGTATTCGCCATTGGACTGCTGGCCTTCTTTTCGGAGTCACGTTCTACCGAGGGGAAACAACACCGAAAGAGAAATAACAATCAACCATGGCATCGATGCAATGCGCAACATGTATGCATGATCAAGTTAATGCACTGAAGTAAAGCCCTGAACATGATCGTTGGGTTTCTAGGGTTCATATGTCAGTTATGCATTTTTACTGAAATTATCCCGAAATAGACCCCGGAGGGTAATTCGGGTGGTTATGAAGGTGAGTACCATTTTAGTTGCTCAAATTGGTTTGAAAACATCATAACTAGATTCCATTTGTCATTTTGAGCAATTTGGTATATAACTTTTATTTTTCTAAATTTAGTGAATAAAAACTTATTTTTCTATTTTAAAAGATTAAACAACATTAAATAAAGGCCATTTTTTGGACTTTCTAAAACATGGGTGAAAATGACATATTTGAAAAGAGTACATTTTTCTGAGCATTTCCACATTTTTCTCATATTTTTCTGAGTAACATTTTGGAAGATATTAAATTATCAAATTTTATACATTTTCTGGAATTATTAAACAGAGGGTTATGACATCACTGTGATGTCACTGTGACATCATAGTGCTCTATTCTTCACAACTGAATTCAAATTCGAACGAATTCGTGTATAATCGAAGAAACAAACTATACCACAGCGTAGAGGAGATCGAGAGGGAACTAGGGGTGGTGGTGGAAGGACGAATGGTGGCCGGATTCCTCTCCGGCGACGAGGTCCGACGGCGGCGGATGGCGGCTATGGTGCGGAGGTGCTACGGAGGGGGAGGGAGGGGATGGAGACCACCTGAAGGTTCAGGAGCTCACCACGGTGCCGGTGGTGAGATCGGGGAAGGCAGGAGAGGCCGGAATCGCCGGCGGCGAACGACGAACGGCGGCGGCCGTAGCGGAACCGGCGGTGGAATTAGGAGCCTCCAGGGCCTCCCGACTTGCGAGCGAGCTCGAGGGAAGAGAGGAAGGCACGGCGGAGCTGATGGCGTGCACAGTGGTGAGCGGGGATGGCCATAACGGCGACGATTCGACGGCGGCCGTCGGACTAGGGTTAGGGTTCGGTTAGGTCTCCCGCGGAACATAGATACAGAGACGGAGGGAGGGGATAGAAAGCGAAAGGAAGGAGAGGCAGCAAACTTTCTTTCGCCCTTATCCCCGCAAGGAGGCAGGCACAGAGGAGGTGACGTCGATGATGGAGGGCCGGACACGCAGGTGCTGCCTTCTGGCCGAAGGAGGAAGAAGACAAAGTGCATTTTGCGAAAACCGCCAGAAATTGCTGAATTTTACAAAGAAGTCCATTTCTCTTTAAAAACAGAAAAGAAAACTAGGTTTTGAGGACCTTTTTGCAAACAGAAGAATTAGCAAAAATTGTTTTTGGAAAGCTTATGAAATTTCCAATCTTGCCAAAAAAAAATTGTGAAATTGAAATATTTTTCAATACGAAACTTTGGAAACCAAAATAAGTACTATTTGTGATATTTTCTCAAACCATTTAAATTCAAATTTTAAATTGGTTCAAACATGGTTTAAAATTTTTGTTTTCATGCATGTATGAGATGAACACAACACCACACACTTTTGTTAGCAAATTTGGGATGTTACATCGGACGCGAGGGAAAGGGCGGTGCCGGAGGATGGAGGCCCTTCAAACGTTCTAGAGGAGGAGCCAAACCCCAACTTCAATCCCGAGTTCAAGGTAAAAGAAGAAAATTGTTTCGACGAACAGGGATATATTCATCCGTGGGCGAAGGAACATTTTGCTCGTGCTCCATTAATCCGTCCCTAGCCACCCGTCGGGCTTATAGTTAGGAATAATTACGTATTGTCTCCTCGGCAGGTCATACAAGACAGCTTTTGCCATGTCGGAATCCTCTTTGCAGAGTATGCAAAGGAGTTTTCCGAGAATTTGATAGGCCTTCAGAAAATGAGCATGGTAAATATCTCTAGCCCCCAAGAATTTAGTCAATTGTATTCTTTATTGACTGAATATTTTCTCCTTATTCTTGCTTTTTTTTACTTAAGCGATACTTCTCTTGTCCATGTTTCAGCAAACTGCCGAGACGATTAACATGGTAGTTTTTAATAAACTTACCATCAAGAACAAGGAGGTTAAAACTCTCCTTGGGATTCTTGAAGATAAAGACTCGGAGTTGGCATCTGTTCAGCGAGAGCTGAAGGAATCAGCAGGTAAATATCTCATCTTATTCACACTGCTGTTTTGAGAAAATTTCTAAGTCATTTTCCGAGTTTTTGAACTCTTCATTTTTCTTGCTTTTCAGCTTCTTTGGCGAAAGACAAACAGATAGCTGAAGATGCTGGCAATGCTGAGAACCTCCGGAAGGAAAACTCGGAGCTTTCCAAAATCAATGTAAAGCTCCAGAAAGACCTAGAGGCCAGCCAGCTGGCTGTTGGGATTGCCGAGTCCAAGGCTTCCGCCCAGGCCGAGAAGGACAAGGCCACCATCCTGGACCTGGAGAACGCGCTAGATCAATGCCTTGAAGAAGGCATTGAAATGGACAATATTCTCGGTAAGATTTAGCTCTTTTACCGGATATTTCTCCTTATAGTTTTTACAATATGTTTCCTTTTTCCTCCTCTGTTTTTTCTAACTTTTCCTTTTTGATTTAAACAGAGGGGAACCCCTTGCTTACCCGGATTGACAGAATCTGGCTTTCGGGAGAATCTTCGCTACGCTGAAGACTGCGGGGATGTTACTTGTGAACAAGTACATTCCCGACAAAGCAGGAGAAATCTCGGAAGTTAGCAAGCTTCCGGAAGAAATCGAGGAGGTGGCGAACCAGAAGGAATCCTGGTTCCGCTCCGCAGCTCGTGGTGGTGCGCGCATGGACCTTGGGCTAATGCGTATGCACTACACCACCGCCAAGTCCTGGCGCGTGGCGACCGGTATCCCCCAAGGATACACGGAAGCGCAGAGAGCCAGCATCTTCGATTCTATCAAGGTTCATGCTACAATGATAGCACAAATGGTGTCGATCTCCACCTTCTACCCGGAGGAAGAGATTCCGGCAACTCCCGAGGACCCCAGCAGCGAAGAGGAGGACTCGGATTCTGAAGAAGCCGCTTGATTCCTGAGTAGTTAGCAAGAACAAAATAGAAGCATTACTATTATTTCAATGTAACATCCATTGTAATGCTATCTATCTTTGTATAAACAATTATTCCCCTTTTGCAGTAAAAAATTTAGTCTTTGCAATTTTTCTGGGTTTTAGTTCCTTTTCCTTCTAAGTTCTCAGGTTTATACGTTTTGACTGTCCTTAGTGTTGAAATGGCTCAATAGTAATTAAACTTCATGCCAAGTGACTGGGTGCAAACCTATCAGTCGAAACTCGGAAACATGGATTGTACTTAGGCATTTTTACTTACTAATTCCAGTGACCCAACATACAAACTATCAGATAATACTTAGGAAAAAGTAAGGAACTTTGAAAAACTATGAAACTCGGGCACACAGGCACAATCTGGATTTCCTTAAGCCTTCTTAGGCTAGAAAAGCATTCAGATTTATAACTCCGAGCATGAAGGAAAAGTTCGGGTTAACATTGAAGCAATTTGAAAGATCACTGGGAAATAGATAAGATGGTACTTATGCTTTAAACAATAACAATAAGGCAGATAAAAATGCATGGATTCCAACAACTTTATTTCATGATCTCAAAGATGTTTACATAGAATTTGAACTAAGTGTAAAAGGGACGTAACTGCTGGATGCTCCAGAATCTCTTTGTTTCTCCCAGTTCTACATCTATCTTTCCCTTTCTTTTGCGATTCGGTCTTTTAGGATCATCTTCTGTATCCCGAATGTCTACAAGATAGTAAGATCCATTTTTCATAGCCTTGCTAATGACAAATGGTCCCTCCCAAACTAGGGCTAATTTGTGCTTCCTTTCATGCACCAATCTTAGCACTAAATCACCTTCTTTGAAAGAACGGTGTCTGATTTTCCGACTATGATAACGTCGCAGTCCTTGCTGATAAATGGCGGATCTTTGTAGCACAAGCTATCGTTGTTCTTCTAAGAGATCAACAACATCCTGGCGTGCGTTTTCGGCATCCGAGTCTTCGTATGCTAACACTCTTGGGCTATCATGGATCAGGTCCGTAGGAAGCACTGCTTCCGCGCCATAAACCAGGAAAAACGGAGTTTGTCCAGTTGATCTATTTGGCGTCGTTCGAATACTCCAAAGCACGAAAGGCAATTCTTCTACCCATGCTCCAGCTGCTCTATGAAGAGGAGATTCGAGTCTTGGGCGTATTCCCTGCAGGATAGAACTATTCATTCGTTCAACATGTCCATTGGATTGTGGGAGTGCCACAGATGCTAGATCTAGGCGAAGTCCCGTTTGTCGGCAATATTTTGCCAACTCTCCAATAGAGAAATTTGTCCCGTTATCATGATTATGTTGTGCGGAACGCCGTATCTCATGACTATGTCAATGATGAAATTTCTGGCGGTCACACCGTCAAGTTTCTTATGGGTTTCACCTCCACCCACTTGGTATACTTATCTACTTCAACAAATAGATGTGTAAGTCCGCCTCTTTCAGTTTTGAATGGTCCCATCATATCTAGCCCCCAGACCGCAAATGGCCATGTTATAGGGATATTTTTGAGTGCTTGATATGGCATATTCGTCTGCTTGGCGTAATACTGGCATCCGGCACATGTATTTACTATGTGCTCCACATCTGTCTTGGCTGTGAGCCAGAAAAACCCCGCGAAGAATGCTTTTTTGACTATGCTTTTTATTGAGCATGATGTCCACAATCTTCTGCATGGATTTCTTGCAGGATTTCTCGTCCTTCTTCTGGTGAAATGCACCGCTGAAAAATTCCGATAGTACTGCGTTTATACAACCATTAATTACCGCGTATCCTTTGCATCGGCGTTGTATCTGACTTTGCAAGACTTCGTCTGCTCCATCCGGGAACTTCTGATTGACTAAGAAGTTTAAATCTGGAATTGTCCAATCCGGGTTAACAACCATAACTTCAATTGACTCGGCAATGAGAGGATAATCAACATCTCCACCTTTGATTGATAGTTCATGCAAGTGTTGGACAAACACACCAGGTGGTAGGGTTTTCACTCTTTCCGATCCCATGCGGGCTAATGCATCTGCGTTCCAATTTTCTTTCCTTTTGATATGAAGTACTTCAAATCCTAGGAAGAAAATGGCAAACTCGTCCACAGTTCTTCGATATTCGGCCATAATGGGGCTTTTAGCATCTCATGTTTGGTTTAGCTGATGTTGTACCAAGTCAGAGTCACGAAACAAAGTATACGCTTGACGACTATCTCCTTTGCAATATGCAAACCATGAAGAAAAGCTTCATATTCTGCCAAGTTGGTGTTGTCATTGAAATGTATTTGTAATACATATTCCATTATGTCACCTTTTGGAGATTTAAGCACTACACCAGCTCCGGCGCCTTCCTTCATTTTGTATCCGTCAAAATGCATGATCCAATATTTCGACTTCGGCATTGGTGTGTTTTCCATTGCTTCTATCCAATCAGCGATAAAATCTGCCAACACCTAGGATTTAATTGCCGTCTGGGGTTAGTACTTAGTGTCGAACGCAGCTAGCTCAATACCCCATTTGGCTACTCGGCCTATTGCGTCCGCATTGTTGATGATATCCTCTCGTGGTGCTTTGCTTACCACTTTTATGGATGTCCTTGGAAATAATGGCGGAGTTTTCGAGATGCAAAAAACACGCCATATTCCAGTGTTTGATAATGTGGGTACCTTTGCTTTGACTCGGAGAACACTTCGCTAATGTAGTACACTGGATGTTGATCTAGTACACTTTGCTCATCTTTCCGCCTTTCCACAATTATCACCGTGTTAATAACCCTGTTTGTTGCTGTGAGATACAGTAACATGGGTTCTTCGTCTTTTGGGGATGCCAAAATCGGAGCTTTCATCAAGGTTTCTTTTAGCTGAGTTAATTCTTTGTCCGCTTCTTGTGTCCATTCAAATTTGTCGGATTTCTTCAACAATTTGTATAATGGCAGAGCTTTGTCACCTAGCCGGCTTATAAACCTGCTATCTGCGACTGCAGAACCCGTCAATCTTTGGATATCTTTTAAGCATGTAGGCCTTGTGATATTCAAAATTGCCTTGATCTTTTCCGGGTTTACTTCTATTCCTCTGTGAGAAATGATAAAACCTTGAAGCTTTCCGGAGGGAACCCCGAATACTCACTTTAATAGATTCAACTTCATCTTATAAGTGCGTAAATTTTCGAAAGTTTCTCGTAGATCTTCAAGCAGTGTATCATTTTCCTTGGAGACTACGGCAATGTCATCCACTAAACATGGACAGTTTTGCCGATTGGACTATGCATGCAACGCTGGTAAGTTGCGGCGGCATTCTTTAAGCCAAAAGGCATGGTTATGTAATAGTATGTTCAATACGGGGTTATGAAGGAAGTTTTTATTTGATCCTCCTCCTTCATACGTATTGGATGATACCCGGAATAAGCATCCAAAAAGCATAAAAGCTCAGAGCCAGCAGTGGCATCTATTATTTGATCGATTCACGCTAACGCGAACCTAACATTTGGACACAATTTGTTCAAGCCGTTGTAATCTATACACATCCTAAGAACAATACTTTCTTTCTTCGGGACTAATACTGGGTTCGCAGACCAATCAGTATGTATAACTTCCCGGATAAAATCAGTTGCTAAAAAACGGATAATTTCCTTGCCTATAGCCTTCCGTCTTCTTCCATTGAAACGACGGAGACCTTGTTTGATGGGTTTTGAACCTGGAATTACTTTGAGTTGGTGCTCAGCAAATTCCCTGGGTACACCTGACATATCAGCAGAACACCAGGCGAAAATGTCCCAGTTCTCACAAAGGAACTTGATGAGCGTGTCTTCTTATTTGTCACTACGACAAATTTTGTCGGATCTTTGGGATCTAGGATAACCTGTCTTGTATTTTCGGAGGCCTTGAAGCTATCTGTCGGCTTCCGACTTTCTTTTCCTGACGGCATTTCCATCGGCGAAACTTCCTTAGCTAGCTCATTTAATTCCTCCTTCCGAATCACCTGTTCGGCGCAGAGGGCATTTCCTTTCTCCAGCTCGTTCGCCAATTTGTAATCTCCAGTTATGGTAATTACTCCTCCTTTTGACCCTGGCATCTTCAGCTTGTTATAGATGTAACATGATCTTACCATGAATTTGGCTAAAGCCGGACGTCCGAGTATTGCGTGATAAACACTTTCGAACGGCGCCACCTCGAATGAGATTTTTTCCTGGCGGAAGTGTTCTCTTTTTTCAAAGGTTACATCTACGGAAATTTCTCCTAGGGATTGTGCTTGTCTGCCAGGAACAATACCATGAAACCGTATATTACTGTGCCTGAGCTGGGTCTCGAAAATGTGTAGCTACTTTAATGTACTCACGTACATGATATTGATACTAGATCCTCCATCCATCAGCACTCTTTTGAGTCTAGTGTTTTGAACAATAGGGCTTACGACCAAAGCATGTGTGCCGGGTTCTGGGATATTTCCGGGATGATCTAACTGATCCCAGGTAATTGGCATATTTGAATACTTCAAGTACATTGGTGTTGGTGGAACAACCGCGTTGATTTCTTGAAGTGTTCTTTTCGCCTGTTTTGCTGAGGGAGTTGCCAGGAAAGTTAGGTTACATTCTCCTTCAACTCTCGGGAATTTTGGCTCGCCTTTTTGCTGTTGTTCCTGAATTTTATCGTCAGTGGCCGATTCACTTTCTTCTTTCTCAGCTTCTGGCTTTTGCTTGTTGAATTTCCTCTTGTAATTCATTCCCTTATTTCCGGATCCTGCAGTGCCCTTCATATGCTTGTTGAGGCGGCATTGCGCATTTGTATGGGTAGGTTTCCCAAATTGCGAATGGTGGACACAGTTTTCTGACTTTATCTTTTCCCACTCTTCCTTAGAGTAGGAGATTGGTTATGTGCTTCTTCCTTTCCATTTGCTGCCATTATCCTTTCCAAAGGTTGTGTTTACTTCTTTGGGTTTTGCCTGTGCCTCTGGAGTAGCCTCCTTTTCAGAACGAGGTTTCTTTTTGGCCTATGCCAAAGCATCGATATTTCCACCTCTTTCTCTGATATCATCTTCAGCCGTTGCGTGCTCATTGGCGGTGGTAAGCATAGATCCGAGATCTTTGTGCTCTTTCGAACCAACCATGAACGATACAAGGTCGGGCTTCAGGCCATTGATGAAAGCATGCATTGCTTGTACATCACTTACTCCAGAACAACTATTCTTCATTGTTGTCCATCCTGAGATAAAGTCGACATACGACTCGTCCTCGTATTGGACGCAACGGTTCAGCTGGTTTATACTCTTAGGTCGCTTGTACGTGCCCCGAAAGTGTTGAGCGAATACTTTCACCATATCTTCCCAGCTGTCGACAGTTCTTGATGGTAACTGTAACATCCCAAGTATGAAAATACCCCCTACAATGTTTGATTTCATGTTTAATCAAAGTATTGCATCATGTCATCATGTTTAATTACTTGTTTGCATTTGTTACTATTTGTTTTGCATCTGTTTTATCTGGTTTTCATAATGAAACTCAATCAAATTCAAATGGTTATTTCATACTTGCTCTGTTACAACTTTTGGAATAAAAATCACAAATAAAAACAATCTATTTGTTGTCATATTTTTCAATATGGATCAACTAATAAAATGGTGTTTATATTTCCACTAATTCATTCCAAATTGGTTTTCAAATTCAAAGCAAATCATCAACAGCACCTCATTTGGAAATTATAAAAAATAACAAACCATTCCAATATTTCTAATCCAATTAATAATAGGGTTCACCCTATTAAGTTGTTGTTTTCTATATTAATTAACAAAATATTCCAATTCAAACCAAGTGTATTCAAACAGAATCCAATTTGAAACTATAAAAATAATAACCAAAACATTCTTTTATTCTTTGTTTCCAATTAAATATTTTGGGTCACCTTATTAAAAGGTTGATTTTAATAATCATTTTAAATATTCAAAAATCATCTAATTTGGTTTATTTTCCAAACAGCACAAAAATTTAAACATTTTTGAAATCCAAACTTGTTAACTATTTGAAATTAACATAACAAGCACACCCTAATTTTCTAGGATTTTTCCTAACACAACCACTTAACAATTTCTCCCATTTCTAATTCCTACACAAAAAAAAGGAAAAGCAAAATAGAAAACAGAAGGAAACGGCCGCGCGCGCGCAGCACACTAGCCAGCCCAGCCCTTTTCTCTCCCCCGCGCGCGCAGCCCAGCCCGCTAAGCCTCACTTACCGGTTCGTTTAGAACACGCCGTCGTCATCCTTGCGTACGGCAGCCATCGGAGCGAGCCACGTCGCCGTACGGCGGCGCCCGACGGCCAGGAGCCACCCGTGGGCGCTATAAGACCCCCATGGAACCCTAGGGTGCAGCACCTAACCCTAGGCTCCTGTCTCCCCCCTCGAATCCGCCGCCACCTCTTCCTCCCTCGCCGGAATTCCTTCTGTACCCACCTCGCCGTAGCCTCCTCTCTGAATCCGAGCACACCACCGTCTCCATGGACACGCACGCCCCCACCTAAGTGCTGGAACCGCACCGCCACCAACTCCTCTTCCGTTTGGACACCTGAGCGGAGCCGGAGATCCTCGGTAGCCGCGCCGCCGTCCACGCCGTCGTCGCCTCACCGTCGAGCTCGCCCCTCTGCTTCCCTCTGCAATGGTGGTGAGCCACCAGCTCCTCTTCCCCTCTTCCTCTCCTTGCATCGCATCCATCCTGCACGCACACACCCAGAGCCAGCACCGCGAGCGCGAGCACACGTTGATCGTCGACGGCGCCGCTCCGTTCACTGTCGGAGTTCAGACAAGCGCCTGTTCGTCAGTTAACTGAATCCACGTTGTACACCTCTACTTGACCGCGCATCTGTATCTGTCAAACGAGACGCAGCAGCGCAGCTGGTACAGGCACAGCGCACGCGAGCGAGAGGTGCAGGGATCGAGCCCTGGCTCCCGCACCGTGAAAATACCCACCTTTTTTCGTCTGAGTACTGACAGGGAGGGCCCCCTGTCAGTCACTCATGTGGCCACGCCAGCACAGCAAGCCCCAGGCCCACCCTGCAGTGGCTGTGACTAGCTGCTGCACGGTGCAAAAAGGTCTAACACGTTTCTGTTTTAAAATTCTATTTCTTTTAATTTGCAGAATTAAACACTAAAACTAAAACTTTAATAACTTTTAATCTATAACCCCAATAAATAAAAGTTATATATGTTTTCTGTTCCAAATTAAATGATCTTTCCAATTATTCCAATTGTGTACTGTTTTGAAATTCCCAAATGCATTTAAAATTCAAATTTGAATAATTCAAATGCAATTTGCTAAATTCAATAACTAATTCATTATTAATCCAATAAATGCAAATAAAATATGTTTTCCATACTATTTTGAATAACCTATTCAAATATAAATTTTGTTTCATTGTTTGAATAATTTAAATTGCCTAAATAATTTAATACTTGTTTAATTCATTTAAATTTGATAAAATCATAACTTGCTCAATATAAAATATTTTGAACATGCAAAATATGTTTTCAAACCATCAAAGTGTGAACTTTTCAAATATGAGTTTGAAATTATGTTTTGAATAAATAAAAATTCCAATAATATTCAAACTTGTTTCAAATTCAATTAAAACTTGTTTAATATTGTTTAAGTCATAATAAATTCATCCTAACTCCTATTTCAAAATTTGAAACATGTAATCCAACTAAAATTTGATGTTCTTTTCAAATATAAATTTTGTTAATTGTTTTGCACACTTTAATTTGATGAAAACAACAATTGTTTGTGTGACATGTTTAAGTAACCCAAAATTTCTAAACTTAATAAATGATTTCCAAAACTTGTTAAATCCTTTTATCACTTGCATCTATTATTGTTATTTGTTGTTATTTTGTTGTTACCATCATGCATGCATCATGCTAACAACTTTCACATAATAATTAATTGTAAATCATTTGGTTCCAACTTAATCCATGAACCTTTTCCATATGCAACTCAAAATTGCATAGGGGTCCATTTAAATTGTGTTACCATGTCACTTAGTTTATTTTGATGCAACCATTAACTTGTCATGCATCATCTTTGATTGTGCACTATGCCATGATAATGATTGTTTATATTTTCTGTCTTGTTTGTTTGCTTCTTCTCGAATAGACGACGACGTTGAGACAGACGATCTTTACAGCACCCCTTCTGAGGATCTAGCTCAGTACCAGGCTGCCGAGTTTGCAGGAAAGTTATCACTCACATGAACCATTGTGTTCCTTTCAACCCTGGTTACCGATACTTTCCGTTGTCTATTTCTGCTAGCCTTAGTGGTAGTTGTTTCTGTTACGAACCTATCACATGAATCCCTTAACCCTGATATTGCCTCACCACCACTCCTACAACCCTATTGTTTGAGCCAGTGTCCTACTAGCATTCTTAGGTTGTTTTGCTCGAGTCTGTTACCCGTTACTTTCTGTTACTATTTCATTATGTTCTGGGGGCTCGATGTTTAATCAATCAATCAATCAATCCTGCTAATGTTATGATTTAATAATAATTTGATGATAAGGCACCGGCAGGAGGCCCTGTGTGGTTTTGAGGCCTGCTAGTGTCGACCCTAATAGGAAAAGGGTCTTGTCTACTGATCCATGATGAGCGCACTACCCGCATGTGGGAAGCAAGTATGGGCGCTGTGGGGACCCCAGACTAGCAGTCCGAGACCTCCAGTATGCATACATTCACGATCCCATGATCAGTCAGTCGTGAACAACATACTCAAGCTGGCATTGCAGATAACAACATCCACTACACGAATACACGGCTTACACAACTGGTCACTTGACTCAGTTGAAAACAACTGCCGCGCAGGGCAGGAACACACACTTAAAAACAGCGGAAGATTGCAAAACACACTCGTGGTAAACCCAAGTCACGCCTTGACTACCTACAGGCTACTGACTCGGAGACGTTCCTAGTTCGCATAGCCGTCAGCGACTCCATCTTCTTCAGGTTCGCCGGTTTTCTGCTCAAAGTCTGGCTAAGACAATAGCCAGGGACGAAACCATACATGAGTACGTTTGAATGTACTCCTGCAAGTCACCCTAAATGAAAGCTAAACATGCAAGTATGCAGATATAAAGGTGGTAGGAAGGCTTTAATTAGGGCTCAACTAGCCATGATGAATTTAAGGCTCATCATAGTTGCACAAGTTTTATTCTCCTTTGTTGAAGAAGATACTTCAAAAGATATTTTATTTCTCTTGTAGATAAAGCATGTCCACAAGGTTTTGATAAAACATTCTAGCATAAGAAAACATTTCTCTTTGCAAAACCTCTTGGAAAAACACATCTTTAAGATTATCATTTATCCGGTACCTCAAAGGTACAATCATTCCCTTTCAACGTACCTCCCAGGTACAAGTTCCAAAACACCTTTCCATCTTTTTGAAAACATTGACACAATGCTAGCTACATGGCCATTCAACTGTCCATATCCGAGGACGCGGCTATTCTGAATAGTTTTACTCTGCAGAGGTGTACACAATCCACAAGATCCAGTACATCCGCCGTGAACAACCACGGACTGTCCGAGACAGTATGCAACATCGGATAACTGGTCCTAACCATCCACTATGTCAGTGCTAGTAAATGACTACCTCTTCAACTGGGTTTGTTCTCCCCGGCACCGAGTGAGTCAGCCGTATCGATCCGGTTTCCCCTGACAACACACCGCCATGGCAGGAGACCCAACTGTTGCAACCGGTGGCAAACTTAATCCCCACACTCTGAATGTCCCATTTCTCCCTCCTGGCGACAATTCGGTTCGGGGGACTCTAACCCCTATAGCACATTGAGGTAGACACGGACTAACCCCGACAAGCAATTAGCTAGACCCCGTTCCCATATTGGGGTAATGTGGCAGCACGGCTTGGTTGTCCGGCGAAGACTAGGTTATGTGTCATTTTTGGAAAAACAAGTCGAAAACATTTCCTTCTTCACAAACCTCCCTCGGACAAGGTCCCACCTTTCCTCGGGTTTCTTTTCCAAGCTTTTGTTTTCCAAAAACATCAAGTTAAAATGTCCACTAGGGGACTTAAGTGGATTAAGTTATGATACTAAAATATCTAAAGGGCTTGGTAACACCAAGATTATTTAGTGGATATAGCATATTAGATACATAAAATAGATAGAGGTATATTCCACTTAAAAGAATAGTTTTTGAATCAAACTTTTGTAAAACTTCAGAAGTAAAACATGCATGATAGATAATGATAAGTAAAACAACAGAAAGCATTTAGAATGGCTTGCCTTGGCTCTGGTCTTGGTCTCGCTCTTGAAATAAACAAGAGTTGCAATAAAAACCTCTCCGGGAAATAATACCGTCTTCGTTATCTAACGCCGTAAACACTAAAAGGAAAACACCCAATCAGAACCAAACAAAGGCAAGCACTTGATAAAATGTAAACATACAGCAAGCATTTCATCAAACAAGTACACTCACAAAAAAAAAATTACTAGGGTGCACACCAACAAGCAAAACATTCATAGACAACACACATGAATAACACTAGAATAGGTGCTAAGGACCCTCAACCAAAATGGCATGAGTTCAGTGGGTGTGCCACTCTCATATCATGCTCAAATAAGGTTAAATGACTCTCTGGTCATTCATGAGGATGAGCAAAATAACAACAAAACAACCTAGGAACACATACACATGCATAGGAAAATATTATCAAGCAATACTACAAGCCCATAGTAACTAATGCTTTTCTAATCATGGAAAATTAGTAAAACCAGTACCTAAGCAACCTAATAACAGAGAAAAATCAATAACAAACATACCATGGCATCACTCAATGCATGAGAATGATCATGGAGCAAAACAACTATTAAAACTAGACATGAAAAAGGGCTATTTAGACAAGCAGACATGCATAACCATAAGAGATTATTAAACATGATTTATTCTAACATGATGGATCTGTAAGATGAACTCCACATAACAGAGAAAACAACATCTAGACATGCTAGTAATATCAAAATAACAACCTAAACAATTTATCAAAAACTAAGCATGCAAATAACTACTATGGCAGAAATCACCTAAAACTAGCATGGCATGCCAAAATTATCTAGAGCTCACTCAAGCATGCAAGCAAGTATAATATGGTAGAATAACAGTAGCTATTCTAGGGAAAACAATACTAAAGCATTTATGAAAGTCATCATACCCATAAGAAGAAATACAAGATTTATCCTAATATTACAAGGAAAACAACCCTATGGAAATATACTACAACAACATGCTTTTCACACATATTTTCCTAACATGATAATGACACACTCAAAACACAAATAAAAAATGTAATGATACCCTACACATGCTAGGAACCAATTTTATAATAAGAACAATATAACACACAATTTAATAAAGGCAAGGCAATAAAATGCAGAAAAGAGCTAAACACTAAATATTGCACCAATCCTATTCTGTAACTCCTAACATCATGAAAATGTAGCATAAGGTGCTCCTAGTCACTAGAAAACCAACCCAATTGGATTCACATCAAAATTCATCACCAATAAAATTAAACAATTCACAGAAGTGCTCTCTGGCCTAAACACTAACATGCATGTCATTTTCAATCAGCAACTCAAGTCAACACAAGGCCAACTGCAACAGATAGATAATATCAAGGGCTACTCAGAACAGTTGAGTTTGCATGATTTGGATACTTAAAACTCAAGTTATTAAAGAAATGGTGTTAATGAGTGCCTCTGCCATTTATTTTGTTTCTCCTAAAATACAGCACAAAATATGGATCTGCAAGTTGGAGGTGGTTAGTAAAATGTTGATCTACAACTGTGATTTTTAGTTTGGCAATATTTGCACTTTAACTATTTTAAAAAGGATTAAACCAGAGCAGCAGAAATGGTTCTACAGGAAAAGGAAAAATCAACCTGTCAAAAAAACAAAATGGGCCCGATCTGTAATTCAGAGGCAGAGCAGAGGCTGGATTCGGAGTTTTGGGCCAGCCCATGAGTTTATCCCGCCTGCGAAAAAATCAAACTGCTGACGAATGGGCCGGCCCGTCAGTGGGCTAGATAAGTGGCTTAAGATCTACCGCTGGATCCCAATCCAACGGCCAGGAATCGATCGTGCCGGGCCAACCGCCGGTGACCAAAAACTGCGGCTGCGTCCGCACCGGCCACCGCAGCGGAGGATGGAGCTCGCCGCCGGGGTCTCCCGTGGGCGCCTGGATGCGCGGAAAGCAGCAGGAGCTCCAAGGAGACGATCCTAAGCCGTTGCTTTCGTCTGCAAGTGCAGGGAATGCCTCCAGCAAGGGATTCTGCGAGGTCCCGCGGCCGGTGACCTCGGTCGAGGATGGCGACGAACCTGCGACGTAATAGAATGGAAACTGAGATTTCTCAACGTCATATAGGAACAATAGGGGTCCAGGGAAAAAGAAAGTAGGAGGAACCATACGCAGAGATGGACTGAATCAGCGTCGCGACGGGGTGCTCACCGGCGGTGAGTTCATGCACGATGCCATCAATTTATAGTGCTAGGGAGGGTGCTTTTTGCACCGGAGGTCAATTGGCGTGGAGAGGAGGCGATTTGACAACGTCCCATCGAAAAATAGAGCTCGGAGAGGGCTCGCATCGGAGATCCGCGCCCGGCGTCCATGGTGAGCTCGGACATGCAAGCTCAGAGAGGAGGAGGCGAAGTGGAGCACTGCTACGGTGGGTATGGGGTGTGTTCACTCTCCAGAGATCGATAGGGGACCCGTAGATGTGCGGAGTGGAGGAGAACGAGTGGAGTCCTCCGAGCACACACAGGTGTTCGACAGCGAGTACAGGGAGAAGGAGAGCGAGTGGGAGGAAATGGGGGGCACGGGTGAGTTCCTGGGAGGCTCATGGAGCTTGTAGACTAGCCCGTGAAGATCGGCATGATGCCCAGGTGTTGGAACGTGAGCGACGTGGCGAGGGCGCCCTGGACACCATGGCCAGCTTGTGGGAATAGAGGAAAGAGACAAGGAGAGGGGGTGGGTTTCTCCCAGAGTGTTCACGGGGGTGAGAGGGGTGTGCTGGCGCAAGGGCTGCTTCTAGGTTGGACAGAGGAGGTGGAGTAGAAAAATGGTGAGGGATCACCATCCTTGTCCTCATGTTGGTGGATGGGAGAGAGGGGTAGGATCAGCTAGACCATGTCTAGGAGTGTAATAGAGGTGTTTTCTACTCCTCAGAACAAGATAGAGGTAGCTAGAGTACAATAATAGATCAAGGCATGTATGAACTCAATAGTGACCAGAGTAACCAGAGGTGGTTTTGCTTGTTTTCACCAAATTTTTGAATAGAACAGATATGAAATATCATGTCCATTGGGTAGAGGATGAAAAATGGAGTCTAGGGGTGGTGGTCTCAAGAGTTTTTGAAAATATTTCTTTCACAAAATTTTGGGAATTCAAAAATGGCAGAAACTGTTTTTAAATGTTTTCTCCAAAATTTTCAAAACAACTTGACAATGTTTTTCTATAAATAGGTCCCACATGACCATAGGCATGTTGGGTAATTTTTCCAAGATTTTAGGAAATACTTTTCTTCACAAAATATTTTAAAATCCATTTCTGGCCTTTTGGAAAATGGAAAATAATAAATAGTAAAATGCTTTGAAAACAAATATTTTTGAGTTGAGATGATAGAGTACATAATATAGGTCTCAAAAGTGATTTTTAATAAACAACTCCTTTGAAAATATTTGAGACACCAAGTGGAAAAAATGGTGAAAACATGAGTTTAATTAATAGTTTAAAAACCAAGAGAGATAAATAATCAAATGGTCTTTGGAAAATAAATGGACCATATGAAGGTGATTTATAGGTCATGGAGATTACAATAGTAGGTTCATTGGGCCTGAAAACAATAAGGAGTGATTTGGAGTAGTATGGACAAAGTGCTTCATGACAAAGGTGATATGGTCATTATTTTGGGAATGCCTTCAATAGGACTTTGATAGATGATACAAAAGGGTTTCAACATCCAAGATAACAACTTGGATAGATAGCATAGATGTTAAACATGATATAGATGAGGGAACATTGATGAATAGAACAACATTTGACATAAAGGCATGTCTCCCAGGTTGGAAGTTTTTAAGAAAACAGAAGATGATATGGACATGTGATGGAATATGATATAGATGCTTGATCTTATTATTATTAAGTTTTATTATCTTTAAAACAGCACACAGTTATCAACAAACAGAAATAAATACCTCAAGCAAACACAAGATAAGATCACACAACAAGCAGATAACATAACAAGTCACACAAGATCACTCAAACAACTAAGTTCTTCAATTTAATTTCCAGGATGTTTTCTCATGTGTTAAATAGAGGTAGTGATCAAGGCATACCATGACAAGAGAATTTTATAAAGAGGTTCATCTCAGAAGTTGTTATTTCCAAATGAATATATTTGAGGTTAAACACAGGGGTAACATAGTCCCCTTTTATTGTTTTTGCAAAAGAAGGAAGTGATAAAGAGTTTTTGACATACTTGCAAAAACATATTGGTTGAAAACAGGTTGGAGATGATTAGCTCCAAAATACTCCCCATAGTTTTGGAAATTATCTTTTGTTTTTCTCAAAACTTGGTCTTTGGGTTTCCTTTAAAATCAAAACATTTTCAAAAAGGTTTTTGCCAAAACAGGGTGATGGAAGAAGATGATAAGTTTTCTTGTCATGACTTGATCACAAGGGTTGGGTTTTAGGAAAGTTAAAAACATTGGTTTTAATGTTAGTTGTTAACAAACTCAAACACAAACACAAACAACAACCAAATAGAAATGAAAACACAAGCATGAGTCAAACATATTAAAAAGTTTTTGTTGGCCCTGATTTTTGGGTTATTGAAAACAAGTTTTCCTGTTTTCCCAAAAATTGGGCTGTTACAGCTCTTCCCCCCTTAAAATGAATCTCGTCCCCGAGATTCGTAAGTGGGTACTTAAGAGTGTAACTAAAAACAAGAGTCTCAGGCTTCTTCAACTTTTGTAAATGAAGATTCTTTGACGAGGTGGTCTCTTCTGAGAACTCGAGGTGTTGATGCTGTTAGAATGATGCTTGTCGAGGAGGTGGATGTATTCACTTGACAGTTCATGTCCTTGTTGCTGATGTTGGTGGAACGACACAAGATAGTGAAGGGTCTTGATTTCGCTGCTTCGCAGACCTTCTGTGGTTGTCTGGACCTGATCTTCTTTAGGAGTTTCACGGGTAGTTACCCATGACAACAATCGAGTCTCATAGGGCGTCAGGTCCGTGGACTTGACTCTCTCCGATTATTGCTATGAGAGCCGTTAGAAACTCCTATGCTTCCTGGATTCTTGAGTGGTTGACAGCGTTGAAGTGCGGATGCTTCCCCCCTTTGATTGGTCTTGTAGGTTGTCGGGGATTATCTTCGTCTTCGTCTCACTTTTGCTTGGTGGCGACGGCAGGTCGTGGAAGAATTTGTTGGGTCTTGATCTTCATGGGGCTTTGTAGGCGTCTTCACAGGTGATTTAGGATCACATAGTTAGCTTTCCCTCGGGAAAACTAGCTAGCGCCTTAAGCAAAATGTCGGTTATATGTTAGTCTAAAATTAGACAGCTATGTTAGTAGTGTTAGACTAGTAAAAGTTTTTGTTGGTGTCGCGAGACACGTCTCGCGTCTTCTCGGGTTTGAATCTGAATTTGTCGTTCTTCATGACGGCTCTTGATGTAGTTCAACAAAATGGCGCGTGAAGTCCGTCGTCCATCTTGAAGAAGATTTAAGAGATCTTGGGCTCTCGGGTTGAAGTAGAGAGCGCTCCACAATCTTGCAGTCCTCATGAGGGAATGGGAGATAAAACTTTTTAAAAGGGCTTTTGCTAAGTCAGACTTTTGAAGAGATACCCAAAAATAGTAGCTAAGGCCGACATGGCAAAAAGATTTGTTCGCAAACAAGCAGGAACAAAGCAAGAGGTGGATGTGTGGTGACTTTGTTTTTGCCGAAAAGGCGTGCTTGTGAAACACACATGAAAACAAGTCCAAAACACACACAACAAGGGAGCAAGTAAAAACATACCGCAAAAACACACAATTAGCACACATGCAAAAGGGCAAACAAGGTACCTTTAGTACCAGCAACCGTCTATTACCGCGGAAGAACGGGTTAGCTCAAGTAAAACAACTGAGCGAAACCTATCAATTCCTATGGGTCTGGGTCGACAAAAGGGTCGTTGAGGTCTCCTCTTTATCTCCTCTTGATGTTGGGGTCTTCGGAAGAAAGTTTCTTTTTCTTCGGGTTGCTAACTACTAAAGTCTTCTCGGGACATCGCCAAGTATGTAATTGTTTTATAGAAAGATAACGGAAGAAAACTTTTTGATATACTTTTAAATGAAAACTAAAATATTATAAACTCATGTTTATTTATTTCAAAAATATTCGGAGTCATGGAAAGAAAAGACAAACAAGGTATGATTACTATTTTTATTGCTTTTCTTCAAAACTTCAGTTTTATAAACAAGGCAATCATTTTTTTAAAGTAAGAGGAAAAATGGAAACCATGCTTAGGGTTCCTTAGATAAAATATTTTAGGCAGTAATATAGTGTTTACCAAAATAGTTTTGTTTCCTATCTGACGTCCATGCTAAACTAAGGTCTCCTAAAGTCAGGATGGCTCTGATACCAACTCTGTGGGGACCCCAGACTAGCAGTCCGAGACCTCCAGTATGCATACATTCACGATCCCATGATCAGTCAGTCGTGAACAACATACTCAAGCTGGCATTGCAGATAACAACATCCACTACACGAATACACGGCTTACACAACTGGTCACTTGACTCAGTTGAAAACAACTGCCGCGCAGGGCAGGAACACACACTTAAAAACAGCGGAAGATTGCAAAACACACTCGTGGTAAACCCAAGTCACGCCTTGACTACCTACAGGCTACTGACTCGGAGACGTTCCTAGTTCGCATAGCCGTCAGCGACTCCATCTTCTTCAGGTTCGCCGGTTTTCTGCTCAAAGTCTGGCTAAGACAATAGCCAGGGACGAAACCATACATGAGTACGTTTGAATGTACTCCTGCAAGTCACCCTAAATGAAAGCTAAACATGCAAGTATGCAGATATAAAGGTGGTAGGAAGGCTTTAATTAGGGCTCAACTAGCCATGATGAATTTAAGGCTCATCATAGTTGCACAAGTTTTATTCTCCTTTGTTGAAGAAGATACTTCAAAAGATATTTTATTTCTCTTGTAGATAAAGCATGTCCACAAGGTTTTGATAAAACATTCTAGCATAAGAAAACATTTCTCTTTGCAAAACCTCTTGGAAAAACACATCTTTAAGATTATCATTTATCCGGTACCTCAAAGGTACAATCATTCCCTTTCAACGTACCTCCCAGGTACAAGTTCCAAAACACCTTTCCATCTTTTTGAAAACATTGACACAATGCTAGCTACATGGCCATTCAACTGTCCATATCCGAGGACGCGGCTATTCTGAATAGTTTTACTCTGCAGAGGTGTACACAATCCACAAGATCCAGTACATCCGCCGTGAACAACCACGGACTGTCCGAGACAGTATGCAACATCGGATAACTGGTCCTAACCATCCACTATGTCAGTGCTAGTAAATGACTACCTCTTCAACTGGGTTTGTTCTCCCCGGCACCGAGTGAGTCAGCCGTATCGATCCGGTTTCCCCTGACAACACACCGCCATGGCAGGAGACCCAACTGTTGCAACCGGTGGCAAACTTAATCCCCACACTCTGAATGTCCCATTTCTCCCTCCTGGCGACAATTCGGTTCGGGGGACTCTAACCCCTATAGCACATTGAGGTAGACACGGACTAACCCCGACAAGCAATTAGCTAGACCCCGTTCCCATATTGGGGTAATGTGGCAGCACGGCTTGGTTGTCCGGCGAAGACTAGGTTATGTGTCATTTTTGGAAAAACAAGTCGAAAACATTTCCTTCTTCACAAACCTCCCTCGGACAAGGTCCCACCTTTCCTCGGGTTTCTTTTCCAAGCTTTTGTTTTCCAAAAACATCAAGTTAAAATGTCCACTAGGGGACTTAAGTGGATTAAGTTATGATACTAAAATATCTAAAGGGCTTGGTAACACCAAGATTATTTAGTGGATATAGCATATTAGATACATAAAATAGATAGAGGTATATTCCACTTAAAAGAATAGTTTTTGAATCAAACTTTTGTAAAACTTCAGAAGTAAAACATGCATGATAGATAATGATAAGTAAAACAACAGAAAGCATTTAGAATGGCTTGCCTTGGCTCTGGTCTTGGTCTCGCTCTTGAAATAAACAAGAGTTGCAATAAAAACCTCTCCGGGAAATAATACCGTCTTCGTTATCTAACGCCGTAAACACTAAAAGGAAAACACCCAATCAGAACCAAACAAAGGCAAGCACTTGATAAAATGTAAACATACAGCAAGCATTTCATCAAACAAGTACACTCACAAAAAAAAAATTACTAGGGTGCACACCAACAAGCAAAACATTCATAGACAACACACATGAATAACACTAGAATAGGTGCTAAGGACCCTCAACCAAAATGGCATGAGTTCAGTGGGTGTGCCACTCTCATATCATGCTCAAATAAGGTTAAATGACTCTCTGGTCATTCATGAGGATGAGCAAAATAACAACAAAACAACCTAGGAACACATACACATGCATAGGAAAATATTATCAAGCAATACTACAAGCCCATAGTAACTAATGCTTTTCTAATCATGGAAAATTAGTAAAACCAGTACCTAAGCAACCTAATAACAGAGAAAAATCAATAACAAACATACCATGGCATCACTCAATGCATGAGAATGATCATGGAGCAAAACAACTATTAAAACTAGACATGAAAAAGGGCTATTTAGACAAGCAGACATGCATAACCATAAGAGATTATTAAACATGATTTATTCTAACATGATGGATCTGTAAGATGAACTCCACATAACAGAGAAAACAACATCTAGACATGCTAGTAATATCAAAATAACAACCTAAACAATTTATCAAAAACTAAGCATGCAAATAACTACTATGGCAGAAATCACCTAAAACTAGCATGGCATGCCAAAATTATCTAGAGCTCACTCAAGCATGCAAGCAAGTAGAATATGGTAGAATAACAGTAGCTATTCTAGGGAAAACAATACTAAAGCATTTATGAAAGTCATCATACCCATAAGAAGAAATACAAGATTTATCCTAATATTACAAGGAAAACAACCCTATGGAAATATACTACAACAACATGCTTTTCACACATATTTTCCTAACATGATAATGACACACTCAAAACACAAATAAAAAATGTAATGATACCCTACACATGCTAGGAACCAATTTTATAATAAGAACAATATAACACACAATTTAATAAAGGCAAGGCAATAAAATGCAGAAAAGAGCTAAACACTAAATATTGCACCAATCCTATTCTGTAACTCCTAACATCATGAAAATGTAGCATAAGGTGCTCCTAGTCACTAGAAAACCAACCCAATTGGATTCACATCAAAATTCATCACCAATAAAATTAAACAATTCACAGAAGTGCTCTCTGGCCTAAACACTAACATGCATGTCATTTTCAATCAGCAACTCAAGTCAACACAAGGCCAACTGCAACAGATAGATAATATCAAGGGCTACTCAGAACAGTTGAGTTTGCATGATTTGGATACTTAAAACTCAAGTTATTAAAGAAATGGTGTTAATGAGTGCCTCTGCCATTTATTTTGTTTCTCCTAAAATACAGCACAAAATATGGATCTGCAAGTTGGAGGTGGTTAGTAAAATGTTGATCTACAACTGTGATTTTTAGTTTGGCAATATTTGCACTTTAACTATTTTAAAAAGGATTAAACCAGAGCAGCAGAAATGGTTCTACAGGAAAAGGAAAAATCAACCTGTCAAAAAAACAAAATGGGCCCGATCTGTAATTCAGAGGCAGAGCAGAGGCTGGATTCGGAGTTTTGGGCCAGCCCATGAGTTTATCCCGCCTGCGAAAAAATCAAACTGCTGACGAATGGGCCGGCCCGTCAGTGGGCTAGATAAGTGGCTTAAGATCTACCGCTGGATCCCAATCCAACGGCCAGGAATCGATCGTGCCGGGCCAACCGCCGGTGACCAAAAACTGCGGCTGCGTCCGCACCGGCCACCGCAGCGGAGGATGGAGCTCGCCGCCGGGGTCTCCCGTGGGCGCCTGGATGCGCGGAAAGCAGCAGGAGCTCCAAGGAGACGATCCTAAGCCGTTGCTTTCGTCTGCAAGTGCAGGGAATGCCTCCAGCAAGGGATTCTGCGAGGTCCCGCGGCCGGTGACCTCGGTCGAGGATGGCGACGAACCTGCGACGTAATAGAATGGAAACTGAGATTTCTCAACGTCATATAGGAACAATAGGGGTCCAGGGAAAAAGAAAGTAGGAGGAACCATACGCAGAGATGGACTGAATCAGCGTCGCGACGGGGTGCTCACCGGCGGTGAGTTCATGCACGATGCCATCAATTTATAGTGCTAGGGAGGGTGCTTTTTGCACCGGAGGTCAATTGGCGTGGAGAGGAGGCGATTTGACAACGTCCCATCGAAAAATAGAGCTCGGAGAGGGCTCGCATCGGAGATCCGCGCCCGGCGTCCATGGTGAGCTCGGACATGCAAGCTCAGAGAGGAGGAGGCGAAGTGGAGCACTGCTACGGTGGGTATGGGGTGTGTTCACTCTCCAGAGATCGATAGGGGACCCGTAGATGTGCGGAGTGGAGGAGAACGAGTGGAGTCCTCCGAGCACACACAGGTGTTCGACAGCGAGTACAGGGAGAAGGAGAGCGAGTGGGAGGAAATGGGGGGCACGGGTGAGTTCCTGGGAGGCTCATGGAGCTTGTAGACTAGCCCGTGAAGATCGGCATGATGCCCAGGTGTTGGAACGTGAGCGACGTGGCGAGGGCGCCCTGGACACCATGGCCAGCTTGTGGGAATAGAGGAAAGAGACAAGGAGAGGGGGTGGGTTTCTCCCAGAGTGTTCACGGGGGTGAGAGGGGTGTGCTGGCGCAAGGGCTGCTTCTAGGTTGGACAGAGGAGGTGGAGTAGAAAAATGGTGAGGGATCACCATCCTTGTCCTCATGTTGGTGGATGGGAGAGAGGGGTAGGATCAGCTAGACCATGTCTAGGAGTGTAATAGAGGTGTTTTCTACTCCTCAGAACAAGATAGAGGTAGCTAGAGTACAATAATAGATCAAGGCATGTATGAACTCAATAGTGACCAGAGTAACCAGAGGTGGTTTTGCTTGTTTTCACCAAATTTTTGAATAGAACAGATATGAAATATCATGTCCATTGGGTAGAGGATGAAAAATGGAGTCTAGGGGTGGTGGTCTCAAGAGTTTTTGAAAATATTTCTTTCACAAAATTTTGGGAATTCAAAAATGGCAGAAACTGTTTTTAAATGTTTTCTCCAAAATTTTCAAAACAACTTGACAATGTTTTTCTATAAATAGGTCCCACATGACCATAGGCATGTTGGGTAATTTTTCCAAGATTTTAGGAAATACTTTTCTTCACAAAATATTTTAAAATCCATTTCTGGCCTTTTGGAAAATGGAAAATAATAAATAGTAAAATGCTTTGAAAACAAATATTTTTGAGTTGAGATGATAGAGTACATAATATAGGTCTCAAAAGTGATTTTTAATAAACAACTCCTTTGAAAATATTTGAGACACCAAGTGGAAAAAATGGTGAAAACATGAGTTTAATTAATAGTTTAAAAACCAAGAGAGATAAATAATCAAATGGTCTTTGGAAAATAAATGGACCATATGAAGGTGATTTATAGGTCATGGAGATTACAATAGTAGGTTCATTGGGCCTGAAAACAATAAGGAGTGATTTGGAGTAGTATGGACAAAGTGCTTCATGACAAAGGTGATATGGTCATTATTTTGGGAATGCCTTCAATAGGACTTTGATAGATGATACAAAAGGGTTTCAACATCCAAGATAACAACTTGGATAGATAGCATAGATGTTAAACATGATATAGATGAGGGAACATTGATGAATAGAACAACATTTGACATAAAGGCATGTCTCCCAGGTTGGAAGTTTTTAAGAAAACAGAAGATGATATGGACATGTGATGGAATATGATATAGATGCTTGATCTTATTATTATTAAGTTTTATTATCTTTAAAACAGCACACAGTTATCAACAAACAGAAATAAATACCTCAAGCAAACACAAGATAAGATCACACAACAAGCAGATAACATAACAAGTCACACAAGATCACTCAAACAACTAAGTTCTTCAATTTAATTTCCAGGATGTTTTCTCATGTGTTAAATAGAGGTAGTGATCAAGGCATACCATGACAAGAGAATTTTATAAAGAGGTTCATCTCAGAAGTTGTTATTTCCAAATGAATATATTTGAGGTTAAACACAGGGGTAACATAGTCCCCTTTTATTGTTTTTGCAAAAGAAGGAAGTGATAAAGAGTTTTTGACATACTTGCAAAAACATATTGGTTGAAAACAGGTTGGAGATGATTAGCTCCAAAATACTCCCCATAGTTTTGGAAATTATCTTTTGTTTTTCTCAAAACTTGGTCTTTGGGTTTCCTTTAAAATCAAAACATTTTCAAAAAGGTTTTTGCCAAAACAGGGTGATGGAAGAAGATGATAAGTTTTCTTGTCATGACTTGATCACAAGGGTTGGGTTTTAGGAAAGTTAAAAACATTGGTTTTAATGTTAGTTGTTAACAAACTCAAACACAAACACAAACAACAACCAAATAGAAATGAAAACACAAGCATGAGTCAAACATATTAAAAAGTTTTTGTTGGCCCTGATTTTTGGGTTATTGAAAACAAGTTTTCCTGTTTTCCCAAAAATTGGGCTGTTACAGGCGCCCCCCCTCAATTTGATTCGATTCGCATCTCGTCCAAATCATCTCATTTAGTTCGTGTTTTCCATTTGCCGCATGCATGTTTTTGCGAGCCCAGCGCAGGGTGGAACCTTTGTAGTCGGCATATAGGGGGACACGTTCTTAGAGTGCTATGAGGGTCCATTTTCTTCTGGGCTCGATTAGCCGTGCGCCCAAGGTGCTTTGGGCTTGATGCGAAGAAGAGTTGAGTTGTGTTGAGTGCCCCGCTTGGTGGGAGGCATCCCATCTGGCGGGTTATTCATACGTGTACGGCCAAGGTGCAACCCTGCAGGGATAATCTTCTCGAGAAGCCGTGTTTTCCGCGGTTATGGTTAACTTGGTGAAAGTACTGGCTAACAAGTACTCAGGACAACTTAAACCTAATGATTCATAATCTCACACCCCCATGATTAACAACTTGGCTAGTAATAGGATTATTGACACAATAACTTGATTCATATTTAATCCAACTGTGTGAATTATCCTCGGATTGCTTCTTTGGATAAGGGGCGAGATCCAGGATGGGTTTGTTTGAAGTTATCTTTCAGTTGGTTACAATACTCGATCTTATCCCCTTTCTGTTAGCTGGAAGTGGTAGAATCTCTGTAATTGGTTAGCGCAGCCAGTTGCAGCATCTGTTATATCCCCTTCCTTCCGTTGAACCCAAGTCATCTGTACTTGGTGTTGACGGGTTACACTTTGGTGAACTGTGAGTCTTGCTTGCCAGTACGTCTATGTACTGACCCCTTTGGGGCTGTGGTTTCCGCAGACTACGCTTACGAGGATCCAGGTGACGGCTACTACGTTGAGTTTGACGAGGCTGCTGACGAGTAGTTAGCGGACCCGGGCAGGATCCGAGACATCGTGGATGGGCTCTGTCTTTATTTCAGTTTCCGGCTTCTTAAGCCTATTTGGATTTGTCTGTACTCAGACCCTTTGAATGCTTCCGCTGAGATGTAATGATGTTATGTTGGGACATGTGTCCTCTGGATGATTGTATTTGCTATCTCTGCCCTAGTGAGGGCCAGTTGCAACTTATTTCAATCTTTTGTGTCTTAGAGGCATGTTGTGTTATCCTTTTGTTCAAAGCCGTTGACGTACCATGTGTGTATGGTATGAAGTACGTCAATGGTAGTGTCCTGATTTCTACGGGATAGTTTACATCGACGGTGAACAGTAGCGATGGGTTGTCACACATAAGTGTTGGCCTACTCGTAAGAGGACGCGGGTGCCGGTAAGCCCCGTAATCCCATCAGAGTACTGTTCAGTTCGTACGGTGAGTATCCCCTAGAAGTCCGGGTGCGACAAATGGTATCAGAGCCTGTCTGCCTGTAGGATCCCTTTTTACTGGTCGCAGTTGAGTCTAGAAACTATTTTGTAGCTATATAGGAAAAATGAAACGTGAGAGTAGGAATTCTGCCATTTTTCTTCTTTCCCGACCCACCCACCCTTTTCTGGTAAGGAAGTGCAACGTTGTTTTTCTCTTCTCACCTAAACTTTCAAGTTAGGATTTCACGTGTTTTGGGTTCTCCGTAGTACCTCAGGAGTTTTTGGTCTCGTGTTTCCCGATGTTGCTTCAATATCCTGTTCTTTTCAACATCCTTTTCGTCCGTTGAACCTTGTTGTTGCTTTCCACTTCAGTTCTCTACCGGCGTCTAATCAAAACTTCCCCGATCATCTGCAGATGGATCTCAGGTTCTACCCGCAGGTGGTTCGGATGACTCGTTGTGAGAGCACCGCCGGTTATCCGGAGATGCTGAGAGACATGGTCACTTATCTGGGGTTCCATTGGGCACCAGAGTACCAAGTCTACGAGCAGCAGCGAGAGTTTGACCAGACCTACTACCAGGCTATCGTCTACATTCTGTCAGATGATGGCATGAGCGTTGTCCACCGCTACGAGGCAGTAGGTTCCACAGTGGATATGGCCGTGCAGCAGGCAGCTTACGTGAGTCTCACCGTCCTCCGTGCTGACTACTGGGGGTTTGACGATTCTATCTATCGCCACATCCCCCGTGGTTACATCACTTCAACGGGAGCTCACTTCACCCTCTACGACAACCTGGATGTCTACGAGCATGATAACACCAGGCTGCACACCACCGCTCAGTTTGTGAGGCACAGTGACGCTGTTGCCACCACACTTTCTCAGGAGTTGGCCTCAGTCAGGGAGCAGCTCTATCTTGCTTTGACTCGTCTAGCTACGTACACCACAGACTTTGTTGGAGATGAGTGCTTTGCACGTTTCCAGCAGACAGTTGGACGTAGTTTACCAGATGCTGGAGGTTACGAGCCGATCAGAGGTCCACTCCTCAACCTCGGAGCGGGTTACACTGGGATTCCACGCTTTGGAGCACAGGGAGACGACGCTTTCTACTTCAGCACACCGAGAGTTGCTCTCAGAGCAGTCCCGATCTACGTGGATCGTCGTTCTACCTACTTCCGTGGGATTCCTCCTCACTGTATCTCTCGTCGTACTACTCACCGCCGTTCTGCGTGATGAGCATGGGAGTACCGATGTATCCATTCCTAGATATGTTTAGTTATCCTTTGTCTTTCGAACCATGTATTGGTGTGTTGGATATTCTGATGTATTGGAACATGTGATGATGTACCTGTTGGTTATCTATTCATGCGTAGGAATAATCTCTTTTTCGGTTACCAAGTCTATCCTTTTTCTGTTGTTGTGCTAAAATGAATGTCTATTCAGGATGCCGCCAACAAGGAGCAACCCGCCTGAACCACCTCCGCTCACGGAGCTGTTGACTCAGATGACTCAGGTCGTGGCTCAGATGGCCCAGATCCAGGCTAACCAACACAACAACCAGAATGCTCCGAGAGTCAGCATCAAGGAGTTTCTGAGTATGGGGCCGAGAGCTTTCGTGGCAACACGTGAGCCTCTGGATGCTGATGACTGGATCAGGGAGATGACCAGGGCTCTGGACATTGCTCACGTTGCTGAGGAGGATAAAGTCAAGTATGCCACCTACCTACTGAAGGGTCAGGCAGCTACCTGGTGGGAGAACTACCAGACCATGAGAGCTGGCTATCCTATCACCTGGGGATGTTTCAAGGATGCCTTCCTGAAGCACCACATCCCAGATGGTCTCATGGAAAGGATGCGTGAGGAATTTTGCTCTCTCAGACAGGGCAAGCTGGACGTCATTGGCTACCAGAACGAGTTCAATCGTCTCGCTCGATACGCTGGTGATGAGGTGTCCACTGAAGCCAAGAAGATGGCAAGGTTCCGCCGAGGTTTTAACCCGGAACTGAAGTACGCTCTCACCAACATCAGGTGCAAGGACTTCGAGGAGCTCGTGAACACCGCGCTCCATGAGGAGAATGGGCGCAAGGCGTTCGAAGAGTCCCGTAAGCACTCGCGTGAGGGTGGTTCCTCCTCCAACATGACCACCCCTCCGCAGAAGCGCCGCATCTGGGTGCCAAATGCTGCTGTCACTAGGGCTCCATATGCCCAAGCTTCTCCAGGCTTTGCTCCCCGCCCACCCAACCCAGCTCAGATGCAGAGTCAGAGGGTTCCAATGGGGCAGCCAAGGCCAGGTCCTTCTCGTGTCGTCACTTGTTTCAAGTGCAAGGATACTGGACACTATGCTGATAAGTGCACTCAGAGGCAGCTACCTCCACCACCTCCTCGCCCCAACACCAACCAGGCAATGGTTCGTACTCCCCCGGCTAAAGCCTTCAACTCCAACAACAGGCCAGCCGGGAGGACCGCGAGGGTGAATCATATCAAGGCCGACAAAGCTGAGGAAGCTGCTGACGTCGTTCTCGGTATATTACCCGTAAACTCTATTCCAGCTAAAGTGTTGTTTGATACTGGAGCATCGCATTCTTTTGTGTCAAAGATTTTTGCAAAAGCATACAACCTAGTTCTGGTTCCGCTAAGCAATCAAATGACTGTTCACTCTCCGGGACCACAAATGTTGACTTCCAAGATAAGCATGGACAATCAAATCCTAATTGGAGGTCGCATATTCCTTGCTTCACTAATATTGCTGGGAAATTCTGACATTGATGTCATTCTGGGCATGGATTGGTTGAAGACCCACAAAGCAAAAATTGACTGTGCTCAAAAGTCAATAATTCTATCCCACCCTTCAGGCCAGATAGTCTATTCTCCGTATGGATCAAGTTCTGTTCAGCTGTTCAACCTCGATGCAAAACCTCTTCCTGCAATTGAAAATGTTCCGGTGGTTTGTGAATTCCCTGACGTCTTTCCAGAAGAATTGCCAGGGATGCCTCCGGACAGAGCAGTTGAGTTCGTGATCGAGCTTGAACCAGGTACTGCTCCAATCTCTAAGCATCCATACAAGATAGCTCCTCCTGAACTGAAATTGTTGAAGGAGCAAATCGATATGTACATGGAGAAAGGTTACATTCAACCTAGTTCCTCCGCTTGGGGTTGCCCAACTCTGTTTGTTGCCAAGAAGGATCAAACAAAAAGACTCGTGGTTGACTATCGTCCTCTCAACGAGAAAACCATCAAGAACAAGTATCCAATTCCTCGTATCGATGATCTTTTTGATCAACTTGCTGGAGCCTCAATATTCTCAAAGTTAGACTTGAGGATGGGTTACCATCAGATAAAGATCAGAAAGGAAGATATTCCTAAGACAGCTTTCACCACTCGTTACGGTCTATATGAATACACCGTCATGTCCTTTGGTCTCACCAATGCACCGGCAACGTTCTCAAGACTCATGAATTTTGTCTTCCATGAATACCTCGACAAGTTTGTTGTGGTATATCTCGATGACATTCTGGTCTACTCAAAATCCGAGGAAGAGCATGGAGAACACCTTCGTCTCACTCTCATGAAACTTCGCGAGCATCGTCTGTATGCCAAATTCTCCAACTGTGAGTTCTGGATTCCAGAAGTTGCTTACCTTGGTCATATCATCTCTGCCAAAGGCATAGCCATTGACCCGGAAAAGGTTAAGGCAATTGTTGATTGGAAACCCCCTAAGACGGTAAAGCAAGTCAGAAGTTTTCTTGGCTTGGCTAGCTATTGCCGTCGTTTCGTCCAAAACTTTTCCAAGATTGCCAAACCTCTCACTGATCTCACAAAGAAGGACAAGAAGTTCGTTTGGTCTCCACAGTGTGATGAAAGTTTCAATCTCCTGAAGACTAAACTCACTTCTACACCTGTTCTGGTTGGCCCAGATACTACCAAACCTTTCCAGATATTCTGCGATGCATCTCTCCAAGGTCTAGGTGCAGTTCTTATGCAAGAACGTCAAGTTGTGGCTTATGCTTCACGTCAGTTGAACCCACATGAGCAAAACTATCCCACACATGACCAAGAACTTGCAGCAGTTGTGTTTGCACTCAAGAAATGGAGACAATACTTGTTGGGTAACAAAACTGAAATCTTTTCCGATCATAAGAGTCTGAAATACATCTTCACTCAACCAGATCTAAACCTCAGGCAAAGGAGATGGATTGAGAAGATTAAATACTTTGATCTCACCATTTCTTACACTCCAGGCAAGGCTAATGTTATGGCCGACGCTCTCAGTCGCAAATCCTATTGCAATAATCTCATGATCATGGAAAGCCAACCTCCACTTCATGAAGAATTCCAGAAGCTGAACCTTGGTCTTGTTCCTCAAGGTTACCTTGCTAGCTTGACAGCCAGTCCAACTCTCGAGGACAAGATTCGTTCTGAACAACTTCGTGATATTGAAATCAAGAAGATTGTAGAGCACATCAAAGAAGGCAATGAGAAATTCAAGTCCTTCTCAATTGATGACAAGGGAACTGTGTTCTTCGAAGGACGCATTGCAGTTCCTCAGATTCAAAGTCTCAAGGATATCATTCTCAAGGAGGCTCATGAAACTCCTCTCTCCATCCACCCTGGAAGTACAAAGATGTACCAGGATCTCAAGACTCTGTATTGGTGGCCTGGCATGAAACGTGAAATTGCTCAATACGTTTCTGAATGCGACGTTTGTCAACGTGTTAAGGCAGTCTATCAGAAAACAGCAGGTCTACTCCAACCTCTGAAAATTCCTGAGTGGAAGTGGGACATGATTGAAATGGACTTCTTTACTGGGTTTCCAAAGTCCAAGAAGGGCAACGATGCAATCTTCGTTGTTATTGATCGTCTCACTAAGGTAGCTCACTTCTTTGCTGTCAAGGAAACTATCTCAGCTAGCCAGTTAGCAGAGCTCTACACAGCAAGGATTGTTCCTCTTCATGGTGTTCCATTGGAAATAAGCTCAGACCGTGGAAGTATTTTCACTTATCATTTCTGGAAAAGCTTTCAAGAAGCTTTGGGCACCAAACTTCTGTTCAGCACAGCTTATCACCCTCAGTCTCAGGGGCAAGTCAAAAGAGTCAATCAGATTCTCGAGGATATGCTCAGAGCATGTGGTCTCTCCTTTGGCATGAAATGGGAGGATTGCCTTCCATATGCTGAATTCTCCTACAACAACAGCTTCCAGGCAAGCCTAGGTGATGGGGGGATACTAACCCGGTATGCCAGGCTCCGGGAAGTAACCCGGCCCAAAGGATGGTGTGCAGGATCCGATTAATGATAAAGATGTTTGTGGAGGCCCAAGTTCGTGGGCCTAGTGATCCGGATTAGGGATGTTGTAAAGGAAAGTTAGAGTTAGCACGCCGTGTCTGGGTAGGACCCGGGTGTGCCTTGTAGAAAAAGCTAGGGGGTACGGGTGTTATATAAACCGACCCCCGGGTATAGTTTGAGACAGAGATCTAGGGATTTGAGAACCTTAGCAATATCGAGTGGTATCGAGTATCCAGGGTAAACCCTAATCGAGTTATTGTATCGAGAATAGAGATCCGGCGACTACGATTGCCGGCTGTCATATCAAGTTGTATCATGTCTTCCTTTGAGCTAAACCCTCTCCCGAACGCCTGTGTCGACTTGCCCCAAGATCAGTTACCCCTGGTAACATCTGCCGTGATTATCCCACGACAGTTGGCGCCCACCGTGGGGCCTGCGTCCAAAGGTGTCTACATCACGGGAGAAGCTCGGAAGGGCATGGAGGATCTTGTCATTGGCGAAATCTACATCGACCACGAAGAAGAAAAGTTGGTGGACGATCCCGGCTGGGGGCCAGAACCGGATCACCTCGAGTCCGGATTTATATTGACGGTCGGCCGGATCAATATCTTCGTCGACACGGTACGAACGACTAACTTAAAAGGACAATATCATGTGCATACTACAGGAACTTCTAGAAGGAACAAAGAGACATCAAAGCAGGCGGCAAATCCGGTTTCATCGGCCGCGCCGGAATACCTTAGATGGGCAGAACAAGAGATAACGTGGAGTAGAAGAGATCATCCGGAAAAGGTGGAGCGTCCAGGAGTCTTGCCGTTGGTGGTCGCTCCACAAGTTAATGGTTACGAGCTGAAGAAGGTCCTGATGGACGGTGGAAGTAGCATCAACATCCTTTACTGGGAGACCTTCTTACGGATGAGTCTCAAAGAGTCCCAGCTGCAGAAAAGTTCAACAATCTTTCACGGGATCGTACCGGGTCACTCGGCGAGCCCCGAGGGAAGGATCACCTTGGAAGTTTCTTTTGGGGAATCGACGGATAATTATCGAGTGGAGTGGCTCACGTTTGAGGTGGTCAAGTTGCGCAGTCCTTACCACGCGCTGTTGGGGAGACCGGCTTACGCCCAATTCATGGCTAGGCCGTGCTACGTGTATTTGCAGCTGAAAATCCCGGGTCCTAAACGGACCATCACTATACATGGGAACCGGGATATAGCGGCCGAGTGCGACGAAGGAGATTCAGTTATGGCCGAGCAGGCATGCCGGAAGGAAGAACTCGAATATTACCGATCTCAAGTAAACCCGGACGATAGAACAGCCTTGAAAAAACCGAATACTGAGGATGAGAGAGCAAAATTCAAGGCAGCGCAAGACACCAAGAAGATAGATTTTGTCGAAGGGGATTCTACTAAGCAGTTTACCATAGGGTCTAACCTGGGAAAAGAGCAGGAGGGAGCGCTCGTGGAGTTCATTCGCTCGAATGCAGATGTGTTTGCCTGGACACCTAGCGACATGCCGGGTATCCCTACAGAATTGGCTGAGCACAGTTTGCATGTGGATCCCAAGTCTAGGCCCGTGAAACAAGGTTTGAGGAAAATGAATGAGGAAAGAAGGAAAGCTATAGGCGAAGAAATCGCTCGGCTACTGGCAGCCGGCTTTATCATGGAAGTATTTCACCCGGATTGGTTGGCTAACCCGGTTCTGGTGATGAAAAAGACCAACGAGTGGAGGATGTGCATTGACTTCACTAGTCTTAACAAGCATTGTCCAAAGGATCCGTTCGCGCTCCCAAGGATAGATCAGATTATAGACGCAGTAGCGGGAAGCGATCTGTTATGCTTCCTGGATGCATATTCCGGGTATCATCAGATTAAGCTCAAAAGGGAGGATTGGGAGAAAACATCATTCATAACCCCGTTTGGGGCCTTTTGTTATAAAACTATGACATTTGGGTTGAAAAACGCTGGCGCAACTTACCAACGGGGTATTCAAAAGTGCTTTGAGGACCAAATCGGACGTAACGTCCATGCTTACGTGGATGACGTGGTCATCAAGACCAGGAAGGCGGAGACATTTATCGATGATCTAAAGGAGACATTCAAAAACCTGAGGAGGTACCAGATGAAGCTTAATCCAACTAAGTGCGTGTTCGGAGTTCCGGCTGGGAAATTACTCGGCTTCATAGTTTCCGAGAGAGGAATTGAGGCAAATCCAGATAAAATCAAGGAAATCCAGAGTTTGAAAAAGCCGGAGAACTTGAAGCATGTTCAAAAGCTCACGGGCTGTGTAGCAGCCTTGAGCCGGTTCATATCTAGACTCGGAGAAAAAGCAATACCCTTGTATCGGCTCTTGCGAAAATCGGATAAATTCGTATGGGACGAAGAGGCAGATGAAGCGTTTGAAGCACTAAAGAAGCAACTATCTGAAGCACCAGTACTAGCGGCGCCGGGTCCTAAAGAGCCTATGTTGCTATACGTGGCAGCTGGCCCCCGAGCCGTTAGCGCAGTGGTTGTCGTGGAACGCAAAGAAGACGGGAAAGGTTACCCGGTTCAGAGGCCGGTTTATTACGTTAGTGAAGTATTATCAGAAGCAAAGCAGCGCTATCCGCATTGGCAAAAGTTGGTGTTCGGAGTCTTCATGGCCAGCAGGAAGTTGAAGCCGTATTTCCAAGAACATCCTATAACGGTGGTCAGCTCAATACCAATGTCGGATATTATCAGAAACTCGGACGCGACGGGAAGAATAGCCAAGTGGGCAATAGAGATGGGGGATTATCACATAAACTACGAACCCAGGTCAGCAATCAAGTCCCAAGCTTTAATTGATTTAGTTAACGACTGGACACATACAGGTATGGCTACCACAGTTCCAAAATCCGAGTCATGGACCATGCACTTCGATGGGTCAAAGCAATATGAGGGATCAGGAGCTGGAGTAGTGCTGACATCGCCCAAGGGAGACAAATTGAGTTACGTACTGCAAATTCACTTTGATTGCTCAAACAACGTGGCCGAGTATGAGGCCCTGTTGCATGGTTTAAAGGTAGCCAAGGAAATGAACATTAAAAGAATACGATGCTTCGGAGATTCGGATATTGTGGTACAACAGGTATCGGGAACTTGGGACAGAAAGGATGCAACCATGGCGGCATACCGCAGGGAAGTCGACAGGGTTGCCGGGTGCTTTTCCGGGTATGAGGTGGAGCACATAGACAGAAGAAAAAACGAGGCAGCAGACGCACTCGCCAGACTCGGCTCGCGTAGGGAGCCAGTTCCACCTAATGTGTTCCTGGACGAGTTGTGGCGACCATCAGTTAAAACCGAGTCTGAGGAAGAACTGGCAAATCAAGACCCGGGTTTGGAGTACGTGGCCACAGTACACGCCATCCCCGAGTGGACAGAGCCATACCTGGCCTACCTATCGCGGGGCGAGTTACCAGAACAGGAGGTATTAGCAAGACAAATCCTGAGGCGAGCAAAGGGGTATTCTATCATCAACGGAGAATTATACAAGAGAAGCGCAACAGGAGTCTTCTTGCGCTGCGTAGCGCCAGAAGAAGGCCGACAGATTCTCAAGGAAATACACGAAGGCGACTGTGGGCATCATGCATCTACAAGGTCTCTGGTGGCTAAAGCTTATCGACACGGATTTTTCTGGCTTACGGCTCTATCGGATGCAGAACGTTTGGTAGCAAGATGTGACGGATGTCAAAGGTACGCTCGCCAAACACACGTACCGGCTATGGAATTACGGACCATCCCATTAACTTGGCCGTTCGCCGTTTGGGGTATGGACATGGTTGGTCCCTTCCATATGTCACCATGCAAGAAGACGCATCTTTTGGTGGCCATTGACAAGTTTACCAAGTGGGTTGAGGTTATGCCAGTTACTAATTGCGAAGCGGCTACAGCAGTCAAGTTCCTGAAAAGGATTATCTACCGTTTTGGGTATCCCCACAGCATAATCACCGACAACGGAACTAACATGTCTCTTGGCGAGATGGAGAAATTCTGTGGCAACAATGGAATCCGGCTTGATGTTGCATCAGTGGCTCATCCGCAGGCCAATGGACAAGTGGAGAGGGCAAACCAAGAATTGCTTCGCGGATTAAAACCACGATTGCGAGTCCCCTGTATCAGGGCAGCTGGTGCATGGGTCGAAGAACTTCCTTCTGTGGTTTGGGGTATCAACACTACACCTAACAGATCCACTCAGATGAGACCCTTCTTCATGGTCTATGGTGCGGAAGCAGTGTTACCGAGTGACATTATTCACGATTCACCGCGAGTATCAGCTTACGTCGAAGTAGAGAACGAAAAAACCCGGCAGGACGCCGTAGATATGCTAGAAGAGCAAAGAGAACAAGCCCTGGAAAGATCAGCCATATATCAGCAAGATCTACGGAGGTATCATAGCCGGCGCGTGAAAACCCGGGTATTCCAGGAAGGAGACTTGGTTCTGCGCCTGGTACAGTCAAGCGAAGGAAAACACAAATTATCACCACCATGGGAAGGACCATTTATCATAAGCCGGAATCTGCACAACGGATCATATTACTTGATAGATGCAAGGGAAGAGTCGGCTACAGTCAATGACACCGCACACACCACTTCATCTATGCAAGAAAGAGATAGACCATGGAACGTGGCTCAGCTGCGTCCGTATTATACTTAGTAAAGACTATATTGGCAAGTGGAATTGCACGATGTAATAGGCAGCAGGTTTTCTGACGTACTCTTTTCCTATCCAGGGCACCTTTGGGGACTGGACGGGTTTTTAATGAGGCGGCTTGCTGACCTACATTTTTCATATCAAGTAAAGAGATGGTTATCAAGAAAAGAGATAGTTGTTATCAGTTTTTCATATCAAGTAAAGAGATGGTTATCAAGAAAAGAGATGGTTGTTATCAGGTTATGTATTCTCAGTACGATGCGTATATCTAGGTCTTGGGGGCTGATCGCTTAAATAGCACAGTTACAAACTCAAAGACCCGGCCACGATGCCTATGAGTTATAAGGGCCGATTACTCGCAAACGAGTACGGCTACAATCTTATAACCGGACAAAGAAGTCCAAATTTCTTGGCTACTCTTACTTAAGCTCGATGTGACTCGCATTAAAGTGGCATGATTTGTTCGCTTACGATGGCAGTTAGTCATGAAACCCGACGAGGATTGGCTGGCTACGTCTTCGTATTGATGTAACAACATGGTATCCACGCGAAAGCCGGCTTACAGTACAAGACAGTCAAAAGGGTCATCTAAACCACAAGTTATGCAGAGTATAAGGCTGAATAGCTGGAAACTCAATGACTATTAAGCATAACTTCAAATCCGATGTGAAACAACTCATGGATCTTTGTGAAAATAGCAATAAGTACTTTGTTGCCTTTTCAAGATCAAGTGTCCTAGGCTCGGCATTCCGGGCCCGGTAGCTTGAAGTCTTGAAAAGAACTGGCTTACTTGTATAAGTTGCAAAAATCCAAATATCCGAGTCTTGGGGGCTTGGGGACTTCGAAGCAAAATCCGCTTGTCAATACCCATGAGACCCGGAAATTGAGTTTTCACAAAAGGAGCAATAAATAAAACCAGATATCGAGAACAGATGAGCTTAAACTTACAAAGGTTGGAACAGGCATCGAGTATATCAAGGCCTTAGTGTGCATTACAAAATACTGGTGAAAAAATATCAAAGGTGCACAGGCGCACCGCCTAAAAAATGACTGTTTTAAAAAGAGGCATCGGAAACCATATATCACTCGGCGCTCATCTTGGCCTTACCCTTGCCATCATTGGTGGCAGCAACACCCGGATCGGCGGCGCCAGCTCCCGCAGGAGGCGGAACGACTGATGTTGAGGCAGCAGGAGCAGAGCCGGCTTCAGCTTGTTTCTTGGCAGCCTCCGCCCTTATCGCAGCAGCTTCCTCCTTCCACCGAGCCATCATGTCATATGGTTCGGGAAGATCTGACTTAATTGCCACGCCAGCAGCATCATAAGCAGGGACAAGAGTATTGACGTCCAGTTCATCAGCGATCACGCTAGCCGGGTAACGGACCTCCTTCTGCACAGCCTGAAAATCCTCCCGCGAGAATTTTGAACCATCAAGCTTGAATTCGGGGAAGCCGCCCATGAGCTTTGCCAGATCGAGCTTGGGGAAGTAAGCCTTGGCGAGTGATAGCCCCCGGGTCATTCCAACCCGGCAGGACGAGCGCTTCCAGTGCCAAATCCACTCAGGAATCGTGGAAAAGGCGTCCAGCATCCTCTTCAGGTCAACATGTCCTCTACCTGGCCACCGTAACTCTTCCAAAATCCACCTGGTTCCGGCACACAGCTGCCGGATAACATTCTTCATGGTCTTCAGCTTGGCAATATCATCCTCATCCGGCATGGTTTCATCCGGGCCTGGAGTAAAATGAATATATCAGCTAAGCATCTTTTGCTGTTGGTCAAAAGGATAAACTCGGAGAAGGAAGCATACCAAGCAAAGAACGATAGGTATCAGAAATTTCGACAGAAAGGCTTGTCAGGTCGTCTTCGGCTCGGTGAGCCCTTCTTCGGTACTTCTTCATTAATTGCCTATTCCTTCTGGCTTCAGTCTCGGCCGCTTCGCGTAAAGATATTTCTTTTTCAATGAGCTTGGTGGCGTTTGCAAGTTTCTCCTCATATTGAGTCACGAAAGACTGCATGGATGTTAAAAAGTGTTAGTCGGATAGAAGAGCACGGTTATCAGTCAATGGTGTAATAAAGTCCCGAGCAAGTCATGAATGAACTCACTCGGAACTTGGGGACTGGACAAAGGTACAAGCAACATTAGTTCAACTTACCTCATGTTTGGTTATTAAGGCTCCCAGGATGTTTTCCTCGTTAGCTCGTAAGGTGCGCAGGGTTTCCAGCATCTGGGCAAACGTTAACTCATCGGAATGAGTCCGGGAAGAGCCGGCAGCTTGGTCATCAGGCTGGGGGGTTTTCCTTGCATTTGGAGTGGAGACCCGGACAGTCTGAGTGTCCGGGTTGGGAGGGCTCATCTTCGTATCTAGAATTTCTATCTCTTCGTCTACTGGTTCCGATAAGGAAGGAGATCCGACGGTTTGGGAAAGTGGATTGTTCAGAGGGCCTTGTTCCCGGTTAGTGGCTGCATCACCTCCGGCTGCGGCGTCCGCGTTGTCAGTCGGCTTCTCCACCTGAATGTTAGCCGTTTCTGTGTTTTCCGGGTCACTGACGGTGACCTGAGCACTGAAGGAAAGATGAAAAAAGGCAGTTATTGATGATGACGGTGGCTCGGATGAAAGTTCGCTAGAGGCAAAAAGAAATAGTAAGGCAAAAACTTACCCGGCATTTACGGTGTAATCCGATGGGAGCTCGCCACTTGAAGTAGATGAGGTGTTCGCAGGAACCACTAATGGAACCCGGAATTGCCCGGCACGTGGGTGGTTAGGAGAAGGGTGGCGCTGAGGAGAGTTGGAAGAACGAGATGGAGGAGCACTGCCACGAGGGACTAAAGGGGTGGAGATGCCCGGGTTAAGGGGATCTTCACCCGGGGAGCTCCGAGTTACCCTGCGCTTGGCGGGGAAAGGTTCCTTCAAGCATGGCGAATTTGATAATTGATGGTTAAGTCTTCGCATGGCGTCAAAGGAATAAGATTCGGAAGATAGTGAGGAAAAAGGAACCTTGGATACTGTCCCCCTGCTTTTCCTCTTGGCTCCGGCTGTTGCCTCTGGGTCAGACTCGGTTCTCTCCGGGTCATCCTCGTTGTTTCCACCTTCGTCCTCCAGCCCTGCGAGCCAGATGTGTATTCATTGGGAAAAAGACAGACGAAAGGAAAGTAATACAAGCAAAAGTATGTAGATCCTGGGTAAGTACCTTCGCTGTCGTCAGTCGTCTCGTCCTCCTCTTCCGGGTCTCTGGAGGGGGGGAGTGGGTCCACTCTCCAGAAGGGGTCATCAGCCTAAGGTAAAAAGATAAAGTTAATGTTTAGAAGCAGTATCGAGTTGAAATGTGGAGACAAGGTATGAGTGCTGGGTATTACCGTTGGAGCTGGATTTTCCCGAGTAAACGGAGGTAACCCGGAGATGCCCTTTATCACATCCAGCTTCTCTGCCAAGAGGCTCTTGATGGTCTTGATAGTGTCACCAGTCGCAAAGCTTTTGGAGGAATAGCGAAGTGCATCTGTAGTGTGACCCGAATACTCGCACATCAATTTGGTGCGGATGGAATTAGGTTGGATTCGGAAGTCGACCCATGTCTTTATCAAATTGAGCCCTAGGAGGCCTTGGGCCGAGAGAATGGCTATTTTGGCTAGTGCAGGAAGGATTGCTTCCCTATCCGAGTCTGGTGCGAAGGCACTGAAAGACTCGGAGGGTTTGAGGGGGGTCTCTGAGTAACCCGGCAGCTTCTTCTCGCTGTCGGGGGAGGTATCGCGACACTAAAAAAAGGACAATTGCCAATGTTTGGCACAGGATTGCAGATTGAGGGTTGGCATTAAAGAATTCCTACGGCGTTGGATGGATACCCCGCCGCAAGTGAGAAGCGCCCCGTCGCCGCTTTCGCGGCACGGTTTGCATTGGAATAACTCAGTGAAAAGAGTCAGGTTTGGTGGCATGCACAAATATGATTCGGATAGAACTATGAAGTGGGTGATGTTCAACATAGAGTTAGGCCCTATGTCGAACACCCGGAGTCCGTAGTGATCTAAGACCTCCCTAAAGAAAGGGTGACCCGGAGGGCGAAATCCTCGGGTCACGTGCTCTACAAAGCAGATTACCTCGTCTTCTGCGGGAGTGGGATGAGTTTCGTTACCTGGCACCCTCCAGCGGATATCTTTCTGAGAGGGGAGGGTGCCTAACTCGGTTAGTTCGTCCAACTTGGCCTTAGTGGTTGTGGAGCGCCCCCAATTGGCGGATATGGCTTGGGTGGTCCTTGCTTGAGCCGGATGTTTTCCTTGTCGCTTGGGAGCCATGGGTTCAGCCTGCGAAACACAAAAAGAAAAGGATGTATGAGATAAGACCCGGGAAAGATGAAATATCCGAGTATAAGGTATCAAAAGGGTACGAAGCTGAGAACTGTCCGGGTATTGAGCACACTTGTGGAAATTGTTGGTCACTTACGTAGGAAAAGGTATTTGGGGATGACGGATGGTTGCCCATATTTATACCGCAAATGAAATAGCTGGAAAAGAAGGGTTTTTCCGGGTGTTAATGCAGTAAGCGGAAAACAGCGGAGGAACGGATCTAGATGGAGAGGTTCGCGGATGGCTTTTAAGTAAAATTGGTGATCAGTGATGGTTGGAAGATCATTTGTGGCTATCAGGCAGGCAATTAAAGGGGTTGGCGAGCATTGAATCGATCTAATCTGGTGCAATCGGACAAGTAATTCGCGGGATGACCTAGATCTGACCTTGGATGGATTAAAATCTGCGGGGCTGAATTAATTGATTGCGAAGAGCTTACCGAGAAGATTGGGGCTTAATGTGATGGCGACGAGCGGTGCGGCTCGGATGGGAGGAATGGAGGTACAAAGGTGGCGCTTGACGGCGGCACGAGGCGATTCAAGGGCGGGCGCGGCCGCGGTTAATCTTGCGTCAGTAACAGGCGCGAGTTCCTCGCGATGGCGCTGCGAAGGTGTTAGGAGCAATGAGGGAGAGGAGAAGTTGTGGCGTGGTGATGGGCTTAGGGTTACCCTCTAAGCGCTATTTATAAGGCAAGGGAGAGCTTATCTTAACGGCTAGGAGCTGGGAATTGCGGAGTAATGGTTATCCACGAAGATTTCGCAAGATGTGCGTCAAGTGTTGGGCAAGGCATCGTGACAGAGGAAGGAAGGGGTACGTCCGTAATGACAGGACTGGTTATCAAGCATGAGATCTTATCATTTCTTATTGTGGTCTGGATTTAGGAATTTGGACCCAAGTATATGGAGGAAAGGTCCGGGTTATTGTATGGCCACCATGGAGTGAGGCCTAGCTGAATATCATGATATCTTAACTCAGTTTTCGTACGCCCCTATGATCGGTATCATTGCAGGGAATAGCAAGCGCTTCAAGGAGATCCGTGAAGCCCAAGCTATTCTGGGGACTACTGATGGGGGGATACTAACCCGGTATGCCAGGCTCCGGGAAGTAACCCGGCCCAAAGGATGGTGTGCAGGATCCGATTAATGATAAAGATGTTTGTGGAGGCCCAAGTTCGTGGGCCTAGTGATCCGGATTAGGGATGTTGTAAAGGAAAGTTAGAGTTAGCACGCCGTGTCTGGGTAGGACCCGGGTGTGCCTTGTAGAAAAAGCTAGGGGGTACGGGTGTTATATAAACCGACCCCCGGGTATAGTTTGAGACAGAGATCTAGGGATTTGAGAACCTTAGCAATATCGAGTGGTATCGAGTATCCAGGGTAAACCCTAATCGAGTTATTGTATCGAGAATAGAGATCCGGCGACTACGATTGCCGGCTGTCATATCAAGTTGTATCATGTCTTCCTTTGAGCTAAACCCTCTCCCGAACGCCTGTGTCGACTTGCCCCAAGATCAGTTACCCCTGGTAACATCTGCCGTGATTATCCCACGACACTAGGCATGGCACCATTTGAAGCACTCTATGGTCGCAGATGCAGGAGTCCAATCAATTGGTCTGGAGCTGGTGAACGTTCACTCTTAGGCCCTGACATTGTAAAGGAAGCCGAGGAGAAAGTTCGTATCATTCGTGACAATCTCAGGATTGCTCAGTCTCGTCAGAAGAGCTATTATGATAGCAAGCACAGGGACATGGTCTATGCACCTGGTGACAAGGCATATCTCCGTGTAACTCCCCTCGGAGGAACTCATCGTTTTGGTGTGAAAGGAAAGCTTGCACCAAGATACATTGGTCCTTTCAACATTCTCTCAAGGCGGGCAGAAAATGCTTATCGTCTTGAACTTCCAGAAAAACTATCCAACGTGCACGATGTGTTCCACGTGTCCCAGCTCAAGAAGTGTTTCAAAGATCCAGATCGTGCATTTGATCATGATTCCATTGAACTGCAAGATGATCTATCTTATGAGGAGCACCCTGTTCGTATTCTCGATGAGACCGAGCGTAAGACTCGCAACAAGAGCACCAAGTTCTTGAAAGTGCAGTGGTCGCATCATTCCGATAAAGAGGCAACGTGGGAGACCAAAGAGGATCTTCGCAAGAAGTATCCGGAACTTTTCACTTCTCAGTAAGGAATCTCGGGGCGCGATTCCTTCAAGGGGGGGCGTTTTGTAACATCCCAAGTATGAAAATACCCCCTACAATGTTTGATTTCATGTTTAATCAAAGTATTGCATCATGTCATCATGTTTAATTACTTGTTTGCATTTGTTACTATTTGTTTTGCATCTGTTTTATCTGGTTTTCATAATGAAACTCAAACAAATTCAAATGGTTATTTCATACTTGCTCTGTTACAACTTTTGGAATAAAAATCACAAATAAAAACAATCTATTTGTTGTCATATTTTTCAATATGGATCAACTAATAAAATGGTGTTTATATTTCCACTAATTTATTCCAAATTGGTTTTCAAATTCAAAGCAAATCATCAACAGCACCTCATTTGGAAATTATAAAAAATACCAAACCATTCCAATATTTCTAATCCAATTAATAATAGGGTTCACCCTATTAAGTTGTTGTTTTCTATATTAATTAACAAAATATTCCAATTCAAACCAAGTGTATTCAAACAGAATCCAATTTGAAACTATAAAAATAATAACCAAAACATTCTTTTATTCTTTGTTTCCAATTAAATCTTTTGGGTCACCTTATTAAAAGGTTGATTTTAATAATCATTTTAAATATTCAAAAATCATCTAATTTGGTTTATTTTCCAAACAGCACAAAAATTTAAACATTTTTGAAATCCAAACTTGTTAACTATTTGAAATTAACATAACAAGCACACCCTAATTTTCTAGGATTTTTCCTAACACAACCACTTAACAATTTCTCCCATTTCTAATTCCTACAAAAAAAAGGAAAAGCAAAAAAGAAAACAGAAGGAAACGGCCGCGCGCGCAGCACACTAGCCAGCCCAGCCCTTTTCTCTCCCCCGCGCGCGCAGCCCAGCCCGCTAAGCCTCACTTACCGGTTCGTTTAGAACACGCCGTCGTCATCCTTGCGTACGGCGGCCATCGGAGCGAGCCACGTCGCCGTACGGCAGCGCCCGACGGCCAGGAGCCACCCGCGGGCGCTATAAGACCCCCACGGAACCCTAGGGCGCAGCACCTAACCCTAGGCTCCTGTCTCCCCCCTCGAATCCGCCGCCACCTCTTCCTCCCTCGCCGGAATTCCTTCTGTACCCACCTCGCCGTAGCCTCCTCTCTGAATCCGAGCACACCACCGTCGCCATGGACACGCACGCCCCCACCTAAGTGCTGGAACTGCATCGCCACCAACTCCTCTTCCGTTTGGACACCTGAGCGGAGCCGAAGATCCTCGGTAGCCGTGCCACCGTCCACGCCGTCGTCGCCTCACCGTCGAGCTCGCCCCTCTGCTTCCCTCTGCAACGGTGGTGAGCCACCAGCTCCTCTTCCCCTCTTCCTCTCCTTGAATCGCATCCATCCTGCACGCACACACCCAGAGCCAGCACCGCGAGCGCGAGCACACGTTGATCGTCGACGGCGCCGCTCCGTTCACTGTCGGAGTTCAGACAAGCGCCTGTTCGTCAGTTAACTGAAACCACGTTGTACACCTCTACTTTACCGTGCATCTGTATCTGTCAAACGAGACGCAGCAGCGCAGCTGGTACAGGCACAGCGCACGCGAGCGGGAGGTGCAGGGATCGAGCCCTGGCTCCCGCACCGTGAAAATACCCACCTTTTTCGTCTGAGTACTGACAGGGAGGGCCCCCTGTCAGTCACTCATGTGGCCACGCCAGCACAGCAAGCCCCAGGCCCACCCTGCAGTGGCTGTGACTAGCTGCTGCACGGTGCAAAAAGGTCTAACACGTTTCTGTTTTAAAATTCTATTTCTTTTAATTTGCAGAATTAAACACTAAAACTAAAACTTTAATAACTTTTAATCTATAACCCCAATAAATAAAAGTTATATATGTTTTCTGTTCCAAATTAAATGATCTTTCCAATTATTCCAATTGTGTACTGTTTTGAAATTCCCAAATGCATTTAAAATTCAAATTTGAATAATTCAAATGCAATTTGCTAAATTCAATAACTAATTCATTATTAATCCAATAAATGCAAATAAAATATGTTTTCCATACCATTTTGAATAACCTATTCAAATATAAATTTTGTTTCATTGTTTGAATAATTTAAATTCCCTAAATAATTTAATACTTGTTTAATTCATTTAAATTTGATAAAATCATAACTTGCTCAATATAAAATATTTTGAACATGCAAAATATGTTTTCAAACCATCAAAGTGTGAACTTTTCAAATATGAGTTTGAAATTATGTTTTGAATAAATAAAAATTCCAATAATATTCAAACTTGTTTCAAATTCAATTAAAACTTGTTTAATATTGTTTAAGTCATAATAAATTCATCCTAACTCCTATTTCAAAATTTGAAACATGTAATCCAACTAAAATTTGATGTTCTTTTCAAATATAAATTTTGTTAATTGTTTTGCACACTTTAATTTGATGAAAACAACAATTGTTTGTGTGACATGTTTAAGTAACCCAAAATTTCTAAACTTAATAAATGATTTCCAAAACTTGTTAAATCCTTTTATCACTTGCATCTATTATTGTTATTTGTTGTTATTTTGTTGTTACCATCATGCATGCATCATGCTAACAACTTTCACATAATAATTAATTGTAAATCATTTGGTTCCAACTTAATCCATGAACCTTTTCCATATGCAACTCAAAATTGCATAGGGGTCCATTTAAATTGTGTTACCATGTCACTTAGTTTATTTTGATGCAACCATTAACTTGTCATGCATCATCTTTGATTGTGCACTATGCCATGATAATGATTGTTTATATTTTCTGTCTTGTTTGTTTGCTTCTTCTCGAATAGACAACGACGTTGAGACAGACGATCTTTACATCACCCCTTCTGAGCATCTAGCTCAGTACCAGGCTGCTGAGTTTGCAGGCAAGTTATCACTCACATGAACCATTGTGTTCCTTTCAACCCTGGTTACCGATACTTTCCGTTGTCTATTTCTGCTAGCCTTAGTGGTAGTTGTTTCTGTTACGAACCTATCACATGAATCCCTTAACCCTGATATTGCCTCACCACCACTCCTACAACCCTATTGTTTGAGCCAGTGTCCTACTAGCATGCTTAGGTTGTTTTGCTCGAGTCTGTTACCCGTTACTTTCTGTTACTATTTCATTATGTTCTGGGGGCTCGATGTTTAATCAATCAATCAATCAATCCTGCTAATGTTATGACTTAATAATTATTTGATGATAAGGCACCGGCAGGAGGCCCTGTGTGGTTTTGAGGCCTGCTAGTGTCGACCCTAATAGGAAAAGGGTCTTGTCTACTGATCCATGATGAGCGCACTACCCGCATGTGGGAAGCGAGTATGGGCGCCCCCCTCAATTTGATTCGATTCGCATCTCGTCCAAATCATCTCATTTAGTTCGTGTTTTCCATTTGCCGCATGCATGTTTTTGCGAGCCCAGCGCAGGGTGGAACCTTTGTAGTCGGCATATAGGGGGACATGTTCTTAAAGTGCTATGAGGGTCCATTTTCTTCTGGGCTCGATTAGCCGTGCGCCCAAGGTGCTTTGGGCTTGATGCGAAGAAGAGTTGAGTTGTGTTGAGTGCCCCGCTTGGTGGGAGGCATCCCATCTGGCGGGTTATTCATACGTGTACGGCCAAATTGGTGCAACCCTGCAGGGATAATCTTCTCGAGAAGCCGTGTTTTCCGCGGTTATGGTTAACTTGGTGAAAGTACTGGCTAACAAGTACTCAGGACAACTTAAACCTAATGATTCATAATCTCACACCCCCATGATTAACGACTTGACTAGTAATAGGATTATTGACACAATAACTTGATTCATCTTTAATCCAACTGTGTGAGTTATCCTCGGATTTCTTCTTTGGATAAGGGGCGAGATCAAGGATGGGTTTGTTTGAAGTTATCTTTCAGTTGGTTACAATACTCGATCTTATCCCCTTTCTGTTAGCTGGAAGTGGTAGAATCTCTGTAGTTGGTTATTGCAGCCAGTTGCAGCATCTGTTATATCCCCTTCCTTCCGTTGAACCCAAGTCATCTGTACTTGGTGTTGACGGGTTACACTTTGGTGAACTGTGAGTCTTGCTTGCCAGTACGTCTATGTACTGACCCCTTTGGGGCTGTGGTTTCCGCAGACTACGCTTACGAGGATCCAGGTGACGGCTACTACGTGGAGTTTGACGAGGCTGCTGACGAGTAGTTAGCGGACCCGGGCAGGATCCGAGACATCGTGGATGGGCTCCGTCTTTATTTCAGTTTCCGGCTTCTTAAGCCTATTTGGATTTGTTTGTACTCAGACCCTTTGAATGCTTCCGCTGAGATGTAATGATGTTATGTTGGGACATGTGTCCTCTGGATGATTGTATTTGCTATCTATGCCCTAGTGAGGGCCAGTTGCAACTTATTTCAATCTTTTGTGTCTTAGAGGCATGTTGTGTTATCCTTTTGTTCAAAGCCGTTTACGTACCATGTGTGTATGGTATGAAGTACGTCAATGGTAGTGTCCTGATTTCTACGGGATAGTTTACATCGACGGTGAACAGTAGCGATGGGTTGTCACACATAATTGTTGGCCTACTCGTAAGAGGACGCGGGTGCCGGTAAGCCCCGTAATCCCATCAGAGTACTGTTCAGTTCGTACGGTGAGTATCCCCTAGAAGTTCGGGTGCGACAGTAACCCATTGATCCAATCTCTGGCTCCGTCTAATAACATAAGGGGAAGAAACTTTACAGCCTCCAAATATGTTCCCTTGTTAATCTGGACGGCAGTATAGTAATCTGAAAGCCACGTATCCGGGTTTGTACTTCTGGTATACTTTTGATAAGTTGGACCAACTTTGGCGAAACCAGAATGTAGACTAATTCTTCGGATCCTGTCAGTGAAGCACTTAGGTCCAATGTATAGATCGTCTCTTTCTGCCTTATTGATGTGTGCGGAATAGCTGTCGGCTGAATGGACAGAAGGGGATATGCTCCTTTCTGGCCCATTTTTTTAAGAATGCGCTCTTCCGGGATTATCCCTATTTTGCCCGTTGTCGTGTCCTTTGGAATAAGGTGGAGTTCTGCTCTTTGGCCTTTCTTTGTTCCTAGGAGGAGTACGGGATCTCTCACGCCTGTCAGGATTATCATATCTTCCGGTTTTTCAGCTGGGCGTCTCGGAGGCGGCATTATTTTGCCATCTTTCTGGTTTTGTTCCCCCGTTCCTTGTGATCACGGGGATTCTTTCCACCTTTCGGCAGATGGGATCCCATTATGGACGCTTCATCACTATTGTCCAGGATTTTCTTGTCCTTTTTAGGATCTCCCTTCTTTTCCTTAGAATCGCATGAATCTCCAGGTTCGCCAGGTCTAGGTGCTCCGGCGGCGCATGTGGCAGTTTTGCATAGGGCCGAGTCATTGTGCAACTTCCCTGATCTTGCATGTCCTCATTGTTGCTGTTGCAATGCTTTTCCTAGGAATGCATAAACTCCCTGAAGTTTTTCGACGTTGGAGTACACATCATCATTAAGGATGGCGAACGCGGCTTCAGCGTTTTCAGCTGCGGTTTTGTAGATTCGTTCGCCCTTAGCGTTTACGCTGTTAACCTGTCTTTGGCAAGAAGGGTTTTGTAACCGTTCTTTTGCTTGCAGTGCATCCGGCCTTGCAATTTCGGGTAATATCGTGGGTTTTATCCCGGACATATTCCGTCTTTCGAATTCTTCAATTTCCTCCTGTTTTGCATTTACAGTAGCTTGGGCTTTGAGGAGGTTTTCTTGAGATCGGAATAGGTGTTGTTGTTGCCGCATAAGGGCTTGCCTTCTTGCTTCCAGCACTTCCGATGGTTCGTGAGCTCCAACCGGGGTTTTGATCAGATCGATCTCGTCATGTTCCGGCATTTGGGTAACACGGATTTCTTTCTTTTTCTTCTCCACAGGTGTGACTCCGCTTCCTCCTCCTACTTCCAGGTTTTGATTAGAAATATCTGCCAACTTTTCTTCTGTAGTTCGTACTGGAGTTTCTTGGCAGTCTTCTTTTTCTTCTTGGACGAAGGAGGCTTTTTTCCAGGTTCTTCTTCTGTTAATTCATTGACATCAAGATAAGTTGGGCTGGTTTCGCCACCCTCTCTTTCCTCATCTAGCGGAGGTGTTTTGGGGTCTTCATCTTCTTCGTCATCCGAGTTTTCAGTCGGTTTTGCCATCAGTACTTCATGGAAGCTCCCCTACATAGATTTGACCTTTTTCTCAAAAGCGTCTTCATCTTTGGAATCTATGTCTTCAGATCCGGGATCCGACTCCAATCTTGCTTCTATAGCAGCTAACACGGAGTCGGCTTCCGAGTTTGTCGTTTCACTAACGGGTGACGGATCTTCCACTTGTTCTGTGGGGTTATTGTTTTCTGCTTCTTCCACGGGATTACTTTCTTCCGTGTTATCCGCGACCTCAGATCGCACCATGGCAATACAGTGTGATCTGATTGCAGGCATCTCTGGGGAGGCGGCAATTTCAGCACAGTTTTGGCGATTTGAGCAAAATCTGGTATCGTAGTTTTCCTTAATAGGGTATAGGGCGGGTGGGATAAATTCGCTTCCACCACAGAATCCCATAGCTTCTGTTGTTAATCCGATAAAAATATTTGCAGATCCAATTGGTAAAACGCACGCACTTACCAGGTGATTCCGTGCTGGCATGTATGATCCGTTGTCGAGGAAGAGCCCGACGTCGCCGTCGAAATCCAAGCTTCCGACAGTTATTGAATTGCCGATTCCGCCGAGTATCCCCGATCGAAACGTAACTCCTGACGCCGCTGGCCCCATGGTGGGCGCCAACTATTGAGACATCGTATTAAGGATCATAGATAGGGGTGCCATGAGCCTACGGGTAGAGACATGGGGGACATGGTAATACGTCAATCGGGAGCACCAGGTTTTACCCAGGTTCGGTACGTGGCAACTAGGTTGCGTTCCTACTCCTGCAATCTCACTAAATCAGGGTTGAAGCCTGAAGTATACAAAGTAGAATGTGAGTATGGATTCGCTAACTCGTCGAGGATCAACTTCTCGGCGAGTTGGCTTCTAGCTAATTGTTTTTTGTTTCGTCTCTCTCGTCCGGATTTATATAGATAGCCGGGTTAGGGATTACAGAAAGGAAACCTAGAAGACTACGGAAAGTATCTAACTTGTAAAGTAAGGAATCCGTCTTCTTCCCCAAGTTGCACCACTTTGGACCGTGGTCCGGGTTCTTCTAGAATCCGGCTTCCTGTGCATCAGCTTACCGGGCCGCCCAATGGATTGTGATCCATTACCAACAGGCCACCCGGGTAATCCGGCTCTTGAGGCCAATGCCAGACATACCCCTATTCGGTATATATCTGACAGGCGAAGAGGCGACGCGAGGCGGTGTCCGAGGCCCCCAGGTGTGCCCTAGGCGCGGGTAGGGGGTGGCCACGCCAGGTGGCCCCCGGCGGCCCCTAGCCCCCCTCGGGGTCCCCTTCCGGCTTCTTTAGTCTTCCGGTGAATAAAAAATCGCAAAAATTTCCAGCTTGTTCCGAGCACTTTCATTTTTGGTCCTTTTCTGCAATTCAAAGACAAAACTGACAAAAACTGGCACTAGGAATCTTGTTAATAGGTTGGCCCAATAAATTGTAGAAAACATAGGGAAAACATGTAGGAAACGAGCATGGATCATAAAAAATTATAGATACGTCTGCAACATATCAGCATCCCCAAGCTTAACTCCGGCTTGTCCTCGAGTAGGTAAGTGATACCAAAATAGTTTTTTAAGTGACATGCTACCAACACAATATTGATCAAATAATAATGTAAAGCATGTAAACTAGGATCAAATGAATAAGAGCTAAGGTTTATAGTTGATATCAAACGAGTAATGCATAAACCATTAGGAAAAAAAGTAAACACTTTCAATGAATCAATACTAAAAGACAATCAACTGTGCAAAGTATATTAAAGATGATTTAAGCTTCAAGCACAATAATATAATCATACAATGCATCAAACACTCACAACATTTTATGATAGGATCAGGTCAAGTGATAAAAATATGCATGAAGAAAATCAACTCACTATTTGTGCACTAAAAACAGTTAAGTGTTTAGTATTGGTTCCTGCCACCATGATGTTATAGCTAAGCGAACATTATGGGGGGTTTAGAAGGTCAATGGAAGAAAGTCTCACACATCTGAAAGTGATCATTAGACAAGAGAAAGTCTTATAACTGAAGTTATGCAAGGAGTAGTGATTGTCACACAACGGATGCACATAGAGCTATAAGTGTATGAAATCTCTCTAATGGAACTAGAGGGGGTACGTCCAACTTGCATGCTCACGAAGACCTAGAGCACTTTTGAGGAGGGTCATCATTGTAATATACTAGACAAGTTCTATAATGTAAAGTTTCCACATATTTATGCGAGTCATAATATGAAAAATCTCTCCAAACTGAAGTTTTGGTGCTAAACATAAGCACGAGTGTGGAATAAAGGATAGTAGTAATGCCTCTCTCTCTCTCTCTCTCTCTCTCTAATTATCTCTCATTGTCCCTTTTTTTTAATATGGGCTCTTTTTGAATCCTCACTAATAGGGGCAACACTCTATATTGCAATGAATCATTACACTATTAGTACTCATAACTCATAATAAAATATCTCGGATGTATCAAACTGAATGCTCTTTCCAGTGTAGCAGTATGCAATATAACAATAAGGCACGCCTCTGATGTATCAAAGTGAATGCTCCTACCAGTGTACCAGTATGCAATATAACAATAAAGCACGTCATCAAGTCACATAATGTAGATGGATGTTGTATGGAAATATATCTCGGAATGGCTACGGAAATATCATGATAGGTAGGTATGGTGGCTGTTTTGAGGAAGATATTTGGTCTTACGTGTAGGAGAACAAAGTCACTCTATGTCGTGGTGGTATCACGGCAGATGCCATGGGATGGCTAAAGTTGGGGTCGATGGACGCTGGAGGTGCTCGGGGAGGGATCACACGGCGAGTAGCCGCGTGTGGTACGTCAAGAACACTGCAAACAACACGATCTTACCCAGGTTCAGGGCCCTCGTGTGGAGGTAACACCCCTACTCCTGCCTCTCTCTTTATATGGTGTTTACCGAGTAGCCACAGTAAAATACAGGCCTTCAGCCGAGTAGCCACTCTACGCTCAAGTTCTCTCTAAGTGTTGCCTCTGGAAAGTATATCGAGTGCGGCGAACCTCTCACAGGAGGGGGCAGGGCACCTTATATACTGGTGCACAGCCGGATAGAATAAGACTAAAAGGTACAGCTTGATGGAACAGGAGCACCGCAGAACCACACACGCCTCCGGGTTCCCGCTGACGCGTGCACCGTAAGTCGTCGCGCCGTTCGGAGATGGGACCTGTCCACCCTTGTCAGTGAGATAAGGTAGGCCCCTAGCCCTGTCCTGTCCCCTCTGTCAGTGACAGGACTAGACAGTCGCCTACCGCACTCTAGCCACGCGGGAGCGCGCATATTCACGCGCTCTGTAAGTTGAACCGCACGCCGTACGGACGCAGGATACGCGGGATCCTTTGTCAGAATGGCTCCATTGACTTCTGGCCCGAGTAGGAAACCACTCCCTCTAGTCGGACCAACTCCTCTACTCGGAGGAACATAACTTCCTTGATTCTTCCTTCTGGCCATTGCTGGGTACGACCGGATAGCAGCCTACCGGGTAGCAAGTACCGGGTAGCCAGCTTACTTAGTAAAATAGCTCCTTGACCTTGCCTTTAGCACTGGCCTTACCCCTACTCGGGGGTAACCCCCCGACATTAGTCCCCGAAGCTGGTAGAGTCCTGCGAACTTGTTCAGTGGGCCCTGCCAGCTTAAAAAAAAATCTTGTCTTCGTACTGTAAGAGGCCGAGTAGCACCTCCGTGTAGCCTTTAACTCTTGCTTGAATCTCTTCTTCTCCGAGTAGCACTGTCTTTCTTCTCTGATGCCGAGTAAAATGACTTAGCGAAATCTCGAAACACAATCCCGCTCAAATGGTGCGAATCCACCTTTGCGTGTCGCTACGGGGCACGTGTCACACCCCCGTAGCCCCGACGCCTCGGTGCCTGGGACACTGCAGGCCACGCGCCAATAACTGCACCTCGGGCCCACTAGCCTGTTAAGTCACTTCAACCGCAGTAAATCGCCCACGATCTCGACGTGGGATTAACTGCGGCCGTTACGCGCGCAATATGCGTTGTGTGCGTTTCTAACCGGCGCGTAGCCCACGCCGCACGATATCTGTGCACGATTGATCCCGAATATTCCGCTGGTAACGGCAACTCGAGGGGAGAGATAAATACCCCCCTCGACGCCTTCTTCTTCTCTTTCCTGCTCACTCCCATCTCTTGCCCCTTCGTCTCTCCGCCGCCGCTGAGCGCTCCGCCACCGCAACTGTTTGCCGCGCCGCTGCTCCACGCGCCGCCGGAGAGACAGAGAGATCCCAAAGTCTCCAGACTTCGATTCGCATCTCCCACTAGCGCCTCCGCTTCCAATCTGCGCCGCGCATCTCTGTCGTGATGGCTGCCCATGGAGACGACGATGCCGCCGCCCGCGCCGGCTGGGAAGGCTCCGAGGTCACCGCCGAGGATTACCAATGGCTCGTGAACACGTGCCGCGTTCCTCCCGGCGTGACATGCCGTCATCCAGGTACGAAAATCGTACCCAAGCCTGAGAAGGACGAGTATGTGGTCTTTCTTGCGCACTTCAAGCGCGGCTTCGTCCTTCCGGTTTCTAATTTCTTCGCAAAATTTCTCAACCATTTTGGCCTTCAGCCACACCATCTTCCACCCAATTCCCTGATCATGCTCTCCACTCACGCCGTGGTGTGTGAGGCTTTCCTTGGCGTGTACCCAACAATCCACACATGGGAACGCTATTTCTTTTTCCGCAAACAAAGCATCCCCAATCCGGGTAAAACAGATAGCGCCCGCGCCATGACCCAGACGGGATGCGCGATGATGCTTCAACGAACCACCGGTAGCCATCCCCGAGCCAAGGGACTGGAATCTGTGCGCAAGTGGCAGCGCAGCTTCCTCTACGTGATGAACGTAGCCACCGAAGTCGGGAAGCCGATCTAGGACCGGATAGGCCAACTCAGCAGAATTGGGGCTACCACCCGAGGGCCACCGTCGAGGACGTCATCCAGGTTGAGCGACGCCTCTCCGAGTTGCGCGAGGAGGAGCTGCTCCATGATGATCCAATCGCCTGCTGGATCTCGCGTCGGGTACTCCCACTTCAGCGCCGCTCGCACAAGATGTGCTACATGGGGGGATCCCGTGACTGCACAAGGACCACAACCTTCGAGCTCAGCAAGTCGGAGGTGGCTGTCTGGGCCAGGTCCATCATGCACACCACGCTGAAAGACAATTGGCTTTATGGCTTCGAGCCATATAGCCGCACCAAGCGCATTGAACAGGTTAGTACTCTGTGCTTTACTTCTGCACTTTGATACCGAGTAGATGGTTTCTCAGCTTTGTATGCTTAGCGTTTGCATGCTGCACCAAGTAGAACATCACAAGTAACTTGTTGGCTTTTTATGCTTTGTGTTTGCATGCCATACCGAATAGAAATCCTCAGCTGAATATGCTTTGTGTTTGCATTTTGCTCCGAGTAGGACCCCTTAGCCTTATATGCTTTGCGTTTGCATGCTATACCGGGTAGAACTCCATATCCGAGAACTCAACCTACTATGCCATCTGTTTGCCTTTCCAGCACATCGATCGCCAGGCAGAGGAAGATGAGGAGGTCTTCGAGGGCAACTGGCACAATGACCGCGAAGAGGATGACGAGAAGGCCTACGACACCCAAGACACTCTCTGCATCCCACATGCCACTCAGCCTGGTAAGCACCGAGTTGATGCGTCCATCCGGGATTGGTCCGAGGATGACGAAGGTGACAAAGTTCACCTTTCTGATCACGGGTAGCGCTTTCTGATTTCCTTTTCTGTTTCTGAACCCCTTCTCTCTTCTCTGCAGAGGATCCCGAGCATGAGGACGAGGAGGAGCCCATGGACGTCCAGCCTCTCTCTGTGGCCGCTCCCATAACCCGAAAGAGGGCGGGTAGCGGTGCCCAAGAGCCTGCTGCCAAGAAGGCGAAGAAGACTGGTGGCAAGAAGCTCACCACCAACAGAAGGAAACCCCCCACCCGCAAAGGGTAAGTTGTTCCATCGAACATCAATTTTCTACTGCTTCTCGCTGTTCTGCTTTTCCCTTTCTAAACTCTTTCTTTCTTCTCATCCAGCGATCCATTGGATGCTCACGCGGCCGCGTCCCCCACTCGTACCAAGAGAAAACCTGCCATGGACCTCGAGAAGCTCATCGAGCTCTCCGAGGATGAAGACGAGCCAGCACCGCGGGCCAGGGCGCGTGCACCCTCTCCGGTGAAACTAGAAGAAGAAGACACCGGCGCCGAGAACACGGGCGCTGGTGACCACGATGACGAGAACACGGAGCAGCAGACCTACGCGTACCAGAGTACGCAGGATGCTGCTCACCACGAGACGCCTCCCTCTCGCCCAGCTACCTCAGCTGGGGAGAATGTTGATCAAGAAGCCGAGAACCAAGACCGTGCCGCCCTTGAGCGGCCGGATGACAACACCGAGCAGCAGGAAGAACAAGCAGCAGCTCAAGAAGACCCCGGGGCCAGGCCGCGGGTAGAAGAAACAACATACCTCCAACCCGATCCCGCTGCCGAGCAACGGGTTGAGAAGACTGTGGTGGAGCCAGTGCTCCAGAGCCAAGCGCAGCCAGACGCTGCGCAGGGTAGCCGGCCCCTTGTGCCGCCTACCCAGCAGGCTACTCCACCAACCGCACCGAGCCCTCCACCGAAGCAGAAGACGACCAAGACTGCTTCTGAACTTATGCCTCCACCCACTTCACGCCAAGCGCCTCCGTCCGCTTCTCGGGCGGACGCTGCTCTCAAGAAGGCCGCCAAGCCCGAAGCTGCAGCCGTTCGGAGGAACCCAGCGCGCAAGGTTGCGCAGTACACGGATTTGATGCCACCGCCCAAGGGACCAAAGAGCACGCAACTCTCCACTGGTGCTGCTGCTGTGTCCGCTGGCCCAGGAGAAGGATTGAGTGCTGCTCGTGCACAAGGCAGCTGGCCATCGTACCTGATGGATGTGTCCCAGCAACACAGCATCTCCCTGGCCAAGGGCGAGAAGCGGCTTTCCGCCCTGCCGGAAGGCCAGGCCAAGGCTGTGGCTACCCAGTCCAAAGCCAAGAAGCCTATTGAATTCCACTCGCGGGAAGCCGGTGAGGACGACATCCAGTCACAAGGGCTAACCGCGGTCCTGGACCGGGTAGGCTTCGTGGACAAGGTCTGGGAGAGCGACGCTCTCGGCATCGAGAAGTGGAACGGCAGCACCTTAGGCATTGTCGACCACTACCGCGTCGACTGGAACAAGGCCGACATCGGCTCTGTTCCAATGACAATTGCCTCCGACACCTGCACGCTAGCCGGGAAGCTTTTCTGCCTCCGCAAGGCCGCCGAGGATGTGGAGCAAACATATGCCATAAGTTTTTCTTGCTTCCCTTGCTTTTTCTTGTTTTTCCGAGTTGCAGTTTTTCTTTTCTTCTTTTCCTCTCAGCTACTCCCCAGTCCCCGATATTCGGGCCGAGTAGACGGGTACTCAACCGAGTTGCCGTCTTCTCGGGTCAAATCTTCAAAAAAATTCTAACTCCTTTTTCTTCTCTTCCATAGAATAGCCTCCTGAAGCGGACCAACATCTTCCGCCGGCTGCTCTGGAACCACAGCGTGGCCAAGAACCGCATCACGGCTCTTGAGGCCGAGCGCAAAGATGACGCAACACTGGAGTAGGCGGCACTGGACCGCGCTCTCCAACTTTCTGAAATAGAGAGTAAGCTTTCAGCTATTCGGTTTGTGTGTTTTGTGTTTACGCTCGCGTTTACTTTTTGCTCTAACTCTGTCTACCCTGCAGGCAAGTTCAAAGAACTGAGGGAGCAGCACGAACACTGCCACGTCTTCTCTTCCTCCGTCGAGAGCAAAATCAAACAACTGGAAGGTGAGTTGCCTGGCTACTCTGCCATTGTATCTTCCTTTACTTGGTTTCTCTGCTAACTCTGTTGTTCTCTCTGCAGAAGAATACAAGAAATTCCGGGAGGAGCATCTCAACTGCCTGATGCCTGCTGAGGTGCAGCAGCAGCTGGCCACCCGAGATGAAGAGCTCAATAAGGAGCACGACGCCGAGCGCGCCGAGTTCGAAGAGATGCAAGTGAAGTTGAAATCAGCTCTTGAGGATGCCTTGGAGACCAAGACAACAGCCAAAGCCAGAGAGAAGACGCTCGAGATGGAGCTCTCGGTGGTGAAAAAACATAACGCCCAACTCATGGTCCAGCTCGCCAATGCACGCCAGATTGAGGACCGGCATATTGCTGGCGAGGAGGAATGGAAGATTAAGCTGGACGCGCTGCTGGTGGATCTCAAAAGTAATTCTTCTCTTCTTTGCATCTGGCTATTTCTCCTCTCAATCCTTCTTTCTATCTGGCTTTCTCTCTTCTCTGCCTCTCTTCCCAATTCTTAATGGTTTCTCTTCCAGATATCTTCCCTAGTCTCCGCGCCGCCAGCACTCCTGCTTTGGCTAAGGCACAAGAGCTCCGAGCTGCATCCGGGTTGCCCATTGACACCAAGTCCAGTGTCAATGACAACCTCCTGAGCATCAAGACCCAGCTTCACCAACTCAGGGGCTTGGGCACCACCATGGTGTCCACTGCCTACAAAATCCATGACCTGTTCTTGCCGGATGAATCCGCGCCCAACAGCTTAATCGACATCGCCGGGAAGCTGGATGGCGTGAAGGCCGAGTTGAAGAAGTAGCGCGGCTCTGCAGCTCGGGCAGGAGCGGACCAGCTACTTCACTTTATCACAAGCTGGTACGAGAACCTCGACCTCGACAGGATCCTCAAGATGCGCGAAGATTCCAAGTGGAGCAAGGATCCCGACTGTGTTGCCCGCCGGAAGAGGGTAGCCTACGAGATAGCCTCCTACGCGGACACCGCCACCTTCATCGAGGGCCTCCCCGAGCCAGATACTGAAGCTGAGGACGAGGATGACGATGAAGATGAGGATACCGAGTCAGATGACTTGAGCTTTTTCGAGGAGGGTGCCACGAAGGGAGCTGCCGGGTAGGGAAAAGCCAAGGTTGACGCCGACATCGAGCAGCCGCAAACCAACGCTGAGGAGCCCACCATCACCACCGAGATGGTGATCCAGCAAGCGGCCCCCGAGTTGGGCGCAACCAGCAGCAGCTTCCAGGCTGCTGCATCGACCTCGGCCACGGATCCCATTTCCGTCGCCACGGCAACCTCAGAGCCAGCCGCCAATGCCAACACTGAAGCGGATGCCGAGAGCGCCGACGCCGAGAAGACTGACGCGGACAACACTGCCACGGACGACACTGATGCTGCCTGAAAAACTTATCTTAAGTTTTTATCAGATCCCCGGGATGCCGGGTGCACATGTATCAAACTATTAAGTCTTCGTTGCTACTCAATTTTATTCTCAGTTGAAGTTCTTAGCAACATTGGCTCAATGCCGGGTTGCGTTAATATGCAAGTCCCCGAGTTGCATTTTTTATCCGCTCTTCCTTTTTATCTCAGCTCTTACCTGCAACTTGTTGCTTTGTTGGTAGTCGAGTCACAAGAGTTCAAAGTTGGAGTTTCAAATACTCAGCCACTTAGAAAACTCATAGTAACGCTGCCCACCACTTAGCCGAAAACAAAAAACAGTAGAAAAAACACTCTATTCGGTTGCCACACGCTTCCTTTCCTTTGCAATTTTTCATGTGTTCATTGACTCTTTGGCTTGTTCTCTGGCTTGCCATGAAGCCGGGTTGCGGACAGCAGCAGAGTCGTAGAGTGTCCAGTGAGTTTAAACACACTACTTTGTGTGCCTTTGAAATTCTAAGTGGTTCAACCGAATAGACAAAGCGAAACAGAGTAAACACAAGGAACAGTTTGGACGAGGGTAGTCCCCGAGTTCAATTTCAGATTGCCGAATAGGAGTTTTAACTCGGATAAGAAGATACATACACATTTTGCTCATGAGTGAAAACGTCGAAGTAGAGCTAGATTCCAAGGGCGCTTGGATTCCTCTCCAGCCCTATCCGGCCTGTTCTTCTAGGATGGATGTGCGTCGATTAGATAGTAGGAATCATTGTGTAAAGCCTTGCTCACAATGAATGGCCCTTCCCACGGAGGAGAAAGCTTGTGCATCCCGGCTGTGCGCTGCACGAGCCTAAGCACCATGTCTCCTTCTCGGAAAACCCTTGGGTTCACTTTCCGGCTATGATAACGCCTCAAGTTTTGCTGGTAAACAGCTGAACGTGACAGAGTTAGCTCTCTTGCTTCTTCCAGCAGGTCAACATCATTTTCTCAAGCTTCTCTAGCCTCTGCCTCAGTGTAGAGCGTTACACGGGGCGAGTCATGCTCTAGGTCAGTGGGCAACGAGGCCTCGGCTCCATAAACCAGGAAGAATGGCGTGTAGCCGGTTGACCGGTTAGGGGTAGTCCTTAGACTCCACAACACCGCTGGCAACTCATCTAGCCAACACCCAGGTGTTTTCAGCAGCGGCTCAATCAGCCTTGGCTTTATGCCTGATAGCACCATGCCATTTGCTCTTTCCACTTGCCCATTGGAGGCGGGATGCGCAACAGATGCAACATCTAGCCGAATATGCTTATCTCTGCAGAACCTCGCAAACACACCCTCAGCAAAATTTGTGCCATTATCCGTGATAATGCTGTGCGGGTAGCCATACCTCAGGATCACATCCTTCAGGAAACTCACAGCAGTGACTCCATCACATTTCCGAATAGGCTTCACCTCGATCCACTTGGTGAACTTGTCAACCATGACTAGGATGTGCGTCATATTGCCTCTAGCCGGCTTGAAAGGACCCACCATATCCAAGCACCAAACAGCAAATGGCCAAGTAATGGGAATGGTCTTCAACTCGGAAGCTGACATATGAATCTTACTTGCAAATCTTTGGCAGCCATTGCACTTTCTCACAATATCTTCAGCTTGCTTCAAGGCAGTGAGCCAAAAGAAGCCATGCCGAAAGGCCTTGTTGACCAGAGCCCGAGAAGAGGCATGATGCCCGCATTCTCCTTGGTGTATCTCCACCGGAATTTCATCTCCCTCTTCTGGCTCTACACAGCGCTGCAGCACACCGGTAGGACTTCTTTTGTGCAGTACGTCTCTGAAGATTGTATAGCCCTTGGATCTTCTCTGAATTTGCCTCGAGGTAACCTCATCATTCGGCAAGGTGCCGTCCTTTAGAAAGGATAATATGGGCAAAGCCCAACTCGGTGTTCCCCGGATGGGAAACACTGGTTCGTCCACTTCCATTGGTTCAGCCACCACTTCTTCTTCTTCTGAGTTGGGGACGAGTCCCCGAGACCTCGTGCACGCGGCAAGGACCCCCTCAATGAATGCGACAGTCCCCGAGTTAGGAGGGGCAGTCCCCGAGTAATAAGGGACAGTCCCCGGGATGGAGACGGCAGTCCCCGGGTTCTCTTTTGCAACCTCCCAGTCAATCTCCATGGGAACAGCTTCCTCACCAGGCAGAGAAGGAACGAATATAGACTCCGAGTTGGGGGATGGCTTGATAGATGGCTTCCTCAAATGCTCCAAGGCAACCCCAGCCGGGATGTATTGCCGAGAAGACCCCAACTTGGACAGCTCATCAGCTGCCTCATTCTCTGCTCGGTGTATGTGCTTGAACTCGCACCCTTCAAAGAAACCAGTCATGGTTTGCACCAGAAACCGATATGAAACCATGTTGGCATCCAGAGCATCCCAAGTGCCTGAAACTTGCTGCACAACCAGATCCGAGTCGCCATAGCATACGATGCGCTGCACGCCAACCTCCTTGGCCACCTTCAAGCCGTGTACCACGGCCTCGTACTCTGCTACATTGTTGGATGCCTTGAAGTGAATTTGCAGCACGTACTTGAGTTGATCTCGCTTAGGCGACGTGAGCACCACGCCAGCACCCAAGCCCTCCTTCACCTTGGAGCCATCAAAATGCATCTTCCAGTAGTTGGCTACCGGAGTAGGAGGCTCGTATTGCACCTCAGCCCAATCCACCAGAAAATCTGCTAGGATCTGGGACTTGATGGCTTCTCTTCTCGCATACGCAGGAGCGTACGCGGCCAGCTCAATCGCCCACTTGGCTACTCTGCCACTTGCCTCCTTGTTGCCCATGATATCCGAGATGGGAGCAGAACTCACCACAGTGATGGGATGCTCTTGGAAATAGTGCTTCAGCTTCTTGGCGCCCAGGTACACGCCGTAAGTCATCTTCTAGTAATGTGGGTAGTTATGCTTGGAGCTGGACAGCACTTCACTGAGATAGTATACAGGCCGCTGCACAGTCTTGCCTTCCTCTTCTCTCTCCACCACAATCACAACGCTGACCACTCGGTTAGTCGCAGCAATGTACAGCAGCATTGGCTCTTTAGGTAGCGGACTAGCCAAGATGGGAGCGCTACCCAGCATGGCTTTCAGATCCTTGAATGCCACATCAGCTTGCGGTGTCCAGACGAACTTGTCGCTCTTCTTCATCAACTGATACAGAGGCAAGGCCTTCTCGCCCATTCTGCCCAGGAAGCGGCTCAGAGAAGCCAAACAACCAGTGAACTTTTGCACATCCTTCAGGGATCTCGGCAAAGACATGCTCTCTATAGCTTTTATCTTTGAAGGATTGGCCTCAATGCCCCGACTGGATACCAAGAAACCGAGTAGCTTGCCAGCCGGGACGCCAAAGGTGCATTTAGTCGGATTCAACTTCATCTTGTACTTGCGCAAGTTGGCAAATGTTTCCTCAATGTCACTAAGCAGAGTATGTGTTTTATTCGTTTTGATGACAATGTCATCTACGTACACCTGCACATTTTTGCCAATTTGATCATGCAAGCATTTCTGCATGCATCTCTGATAGGTAGCCCCAGCATTCCGCAACCCAAAGCATATGACACGATAGCAATAAGCCCCGTACGGGGTGATAAAAGCAGTCTTTATTTGATCAGCAGGGTTGAGAGCTATCTGATGAAAACCAGAGTAGGCATCTATGAAAGACAAAAGCTCACAACCAGCAGTGGAATCGATCACCTGATCTATGCGGGGTAGCGGAAAGGGATCCTTGGGGCAGGCCTTGTTCAGGTCGGTGTAGTCCACGCACATGCACCATGCGGTATCCGCCTTGGGGTCCTCCTTCTTCTTCTCAACCATAACCGGGTTGGCTACCCAATCCGGATGCAAAACCTCCATGATAAAGTTGCTTATCAGCAACTTGGTGATATGATCACCGATAGCTTTCCTCCTCTCATCACCAAAGCGGCGCATCGCCTGCTTCACTGTCTTGGCATCATGCCGCACATGTAGCGAGTGCTCAACCAACTCCCTCGGGACGCCTGGCAAATCCTCATTGGACCAGGCAAACACGTCCCGATTCTCACGGAGGAAGTGGATGAGCTCGCTTTCCTATTTCTCTCCCAACCCGGCGCCAATGATGGCAACACGGTCTGGGAACTCAGGATCAACCTGGACCTTCTTTGTCTCCTGGGATGCCTGGAATGCAGTCCTGTACTGGGAACTCGGCATGCTGGGCGCACCACCTTGCGCTGCTTGCGCCATAGCCACCACCTCGTACATCTTCTTCTTCTCGGCAGCAATGGCCATGGATTCCGCCAGCTGGGAACCAGCAGAGGCACACTCCATGGACTTCTTGTAGTCACCCGAGATGGTGATCACTCCATTGGGACCAGGGATCTTCATCTTCAAGTACGCAGCATGGGTTGAAGCCATGAACTTGCTGAGAGCGGGCCTACCGAGTAGGGCATGGCATGGGCTCTTGTGATCAACCACCTCGAAGGCCAAGCTCTCAGTGCGGCAGTTCTCCCTGGTGCTGAATAGGACGTCTATCCAGACGCGACCGATTGGAGAGCAAGACACTCCCGGCACAATGCCATGGAAAGTGGTCCTCCTGGGTAGCAGCATTTTCTCGGCCATCCCGAGCTTCTCGAGTGTGTCTCTGTACACGATGTTGATGCTGCTGCCGTTGTCAATCAGGACCTTGTTGAACCTGACATTCTTCTGAGCGCCCAAGAAGGTGGGATCCACCACCAAAGCATAGCTACCCGGGTTGGGCATCACCCTAGGATGATCAGCTCTGGACCATGTGATCTCTTGGTTGCACCAGTGCAGGTAGTGGGGCACAGCAGGAATCACAGCATTGACCTCCATTGCACGCCTGTGCAGAGACTGCTTGTCGGATGGCTCAGAGGTGAAGATCATGTAGCTCTCGTGGTGTTCCTGGTACTGGTTGCGGTCTCCACCGCCATTGTTGTCGTTGTTGTTGTTACCTTGGTTGTTGTTGTTGTTGTTGTTCCTGTTGTTGTTGCGGGTGTAGAAGTTGCGGTTGCGGTTGTTGTTGTTGTTGCGGTAGCGGTCGTTGTTGAAGTTGCGGTTGGCTCCTAAAGCCACCTGGTTCACGTTCTCTCTTCTCGGGAAGACTGCAGGCCGAGGAGCAGGTGCCCGAGCTGGCTTCACATTGGCATTCGCAGCTGGCAGAGGAGGAGGAGGGGGCAAGCCCTCATTCTTGATCTGTTCCCACCAGCTGCACTGCCGAGTAGTGTGGTTGTCTGGCCTGGCTGGATGCCGAGTGTGGAAGCTGCATGGCCCATCCCTCATGCTCCCAAAGACAAAGTTCGGAGCTGGATCTGGGTTGCCGCTACCCTGCTGGGTAGCATTGTACGGCTTCTTGATGCCTTGGCCCTGATTCTTGTTTTGCCCGTACTGGGCTCCAGCAGTTTTTTGCCTTTGGCTACTCCCAGCAGCCGTAGTCACAGCATTCACCTCCTCGGGATCATACCGAGTATCAATCCGGTCACCTCTGCGCTTGTTGCGGAAATCATTGCGCTTGTTGCTGTTGTAGTTCCTTCTCGGCTCGAGGGAGTCCATCAGAGGCTGAGTTGGGTCGCCGAGTGCATACATGTCCGCGATCTTGATGGTCTCAGCGAGAGTACTCGGCATCTCGCGTTGCAGCTTCTGCCACAACATGCTGCCATGCCTGCAGCCCTGCACAAACCAAGTGATGTCCTGGGCCTCATTCACTCCTTCACAGGTGTTCCTCAAGGTGCTCCACCGAGTAAGGTACTCGCGGTCGGTCTCATCTTCCCGCTGCTTGCAAGCGGACAACTGCTGCGGCCTATTTGGCCTCTTGTAAGTGCTAGTGAAGTTGCTGATGAAGGCCTCCGAGAAGTCCAGCCAGCAATTGATACTGTCCTTGGGCAGGTTGTTGAGCCAAGTCCGAGCTGGACCCTCAAGCATCTGCGGAACATACCGCACAGCCCATCTCCGGTTGTCGCCTGCAATGTGCACGGCTGTGACATAGTCACTCAACCAATCATCTGGCTTGGTGCTGCCATTGTAACACTTGGTTCCCCTGGCCAGCTGGAAGTGGTTCATGGACGGCTCGTTCATGATGCGAGGGCCAAAGCATTCTGGGCCAGGCGGCCCCTTGTTCTCGAGTTGCGCGGACAGATTGATCCGGTCCAGCTTGAACCTTGCATCACTAAGCTCCAACATGCGCTCACCCAGACGGTCAGCAACATTTCTGGGGTCAGCATAGCCGGCTAGCCCCATCGCTGAGTAGCCATCATCATACCTGTTCTCTGCACAACGGCGGGTTGCACCATAGGGTTGGCTGCCGGCGCAGCCGCACGCGGCTGTGCAGCAGCAGGCTGCTGCGTCCTCTGCCGAGTAGGCTGAGCAGCAGGACACCGAGAAGGCCCTGCGTTGTCTCCGTCTTGCCCCTTGCTGTGAGCTTTATGGGCTTGATAGCCTGCTCCTGCAGTAGTGTGTTTCTGACCGGACTCTCGCGGCATAGCGCGCTGTTTCGCGGAGAGAGCCGGGTCGTACACCTGCATCTGTCTGCTCTTCCCAGAGCGCACACTCTGGTCCCTCTCACGGCTGGGATGCGGCGATGAGGCCTGGTTCGTAGATCTGACCGCATGCGAGTGCACAACCTGAGAAGCACCGGCACCCGGATTGGCTTTCCGGAACTCCTCATTCTGCCTAGCAGCTTCTAGCACTAACTCATTGAGCCTCTCCTGCTGCCTAGCGCGCGCGTCGCCGGCAAGGTTTGGCAACTCAGCAGCTACAGCCTCTGCAGCTCTAACTGTTTTGGCGGGGGTGCTGTATCTAGGCCTGGTAGCGGTGTTTGCGGTGGCAGACTGGCTAGGAGCCTCACCAACCGTTGCCATCTCGGCGCCTAAGTTGCGACGTGTAGCGCCTACTTTGCTAGGCTTCCTAACAACAGGAGTAAAGCCATGGGCCTTGTTGTACTCATTCTGGTCTAGGCTAAGCTCAAGCCTAACCTTCTCAAGCTCCAAGTGCTCGGCGAGCAGCTCCTGACGCTGCTGGTCGAGCTGCGCCCTCATGGTCAAGAGCTCAAGCTCGGTGGGAGGCGGCATGCCCATCCGCACGGCGGATGCCGGTATCGTCGGAGTAGTGGAGAGAGGGATGTTGGGGTCCTTCTCGTAGGGCTTGTGAACCCTCTTGCCAACACTCGGGCCAGCGAGATCCTCGATGACCTCCGCGGCAGCAGCCGCGCCCTTCCCGGCATCGGTAGCCAGGCCGGTCATCATCACCTCCACGCTGTCCGCGGAGCAGCCCATCAGCCTTCCGCGGGCAGCGAGCACAGCAGGAGGATCCTCCGCGACCAGCACCTCCTCTGGGAACTAGCGGACGACGGCGGTGGCGACGTAGATGATGTGCGAGCCGAAGGAGAGCACCGAGCCGCCTGCTGGTATGGGCCTCCCGCCGAAATCTCCGGCGTTGTCGGTGACGAAGTCGAAGGAGCCGAATCTGTGGACAAGGCCACAGACCACGCGCTCCCCAGTAGCAGAAACGAGTCCCGTCCGAACATGGACTCCAGCCAGCGCCTCTGTCTGCCCCACGATGGGCGCCAACTGTCGTGGTGGTATCACGGCAGATGCCATGGGATGGCTAAAGTTGGGGCCGATGGACGCTGGAGGTGCTCGGAGAGGGATCACACGGCGAGTAGCCGCGTGTGGTACGTCAAGAACACTGCAAACAACAGGATCTTACCCAGGTTCAGGGCCCTCGTGTGGAGGTAACACCCCTACTCCTGCCTCTCTCTTTATATGGTGTTTACCGAGTAGCCACAGTACAATACAGGCCTTCAGCCGAGTAGCCACTCTACGCTCAAGTTCTCTCTAAGTGTTGCCTCTAGAAAGTATATCGAGTGCGGCGAACCTCTCACAGGAGGGGGCAGGGCACCTTATATACTGGTGCCCAGCCGGATAGAATAAGACTAAAAGGTACAGCTTGATGGAACATGAGCACCGCAGAACCACGCACGCCTCCGGGTCCCCGCTGACGTGTGCACCGTAAGTCATCGCGCCGTTCAGAGATGGGACCTGTCCACCCTTGTCAGTGAGATAGGGTAGGCCCCTAGCCCTGTCCTGTCCCCTTTGTCAGTGACAGGACTAGACAGGCGCCTACCGCACTGTAGCCACGCCGGAGCGCGGATAATCACGCGCTCCGTAAGTTGAACCGCACACCGTACGGATGCAGGATACGCGGGATCCTTTGTCAGAACGGCTCCATTGACTTCTGGCCCGAGTAGGAAACCACTCCCTCTACTCAGACCAACTCCTCTACTCGGAGGAACATAACTTCTTTGATTCTTCCTTCTGGCCATTGCTGGGTACGACCGGATAGCAGCCTACCGGGTAGCAAGTACCGGGTAGCCAGCTTACTTAGTAAAATAGCTCCTTGACCTTGCCTTTAGCACTGGCCTTACCCCTACTCGGGGGTAACCCCCCGACACTCCAAGAGGGTGGCAATGAAAAGTCACTGTTGGCTACCCCGACCATAGCTCGTAACAAAAATCATCATGGTTGCTATCTACATTAGAAGTCATATACCATCGTACTTTCAACTGATTATTCGAGTGTGGCATAGTTTCAATATTTTCGAAAATCAATTAACTGTTTTTACTTTACTAAGTCAGCAAGTTTACCTATTAAGCATATTAATATCTCAAAACAATAACAAATATTCAAGTGAAACAATTTAATGATCTACAAGATTATGCAGTTTTTTCTAGTACCACTACCACAAGCACAACATACGTTCCAACTAACACCAATTAACTTGTTTGAAACAACTCACATAGAAAATATTGAAGAAATACCAGAGAGCTAATCATATATATACTAAGAAAAACGAACAAGCTCCAAATACAATAAGAGTGAAAAAAAAAACAAGAGCTAAACGCAGTAGTAGCAAAAACTAAACACTCCCAGGACAATAAGAGTGGAAACTACAGTGTTCTAGACATTGAAAACGGAGTGTGTCTCTCTCCAAACTAAAATATGCTAGGATCCAACCATTTACTACAGCAAGAAAAAGAAAATCTAAATAAAAATAACATGACGCTCCAAGAATAACACATATCATGTGAAGCAATAAAAATATAGTGTTTTGAAAGAAACCTGATATTTTTGTTGATGAAGAAGGGGATGCCTTTGGCATACCCAATATTTGACGCTTGTACTTCTTGGATTTGTCTTGGGTGACATAGGCTGATAGGCATCCCCAGTCTTGAGTTTTTGTCCATCCTTCACCTTCTCATATCATCCTTCTCTCCCTACACTTGAAAACTTCCTCCACCTAAAAATTCTCACAATCTTCATTAGCAACGTTAGTTCAACACAAGTCTAAAACTCCATTTAAAACATTAGCTACTGTCACAACTTATTTTAAATCTCCTTCCATCAAAAGAACACCAAACTAAAGAGATTGAGACGCAGATGCAAATATCGGCAGAAATTTGTGAAAACATAACCGTCGGTAAAGATGATTTTTTTTCGAAATTCTTCTATTGCTCAAATCAAAAGGTGTGAAGCTAATGAAAGTTAGATAACAACCTGGGGCAGGTGACCAAAAATTATAAAAAAATTCCTCGGTTTTGGCTGAGAGAATCGACGTTTTTGGTGAAGCGCAAAAATCTGGACAAAAAAACAGTTTCCCCAAATCATACTAACTCTCTATTAGAGGCTACTATTGGGACAAAAAACAAAATAAAAAGGATAAGGAGAGGTTGTTACAGAGGTAAAAACTTCCAAGACACAAAAATAACAAAATAAAACACAACAGAACATAAAATAATGAAGGTAGAACAAAGTAGTTTGCCTCCCACAAGCGCTTTTCTTTAACGCCTTTTAGCTAGGCATTTTATTTTTTATTTTTATGATACAATGGAAGAAAACACCACAAACACTTATTTTTATCTCAGAATCTTCCATGATAAGATTTACATTATTTCCATAGGCATGAACACAAGTTTTCAATGTCGACCCCTATTTCATCAATGCCCTTCTTAATCACTTCTCTTCTTGAAAGTTCTAGATAACATCTACAACTAATTTTTTTATAATTTGTTCTCCCTACCAATAAAGGAGATAGAAAACAACTCAAAACTGAAGGAAAATAAACTTAAAACTGAAAGCAAAAATAACAAGTGTTGTCATTAAGATAGGCTCAGTAATTTCAAAGATGCTCACATAAGAAATATGAATTGAGGAAAAAGAGATCACCAAGAAGAAAATATGAAACCAATTTAAGTCTAGCCTACTTTCTATGCATAGGAATCTTGTAAAAAAATAAATCATGAAAGCATAAAAAACTAGCTTAGGAGGGAGAAACAAGAACAACTTGAAAAGTTTCAACATAAAGAGAGGTATTTTAGTAACATGAAAATTTCTACAACCATATTTTACTCTCTCATAATAATTTTCAGTAGCATCATGAACAAACTCAACAATATAACTATCACACAAAGCATTTTTTCCATGATCTACAAGCACATAAGTCATATCAAGCTCCAAAATAGTGGGATCAAAATTTCAAATCATGAACTCTTCCAACCCACTTTTAGCAATATTATAACAAGATGATTGATCACTATCCAAAGGTATGGGATTCCTTATACCTAAACTCAAGACCTCTGCAATCCCATTTTCAATAGCATTATAATTTATATTATTAAGTAACATAGGACCATCATCTAGAGCATTATCATATAAATTTTATAAACATACTTCCTCATTATGATACATATCAATAGTTGGAATAAATAGAGGATTGTCATAGTATTTATCAAAGTAGCATGGATTATCATAAATAACAGTAGCAACATCATTCCCACAAGTTTCATTCATAGAAGCATCAAGGGCACAAGTATAGAAAGCATCAATTTCATCAAAAATCGATATTTCAAAAGAATCAATAAGATCGTCACATTCATCAATATAGCACTAATCCTCCTTTGGAAGGCATGGAGGGAAATCAAATAAAGTATGTTTTAAATAGTTACTCTCATTAGAAGGTAGATATGGGTAGCTACTCCATTCTTCATCCTTTTGTTCGTCACTCTCCTCCTCTTTTTCATCCAATGAGATTCTAGTTTCAGCAATTTCTTCTTTCATAGGATTCTGCAAGGGATTAGTATACTCCTTTGGGGGAGAGCATCTATTAAGATATTTCATTATATAGCCATTAACATCCTTGTAGTTATCAAAGAAATATTCAAGTATATCATAAATATCATATTTATAAGGAGCATCATCAATATTTTCAAGCAAGTAAGAAATTTTGGATGCACCTTTCCAAGCAATAAATTCTTCAATTTGTTCCACATCATAAAAGTCATAATTTCCTCTAACATAAGAAGCTATGGTATTATTATCAATATACTCACATTGATAAGGAATGTGTTTATACCTCCTACAACAACAAGATTTATCAAAGAAATAGGAAACACTATAAATAGAGCACAAGTTTTTAGCATAATCATTCAATTTATTTATTTGTACCCTTAAGTGTATCCCTTTTTGTGACAAGCGGTGTTCCTTATAATATTTTTGTTGTTCTTCCGTGAACCCACCTTGCCAATAAGATCTAGTTTCGAAGAAATCAACCATTTATAGCAAGAATAATAAAGAAAGTAAAAAAAAGCAAGAGTATACTTCCCAAGTTAACTTATAGATAGAGCTATGATCCCCGGCAACGGCGTAGAAAATAGTCTTGAGGACCCACGAGTGTAGGGGATCGCAACAGTCTTCGAGGGTACGTGTAACCCATCTCGGGACTACGGGTTCATAGCAGTAGCTAGTTGGTACTCTCTCCTCCTTGATGTTCAATAACACGGTGTCTTGACCTGCCTCACATGATAGAGATCCATCTGATGTAATGTTATATGTTGTGTTTGTTGGGATCCGATGAACCATGGAATTATGATTATTTTGTTCATGTCGTTATATGAGATTCTTCACTTATATCCTTAGAGTGTTTTAATGTGTTATTGCATGCTCTCTGATGTGTATGATTGTCTTGATCACATAGTTGTATGCATCTCCAAGAGGGGGTATTTATGCTAGATAGTGGGTTCATGCCTCCTTGTTGTCTGCGCACGAGTGACAGAAATGTGCGGCGAGAGGATGTGTTGTTGCCTCTAGGGAGAAAATAGCGGTGCTCTTGTCTACGGATGAGAACCATTGCTTACATTACCTATTACACTTTATGAAATTGTCTGTTGCACCAAAGCAATCACTTCGTTGTTACAACTTAATTGAAGAGAGATTTGCTGGTAGTGGTCTATATGCCTTGACGTAATGCCTACCATGTTAGAGCATGTCTGGGGAATGATAATCCGGGTCCTCACGGACACTACAAGCTAGACCCAGCCTACGAAGATTTGGACCTGGCCAATAGAGTTAAACCGGGTCTGTCCTTTGGGGAAAGCGTGACCCAGATTCGGCGTCCGAAAGTCCAGTTTTCCTACCTGGAAAACTGGAGTTAGTCTTGGAAGAAGTCGGATTCCTAGTAGGACTCCGAAGACAGGAAGAACCTGGATTTACCTTGTAAACCTGGGAACCCGGTGGCTATATAAGTCGGGTCCCAGAGACAGAAAGACTAAGTTCTAGTTCCTTGAGACATAGGTCACCCTGTGCATTCCCGGTTTAAACGGGTTTTGGCAGTTTCCTTAAACCAGATCATTTGCCACGGTTTGAAATGGGTTGATCTGGTTTATAATGTTTAGATTAGATGTGAGTTGACGGTTTGGTCTAGTCTGGTTACACAGTTATGGTTTGGCACCGGTGAAAAACGAAAACAAAGTCTGCCGGTTGTGCCTGCGCGCGCAGCACTTCCTCGCCATTGCCCGTAACCCCATCACCTCCTGGAGCCCCTTCCGTGCAGTTCCAAGCGTCGCCCATGACGCGCCGACCGCCGGCATCTCCTCCGAGTTCTCTGCACTGGCACCTTGACTGCGCGCGTAAATAGCTCGGCTCTTAGGTTCGCCAGGTGTTCGAAAGCCGCTGCCACTTTAGACTCGAGGTCGCCGGCCTCGACCAGCTCATCGCTCAGCTTCATCGAGTCATGCTCGTCTTGCTATAGCTCGGTCTTTCACCGCACCTTATCTTCCCTGCCATGGCAGCGCCAGCCGAAACCTCTTCTCCTCTGCCAAATCATACGCTACACGTGCAGACTCGAGCTCGGCCTGCAGCATGGAGAGCTCGGCGGCGGCCTCCCGCAGGGCCTCTTCAACCTCCACAACCGCGCCGCCGCCGCGCTAGCCTCCTCCGTGACGCCGTCCCTCTCCTTTCGCACCACGTCCAATTCCGCTTTGGCCGAGCTCAGTTCGGCGAGCACGGCGGCCCGTGACGCTGTTGAGCGCGGCCTTTGCCGCGGCGCGCTCCGGGGCGCCCTTCTCTATCTTGCGGAGGCATTGCTAGGCGAGGTCTGTGTCCTTGCACGCCTGTGCCTCGGACGCCCGCTTGATGCCGAGCCAGAGGTCGTCGATCTCGCCCATCAGCTCCTGCTACGCGTGCGCCTTGTCGGCTTCTGCCGCCCGCGACCTCCGCTGGTACTCCGCGATCTCCCCCTACACCTTGGCAAGCTCCTTCTAAACCTGATGCCGCCACTGCAACCGCAATTGGAGAGACAGAGGAACCAGGGACGTAATCGACGGGGGGAAACTGGTGACGGTTTCGTGGTTTAATTGGTTCCGGTCCTTCTCAGCCCAATACAGGATTTTTCAATCGCAGTTCCAACCTGTAAACCAGTTTAACCCGGCAAAAACCATAATTACGGTGCGGTGCGGTGCGGGCTGACGGTTTGCCCGGTTTGGAACCAAACTGTGCCCAGGCTGAGACATAGGTAGCCAGATTTCGCACCGTGTAATCAAGATTGATATTATAAATAGCAATCTAGCAGGAGTAGGTTTTACCCTCAATCAAGGGGCCAAACCTGGGTAAAGTTTTTCCTCTCGATACCGACTCAATCCTTTCAAAGCTTCACCTCGTGCCAATGGCCTCACAATAAAGTTCTCAGATGACGAAACTTGGCGTGACAACCCCACGACAGTTGGCACCCACCGTGGGGACTGCACACGGAGGAGTAATCTTTTCGGAAGGAGATCTCCCAGGAATCGAGAAGATGGCAATTGGACAGATTAAGAAGAGTTGGCATGGAAATTATTATGTCAACGACGAAACCTGTGAACCTGAGTTCGATTTCGTCAAAACCAGATTCCGAGTCCCTCTTCGGAAGATCAATGTCTTCGTCGGATTCATCTCCACGTCGCAGGAGCCGGAACAGGAGGAGGACTCCGTTTCAGGCGAAGCTACTATCATACACTAAGATGGAGAATCGTCAGTTGGAAACAATGACCTCGATGAAACCGGGTGATTCAACCACTTCATGAAGATAGGTTAGGAGATCACCCGGAGCCAGAGATGGGGAATGGAACACCGAAAACCTGGCAGCGTGCAGCAGTTTGGATGGTTGGAGGAGCCGCATCACCACCTTACAATGAGAATGGGTGCGTGATAAACACCACATCCACAATCCGGGTAGATCTGCCCACCGAGAACCCGGTCCTAAATACCAGGGTTGCTGCAACGGTCGGAGGATTGAAAAATAATGTGTCACCTTTGGAACCAAGCTAGGAGCTCATGGATGTGATTGAAGCACTTAATACAACACTAGCAACTCCAATTACGGCAGAGACCATGGATGCGCTAAACGACGAGATTGCGTCTCTCCGTGAGCGCCTGGGAAGTTTTCAAGACAAAGTCAATGTGGAGACTCAGAAGATAAATATAGCACAGAACGAGATGCTACAGGGAGCCTTGAGGCTAGAGGAAGAAGGGGTCCACTTAAACTTTCGCCAGATATAATTATCTAGTATCTAGCACAGGAAAACCATGAGCCAACTTCTAGGTGGCCTCGTACCTTCAGCTTTGGTTTTTCACAACTCTCCAGGAGACCCGGGAAACACCGCAAGGAATCTCTGTTGATCACACCTGGGCCAGGGGCAGTGCCAGGAGCCGGAGGAGCAGTGCCAGGAGCCGGAGGAACAGTGCCAGGAACAGGAGGAGTTGTGCCAGGAGCTGGAATGCCCCCGCCAGGACCTAGTGCGGCGCCCCCCAACATGAACTTACCACCCCTTTAGCCACATATTGAGCAGCCCGTCCAGCAGCCGGTATGTTTCCATACGCCTGTTGGCCATTATACTAATCCAGTCGACAATGTTTGGGCAACCACAACAAATCTCACCCAGATCCCGATTGATGAGTTTACTCCGCTCGGGTATGAGGCAAAAAGAGCGATTGAGATGTTACAAACCGCAGTGGTTCAACAACTGAACTACCACAATGAAGCTGAAATACTGCATTCAATGCCCTACAACAGCAGAAATTCGGCTCCATAGTCACCATGGGAACTCCCTAGCACCAGCTAGTTCAAGCAATGCAAGGAGCCAGAGGGAAGCCCAAGGCCTACAGCAACCCCAGACGGTTTTGTTTGCTCCAGGAATAACAAATACTGCCCATGTACCCAGACATGCGGTAAGTGGAGGAAACCCAGTACAACAGCCAATCTTGAACACCAATGCAGTACCCACCACTACCCATAACCCACATTTTCCACCACCACTGGCCACGTTAGGGTAGAAGTTTTGTATTCAGTTCCTAGGTCCGACTTTAAGGAGTGAGAAGTTACCTGTGGATTTCAAAAGACCTCGCAGAGTCCCAAACAACGCAGCAGATATGGAGCCAGCAGAATGGATTGAGAGTTATGAGATGGGCATGGAAACTTTGGATGTCAGTGACGCTATATGTGCAAGGTACTTGAGTATGATGCTGGAAGGAACAACTAAAACTTGGTCAAAAAACCTTCCCTCGAATTCTGTCAATGCATGGCAGTAACTAAGAGAGATGTTCATAAAACAATTCTGAGGGACATGCAAACTTCCAATGACAATTACGGACTTTGAAAAAATGCAATCAGAGCGAGAGAGAGTCTTCTCAGCATTGGTCGCGAAGAGTCGCCCAAATCATTCATTCTTCAGATAGTATTACCGCACAGTCGATTGTCTTGATCCTGGAAAGGAACTGCAGATTTGAACCCCTGAAACATAAGCTCGGAAGGATGAAAACAACCACAGACATGAGCGAAATTATGAATGCCATGACAAAATATGAAGGATCGGATAAAACAAAGGATCCAGAATCTTATGATGAGAAATCATAGAAAGGAAGGAAAAATATCAATAGACCCCCACCAAGCCAGAGGCCTCCAAACAATGGGCATAACAATAAGAAGAGGAAAAATGGTGACTGGACTTCAGATCTGGTGGCCAATACGCACACGAGATGTAAAAACCAGTGACATAGCAGCATCTCCTGAGGATGTCAGCAGCAACAGTTTCACCCAAACAACTATCAACAAAGCCACCAAGCCCTTAAAGGTCCATGCCCAAAACATAGCAAACCGAGCAGACAAGCCAATCACTATTGGGAAAATTGTTTCGTAATGCAAGGTTCCCGTAGCCAAGGAAATGGTGGAAATAATGGACCTGTGAATAATGTAGGAGGTCACTCCAGGAACATGGGAGGAAATCCGGGTTCACAGTACGCAGGAGGAGGACAACATGGACCCAGAAATTCGGGAGCCGGTAGGGCGGCTCTTCTCAAGGAGGACACACCGGTTTCTAGAGAACCCGAAGCAACTGAGCCAGGGACAGTATCATGTATATACTACAATCTCAAACAGGAGGGATAAAAAATTACAGAAAAGGGAAGTCAATGTGGTGGCTCCGACTGTACTAGTATGGCTGAATTGGTCTGAACAACCCATAACATGGAGCAGAGCAGACCATCCACCCCGAGTGGATAGTCCTAGAGCTTTGGCTTTGGTGGTTGCTCCCCAGGTAGGAGGTTATAAGCTCACAAAAATGTTGATGGATGGTGGTAGCAGCATCAACATATTATACTATGATATGTTTAAGAGGATGAATCTCTAGGAAAAACAATTGCAGCCTTCATCCACTATCTTCAATGGCATCGTTCCAGGTAAATCGGCACAACCCATTGGAAAAAATTATTTGGAAGTAGCTTTTGGGACTATGGACAATTACAAGTCTAAAATACTATCCTTGAGGTGGTCAAATTCAAGAGTCCATATCATGCATTAGTTGGACGTCTAGCATATGCCAAGTTTATGGCCAAACCATGTTATTTCTACCTGAAACTCAAAATGTCGGGTCCTAAGGGAAATATTACAGTGGATGGTGCCAGGGAGATAGCTTTGGAGTGTGAGGATGGAGACGCAACCTACACAGAAATCGCTTGTGCAGAAGAAGAGTTGAAATTTTACAAACTCAATGTTGATCTAGAGGATATGACTGTCACACCCCAGTTTTTTGACCACTGTAACATAGTTAAGGAAGGCAAATTTGTGAGCCAACAACAAATTTTGTAATGTGTTTGTGTGGACCAACATATGTATGTGACCATGAGTATCTATGCAATGCAAGCAACTTTTCTTTTAAATGAAATATTAATTTTTCCTGATTGATCACTAGTTATTTCTGTGATGTTTCCCATATGAAAACTTGAGTAATTTTTGTTCCAAGAGTTGGATCATGGTTGTTTTCAACTTTAAAAATTTATTTAGCTTTTTTTTATTCAAGAAAACAAAATGGGATTTGGAATTATGGATAGTTTCTTTAATTTTTCTATTAGGGTTTATCCCTGAAAAACTAGCCAAGTATCAATTTCTAGCACTTGTTTTCAATATGCTAAAGTATTCAATTATATGTTTTCCTGGCTTATATTTGTTGTAGCTCTTGAATCATTAGCTTGTCTTGTCAGACTTGTGCTTGTGTTATGTGTGATTGTGATACTCTATGTGATGAATGTGATATGTTTGTGTTCTACCCATGTTTGTGATTTTTCTACTCGTATTATTACTTGTGATTTATCACTTGTCTTTCGTTGTTCATAAAACTATTTTTTGCCTATTTTTTATTTTAAAACAAAGAAGTCTTGCTGCATAGTCTTACACATGTTTCACTACAGCATGCCGCCTTGTCGGGAACCCCCCCCCCCCACACCATCGGTGGAGGCATAATTGGCCCTGATGATGGAGGACCGTCAAGCCACACGAGCTGAGAGCGCCGCCACCATTGTTGCCCTGCAGCAATTGGCCAGTGCTAGTGCCAACAACAACTAGATGGCAATGGCAATGGTGCTCATTCGAAGTTGAAGGACTTTCAACAGACGAATCCCCCGATCTTCTCCAAGATCATGGAGCCACTTGATACTGATGATTGGCTCCGCACAATTGCGAACAACCTGGAAGTAGAGCTAGTGGAAGAGAATGACAAGGTTCTGTTTGCCACTCATTTTCTTGCTGGTCCAGCAAGGACTTGGTGGGAGACAACTCGAGCCACTGTTATTGCTGCCCATGTGTTCGATTGGGAGGACTTTGTTGCTAGGTTCTGCAAGTATCACATCCGCCAGGGTGTGATGAATATTATGCGGGACAAGTTTCTGAAGCTGAGACAAGGAGGGCGTTAGTATCTAAGTACTGGGGGATTTCACTACCCTGTCTCGGTATGCCCCGGAGGAGGTTAACACGGAGGCGAAGAAGAAAGAGAGGTTCCTGAATGGACTACTGATGACCCACAAGTATAGGGGGTGTATCATACTACTTTCTATAAATAAGAGTGTCGAACCCAACAAGGAGCATAAGGTGTTGACAAGCAGGTTGTATAGAGGATTCACTCTAAACACTAGCAAACGTGGTTTTGGAGGTTTTTGATATAGCAGGTAAATAAAGTGAGTGTAAATAAAGTGCAGTAAATAATATTGCAGCGAGTGTCCCAATCCTTTTGAGAGCAAATGACAAGCCGGTTGTATTACTTATGACTACCAAACGTTCTCGAGGACACATGGGAATTTTGTCAAGTGCTTTCGCTTCATTACGGTCGATTAATATCCATTGGTTCGTGAAGTGTTGTGTGGGTGAACCTATGCTAATGCACCGCCCAACTAGGACTAATACATACTTGTGATTAAACCCCTCGTAAGCATCCGCAAATACAAGAAAGTAATTAAGATAAATCTAATCACAACCTCAAAGCTCTAGGATTCTACGCTCCCTCGTGCATTGGTTTCCTAACGGGGGTTTAGGTTTCTGTCACTCCGGAAACCCCCACAATTAGTAGCCAAATACACAATGCATCCTCCTAGGCCCATAAATGTGAAGTATCATGTAGTCGACGTTCACATGACACCACTAGAAGAATAGCATCACAACTTAAATACCAAACCACGAGATATTACTTCAACATAACTTCACTATTAACATCATGACTTCTCCCATGTCCTCAAGAACTAAACGAACTACTCACAAGACATCATATGGATCATAATCATATGTGATATAATGGATAATAACAATCTGGTCGTAAAGTTCTAACACCGATAAATCTCACAAGCATCAACTACTAACAAGTAATCCACACCGAGAGAGAGAGAGATCTAATGTAAAACAACGATAGAGGCCCCTAATTGTTATAGCGGGATGAAGGTGGATGATGAGGGTGATGGTGATGGTGGTGATGATGATGACGATGACAATCTTGATGATGCCCGGAGCGATGACGGTGATGATGGTGATGATTTCCCCTCTCCGGAGAGGAATTTCCCCAGCAGATTTCTCCCTACCGAAGAGCTTTTCTCTCTCTGGTGGTTTCCTCCCCGAGGCGGCAGCGGAATAATTCTTCGATGATAGTCTGGGGCTTAGGGTTCCCTGGGGGTCAAGTACGCGAAAGGGATCGACCAGAGGTGGGCCAGGGTGGCCACACCATCAGGCGGTTCGGACAAGGGGGGCGCGCCACCCCTTGGCGTGGGCCCCTGGTGGCCCCCCTCTGGCCCCCCTTCTAACAAGCCTCCTCCTCTGAACTTCTAAGACATCTCTCGTGTCCCCCCTCTTCTTCTAAACTTCTGAAATAGGATATCTCGACGGTGCTTTTTCCGTCAGATTTCTGGTTCCGTTGTTTATTCTCCAAAAATTATGAAATATGCAAAATAAGATAAAATAACATAAGTAATGCATTATAACAGGAAATATATCAATGAATAACAGAAAATAGCAATATAAAAGAGTGATGCAAAATGGACGTATCAACTCCCCCAAGCTTAGACCTCGCTTGTCCCCAAGTGAAACTGAACTCAGTAAACATGACCACAAGTTTATGGAGTGAGGTGTCGATAAATAAAATACGGACAAGAGGCATCACATCTAACAACGAAAAATCATTTTAGACAGCAAATTCCTCTCATATAATCAAACTTGAAACAAGTAAAGGAACAATAAAGGTGCAAAAATTAAATCAAAATTGGTAAAGGCAAACTTCATTCTTGGTGAGAGAACAATTAATAGTGTACTTAACTGTCGATCAGTCTTTATACTAGAGCTATATTGCAGAGTTTATCATGCTCAATTATAACGGTCTCTTTGCAAACATTGGTAACTTCCAAAGAGGTATTCAAACAAATAAAAGCATTTGTAGAAACAAGGAAGAATAATGAACATGATTGAGTAAATCAACATATAAGCTGGATGAATCACAACAACTCAAATGCTTGCTTAAGACAGAAAGAAGTAGGTTTATCGACACAACATAAATGTAAAATATAGGCCCTTCGCAGAGGGAAGCATGGATCACTCATGTGCTATAGATTTTATTTTGTATAACAGATGTATAAAATGGTTGACACTCCTACCAACCTTTCTTACACAAACCATGGCTAACTGAATCCTCGGGTGCCTGCCAACAATCACAAACCATGGAGGAGTGCCTAAATTTTGAGAGGCGTATGTTTATGTCAACGAATGGCAAATAGAAAATACAGTACGTCACAAGCCAACTAGACTTCACAAGAGCGGCTCCCATAGAAGGACACAACTGGTATAGAAGGTCATCCCTCTTTCTCTTTTGTTTACACAATTATGCTTTGACTGATAAATCAGGGGCAAAAATAGTGAAGAGAATTTGTATTATTATTTGGGGCTGGGAACCCCGCTGCCAGCTCTTCTAGCATTTGGATAAGCGGATGAAGCCACTAGTCTAGGGTGTGAAATCCAATCAACAGGTGAGATGAAGATTCTCTATTTGCGTCCCCGTGAGCTAAAACGGGAGCACAAAACAGGTGTAATTTTGAAGGTTTAAAGGTAGCACACAAGCAATTTACTTGGAGTGGTGATGAAATACCACATATAGGTAGGTATGGTGGACACAAATGGCAAGTTTTGGGGGCTCAAGGTTTGGATGCACGAGAAGCATTCCCTCTCAGTACAGGTTTTTGGCTAGCAAGGTTGGGTAGCAAGCATAAGAATCAAAGTAAAACAAACAAAAACATATATGATAAATCCAATCATGCAATCTTCCTTTAAGATACAAACAAACTTATTTGATAATAATAAGCTTATGAGCTAACAAGAAAGAAAGATCATGGAATAATATATCTACATGCAACTCCCTCTTTTCTACTTAAGTCTCACCGTATTGTTGCTACTGACCAATGCTAAGTTTGCCAAAACCAACTAGATTATCTTGAAGCTCTAGAATTGATACCAATACTAATAACAATATCAATCACATAACAAAAATTGCAAACAAAAATAAAGTAAAACAAGTAGATGATGAAACTTCCCATTAATATATCATTACAACAACTCAAACCAAGGGATACAACGATAACCAACTAAGGAGTGACACTTCCATAATGCAAACCATCCTATATGATATTTTCTCTACTCACGATATGACTCTACTAAAAGGTAAAAAGGTGAAAGATAAAGGTGATACCGCGACACTCCCCCAAGCTTGGAACAAGTGTAGAGGCCCCAAACCGGAAGGTTCAGAACCCCTCATATGCATTCATTCACAATCCCAGAATAACCAGTTGTGAACAACATACGTAGTTGGCATACAGAATACATCATCCATTACACGAATAATAGAGTCTTACATAAATGGTCACATGACCAAGTTCTTGATAACTGTCACACAGGACAGACATTCAAAATAAACACAGCGGAAGACGATAAGCAAAGCGTAGTAGAACCCGAGTCACGCCTCATCCTACAGGCTGCTGACTGGGAGACGATCCTAACTCGCAGGGCCATCAGCGTAGAACTCCTCCTCATAGAACTCCTCCTGGGGTGGCTCCTCATAGTCTGATAAGTAGATACCAGGGGCGAAACCAAATGAGTACATTTGAATGTACTCAACAAGACATCCTTTATGAGCTTACAAAAATGCATACATGCTTATTTGGTGGAGTGGGTAGGCCATACATATGGTTCAGCTACCCATGACAGATAAAAGATTTATCATGGTTGATTCTTCAAGTTTAGTCCTTTATGGATAAATCAGGTAAAATAATATAGTGTTTCTCTCGTAGATATCACATATCTTGGAGGTTTTATAAGTCTTTTAGAAAAGAAAGTTTTCTTTTCAGAAACTTGTAATAATAGTTTCCTCCTCCTCGGTATCTCGCAGATACCAAGTCATTCCTCCATAGTACCTCGCAGGTACAAAGCTGTCCTTCAAAAAAAAAAAACTCTTTTTGAAAAGTTGACACAATACTAGCTACATGGCCATTCAACCGTCCATATCCGAGGACGCGGCTATCTCGAAATAGTTTTACTCTGCAGAGGTGTACACACTTCCACTAGATCCAGAATCCGCCATGAAACAACCATGGACTATTCCCAACCTATGGGAACATCAGATAACTGATCTTGACTATCCACTATGTACAAGCTAGAACATGACTATCTCTTCAATTGGGGTTACCCCTCCCCGGCAAGCCGTGTCACACACCGCCCAGACAGGAGACCCAACTGCTGCATCCGGAGGGAAAATTAATCCCACACTTTAGGTGTCCCGTCTGCTCACTCCTAGCGACACTTCGGTTCGGAGGATCCTCTATAGCACTTTGAGATAGCTCACATACTAACCATAACAAGTTTTTAATCAAGACCCTACCCATATCGGGGTAAAGTGGCAGTACGATAATAGTTGTCCAGCGAAGACTAGGTTATGTGTCTTTTGTAAACATTTCTCAAAAATTTCCCTTCATGGCACTCTTCCGGTAGACAGGGTCTCACCCTTCTTCCGGGGTTTTTCCTTCATAAGGCATTTGTTTACAAAAACACATTTTATTTAGTTCATTTAAGAACCCAAGTTTTAATTTGGTGGATGGTATGTATATACCATTTAGTGGCTAAGGGCTTGGCAAATACCAAGTTGACTATTATTATGATTCCTTCTTCTAATAATATTAATAGTAGTAGTATTCACAACAAAAATAGTTTTTGAGAGTATAGTTTTGTGAAAACTTCAGAAGTGAAAAGCATGCATGATAGATAATGATAAGTATTTATACAGCAAGCATTAGGATGGCTTGCCTTGGTACAAGTGATGGTCCTGGTCCTGAAAGTAACAGGAGTTGCAATACCCTTCTTCAGCAAATCCTTCCTCCTCGTTTTCTAACGTCGTAAAAAGAAATAAAGGCACACTTTCAGAGCCAACCAAGACAAACAATGCTACAAGGGACACATACAGCAAGCAATTAAAATGTAACACTCAAGACACTCAAATATCCCTTAAGAAAAATGACAAGAAAACCACAGTGGAAAAATCTGCTTTTTCCTAGTGTTTATGTGTGGGGAAACTCAATGATTTTAAGTCAAGAGCATCAAGGACCAGTGGGGTAAATCACATGTTAATAGACAGTAGGGTGTCACATAAAACACAATTTGATGTCTAAAAACTCCCCCAATACTCTCTATGGCAAACACAAAATATAAGCTAAAATAAGCAAGTGGTGAAAAAGGCTTATGACAATAAGTCAAACTCCTTTTCCACCATGAAACAAAAATACCAGTGGGTGTTCCACTAGCATAATGCTTCATAAATAGGTTAATAAGCCTCTGGTCACATTTCTAAAAAAATGCTCAAACCAAACAAACTAGTCCCACAAACTCCTACTCATACTAGTAGAAACTTGAAAAAAAATACTAGACTAGTTTATACTTCACTTGTTAATTTTAGGCACAAGTGTGCAAACTAACAGAGGTAAAATACTCCTATAATCAGTACCAAAATGCTACTGGATCCCACAAAATAACATAAAAAGTTTAGCTATGAAACAAGGAAAAACTAGACTAAAATTGCTACACATGTGAGGGAATTAAATCTAGGCACCCAAGTGATACTCAAGCAATTTTCCAATACTTGAGGGAAAATTAACAGAGGTGAAAACACAAGGATAACAATGCCACAAGGACATTTCATCCTATGTTTTCAACCACAAAGGATCATATTTTTCCCTAGTGGAAAACAAAACAAAAGGCATGCATGTATAATCTAGTAGGAAATCTAGACCTTAAGCAATGCTATTTTAAATCTATTATAAACTCAAAACACCAAGTAACCAGAGGTGTTGCAACTAAAATAACAGTACCAAAATGGTACTGGTTCCATGAAAATTAATCTAGCAAAATAGGCCTAATACATATCTAAAAATCTACTCAAAAATCTAGGTAGAAAATAAGCTATGAGCAAGATCTATGCATGGAACATAATTCTAAAAATCCTACCACTCAAGCCATTTATTCTAACAAGTTCATACAACTTGTAAACATCAATACTACACTAGATAACAACATTACAAGCAAGAACACAATAGGTGCACATCACAAAATGATCATATAAAACAAGATCTAGGAATTAAAAATTAGGCAGAAAAGTGCTAAAACTTGTTCTGTCTCCCTAATTTTTTCTATGGCTCCAAAAATTAAATCCTTCTAGGATGTGATAGTAATTAACAATACAAAGCCTCTCCAATTGGTATCACTCAAAAATAATGTCTCAAACTCCCCCTAAAATTCTTGGAATAGCTCACTGATGTTTTACCAAAATGGATGGCATTTCCAAATGGTAACTCTCCTGGATGCAAACTAAAATTCTAATGGTAGGTATTGATAAGGGATTTCCAAAACAGTTGAGTTTGCTCAAAAATGTTTTGTATTTTTGAAGTTCTATTCATTTCCATTTTAATGGTACTGTCTGGCAAAATGGCTATAGAAAAATAAATAAAAGTCAAAACATTGTTCTGCCAAAGGGAGGTGGTTGTGATTTTGTTTGGCTACATGTACAAAAATTGGCAAGGCCAAATAAAATTGTTTGCTATTTTTCCTAGGCCAAAAGCTAACAGGTACGATTCTGCAAAAAAAAATTGGATTTAACTTTTAACAGGGGCTAGCCTAGACGGGCCCGAATCGCTGCGCGTGGCCCAGCTAGGACCTAGGCCAGCCCAGGCGCGCGCGCGGGGGCGGGGGACGCGGGAAAAATCCCGTTTAAGCGCAACCGTCGATCGCCCGATCGACGGCTCGGGTGCTTTCTTCCTCCCCTCTCCTCACCCGACAGGAACGGCGTCGAACACCTCGTGGGCACGCACGGGGCGGGCAGAGGGCTCACCTAGGGGTCCCGTGGAGCGACGCGTGGAGGCGGTGGGGTCGTGGGAGGCTGGTGGCGCGGTGGTGGCGGCGTTCGTTTCCCCGACTGCGAGCTCCTCTCCGCGGCGGCACGGCGGACACGGCGGCGACGGCTCGGGCTCTCCTGCAAGCGAAAGCATCGCGGAGGGTGTCAGGGGGGTGGCCACGGCTACAGAGAGCATGTTCAAGCAAGAATGCCGTGCTCTTACGCACGGGTTGGCTCGTTCTCCTCCGGTGGATCGCGCGGTGGCCGGCGGGAAGAATCAGCTCGTGCCGCTCGCACACGGCGAGGCACGGCCTGAAATTTCGGGTGTGGAGGCGTGGATGGGTGTGGTGTGCGGTGGCGAAACGGCCAAGCCGTTGGAGCTTTGTAGGCACGGGGCCCTCGTGGGTGCTCTCGGTGCACAAGTGTGCGTGCGTGTGTGGCAAGCAGAGGGATGGGGGGCCGTGTTCTCGTTGTCTCTCGAGCCAGGGGCGGTGCCAAACTTGCTATTCACCACAGTAGAGCTAGGGTAGAGAGGCATGAGGGTTTTTTAGGCAATGCCACTTGCACACCCCCCCTCTACTCGAGCTCTAGTTTCCCTCCTCTTTCCTTCTACTCTAGGGCATGTCTCGGGCCAACAAATGCATGGGGTTACAGAGCATCTCAAGGCAATCAAAATAGACACCAAGTTTATTCAAAACCATGAAGAATTGGCAGAGAAACAAACCTCCAAAGTTCTGTCCAAAAACAGTTTTCAGAAAATTCAGTAAAAGACTTAGTGAAAATTTCACTAAGTGCTGGAAAAAACAGAGTTTTGAAGCAAAAGTTGGCTTCTGTTTGATTGGGCAATTGAACTTGGATTTTGGAAATTCAAGTTGCCAATTGTTATATGTACTTTCTAGTTTGAGAAAACAACAAGTACACCAGAAAATGAGTTGGTTAACCCTCTGAAAACAACTGCCCAAAAAGCTATGTTTCTGTTTTCCAAATAGAAAAGGTTTTTCAATATTTTTATACTAGGAAAACAATCATGGATTTGATTGTTTTCCAAGTGCTAAATTTAAACCAGTGGCATATAGTTGTACTACACAACATGTTCAACCATAATACCACAAGAAAACAACAAATAAAATATGTTTGATTCTTGAAAACAAGTGTGGAAAACAGCTAGTCAAGTTGTTTTTCTGCTAAATGTTTAAATAGGAAATAAATTCCCAAAGCTATTTAAATCCCAACCAAAGTGTTTTCTTGGTCAAGGCATGACTAAATAATGCTATCATGAGTGAATCAAGCATTCCCCAAGCTTTGAGAAGAAAAAATCTTAGGGTTTCCAGTTGAAAAACCACAGGCAGAAAATAATCAATCATTAGGGAAAATCCTCAAATGAGTGAAAAGAAACACACCACTTATATTGCATAGATACACATGACTACACAAACATGTTGTCCACTTAATTGTCTTACAAAAGTCTTAAGAGGCTTGCTAATTTACTATTAAACAAGGGTTTAAAAACAGGGGTGTTACAAATCTCCCCCCCTTAAAATAATCTCGTCCCGAGATTAGCGGGTCTAGTCTTTAAGAAAATCAGGGAACTCCTTCCTGATATCATCCTCACGCTCCCAGGTAGCTTCTTCCTCAGAATGATTCGTCCACTGAATCTTTAGGAATTTTATAGCACGCCTCCTGGTAGCGCGCACAATCTCCTCGAGAACCCGCAGGGGTCTATCACGATAAGTCAAATCATCATTGATATCAATGGTCCTGAAATCTATGTCTTGATACGAGAGATCCTTCTCAGGTACTTGCAGACATTTCCGGAGCAATGACACATGGAAAACATTGTGAAACGCAGATAGCTCCTCAGGTAATTCTAACTGATAAGAAACTTCGCCACGACGTGCCAAGATCTTAAAAGGGCCAATATACCTGGGTGCCAGCTTTCCCTTGACATGGAAACGCTGCATCCCTTTGAGTGGCGTAACACGAAGGTACACGAAATCTCCAATGCTGAAAGAGACATCACGACGCTTCGTATCAGCATAACTCTTCTGACGAGATTGAGCTGTCTTTAAACGTTCCCGAATAAGCTGAACCTGCTCTTCTGCAGCTTTCAAAGTGTCCACACCAAAAACCTGACTGTCTCCAGTCTCAGTCCAATTCAGAGGTGTGCGGCATTTACGTCCATACAGTGCTTCAAAAGGGGCCATTTGCAAACTAGACTGATAACTGTTGTTGTAAGAAAACTCTGCGAAAGGCAGACAGTCTTCCCATTTAACTCCATATGACAACACACAAGCATGGAGCATGTCTTCCAGAATTTGGTTCACACGCTCTGTCTGTCCATCAGTCTGTGGGTGATAGGCTGTGCTAAAAGCTAATTTGGTTCCCAAACTCTCGTGCAACTTCTTCCAAAATCTGGATGTGAACTGTGTACCTCGATCAGACACAATCCTGCTCGGGACTCCGTGCAGGCTGACAATCCGAGTAATGTAAAGATCAGCAAGCTGATCTCCACGATAGGTGGTCCGGACAGGAATAAAGTGAGCAACTTTCGTGAGCCTGTCCACGACAACCCATATAGAATCATTTCCTCGGCTGGACCTAGGAAGTCCTGTGATGAAGTCCATCCCTACTTCATCCCATTTCCAAACAGGTACTTGCAACGGCTGGAGCAAGCCAGCGGGACGCTGGTGCCCAGCTTTTACTTGCTGGCAGACATGGCACTTGGCTACAAATGAAGCAATTTCTCGCTTCATTCCATGCCACCAGAATCTCTCCTTCAGGTCTTGATACATCTTTGTTCCTCCAGGATGGATAGAATACATGGTCTCATGAGCTTCGACCATGATGGTCTGCTTGAGATCAGACTCAGAGGGAACACAAATACGGCCTTCATACCATAATCCCCCATCAGCATCGATAGTAAACCCAGCAACCTTCTCCTTCTCCATGCGGGCCTTAATACCATCAATACTTTTCTGGCCTTTCTGCGCCTCTTTGATTTGGTCAACCAGAGTTGGTTTAAGTTCTATGGCGTCCAACATACCATAGCTGACCACTTCAATGCCAAGTTGGTCAAGCTCTTTCCACAACTCGGGCTGCCTTACTAAAATCATAGCATTTAGAGAGGCCGGCTCTCGACTAAGAGCATCTGCAACCACATTTGCCTTCCCAGGGTGATAATGAATACTCAGATCATAATCTTTAATGAGCTCAATCCAGCGGCGCTGCCTCATGTTGAGCTCACGTTGAGTAAAGATATACTTTAAACTCTTATGATCCGTGTAAATTTCCACTCTTCTTCCCATAAGAAAGTGTCGCCATGTCTTGAGGGCATGCACGACAGCAGCAAGCTCTAAGTCATGAGTGGGGTAATTCAACTCGTGGGGTCTCAACTGGCGGGATATGAAAGATATCACTTTCCCTTCTTGCATAAGTACGCTTCCAAGACCAAGCTTAGAAGCGTCACAATATACGTCGAAATTCTTGGTGATATCCGGCATAATAAGGATTGGAGCGGTCACAAGTCGATGTTTTAACTCATTGAAACTCTCTTCACACTTGTCCGTCCATAGGAACTTGCTATCCTTCTTGAGCAACTGGGTGAGGGGTCTGGCTATACTCGAGAATCCCTGAACAAACTTGCGGTAATATCCTGCCAAACCCAGAAAGGATCTGACTTCAGTCTGGTTGGTCGGAGCAGCACGCTTCTCCACAGACTGAACTAGAGTAGGGTCAACAGATATTCCTCCCGCAGATACTACATGTCCAAGAAACCCGACTTCCGTCAACCAGAATTGACATTTACTAAACTTAGCATACAATTGATGCTCACGAAGTGTTCCGAGCACAATTCTCAGATGTTCTTCGTGTTCTTCCTCACTCCGAGAATATATGAGAATGTCGTCAATAAACACCACGACAAACTTGTCTAGAAAATCCATGAATACCTTATTCATGAGATTCATGAAATAGGCAGGGGCATTGGTTAGACCAAAGGACATCACGGTGTATTCATACAACCCGTAACGAGTGGTGAAAGCAATCTTGGGAATATCGGTATCACGGACTTTCAATTGGTGATAACCAGTCCGAAGGTCGATCTTCGAGAAGATTACGGCCCCATTCAGCTGGTCAAACAGGTCTTCAATTTTGGGCAACGGGTATTTGTTCTTGATGGTAACATCATTCAACTTGCGGTAGTCCACACATAAACGAGTGGTACCGTCCCGTTTTTCTACAAAAATGATCGGAGACCCCCATGGCGATGCACTAGGGCGAATCAAACCTTTTCTCAACATATCATCCAGCTGGGTCTTCAACTCATCTAATTCCTTTGGGTTCATCCGATAAGGCTTCTGTGCTATGGGTCCAGTTCCGGGCACTAACTCGATCACAAACTCGATATCCCGATCAGGGGGCATACCGGGTAACTCTTCAGGAAAAACATCCGGGTATTCGCAAACGACCGGGACTTCCTCAAGGTTAGGGTGGGCTATACCAGTGTGGCAGTGAACTTGTGACGAGGGTTTAGTTGCAGTGTACGCAACCTTTTCCCCATCCTCAGAGATCATATCAATAGATTTCTTAGTGCAGTCAATAACCCCCTTATACTTGGCCATCCAGTTCATACCGAGTACCACTTCTATCCCCTTGGATCCCAGCACTATAAGATCAGCATGAAAAGTTTTCCCTTGTATTTCTACTGGCACTTCATTGCAAATTAAGTTGGCTTTAGTACTATCCCCAGGTATTTGTACTAACATAGGGTTGTGCATACGGGAATGCTTCATACCACTTTTCTCAGCAAACGGTTTGGTGACAAAAGAATGTGATGCACCAGAATCAAACAGTACTGCGGCTGGCACCGAGTTGACAGGAAACGTACCCATCACCATGTCTGGTGCCTCCTGAGCTTCTGCAGCAGTGACGTGGTTCAGGTGTCCCTTCATCCTATTCTGCCGTCCAGTGGAAGGACCATGGTTCATCTTGGTTGCAGTTGGCTGGGCTGTGGCAGTAGCTTTGGTCGGGCACTCACGAGCAAAGTGACCTTCCTTTCCGCAGGCAAAACAACCTCCAGAAGGCCTTGGGCTTGGGTTAGGTTTGGGAGCATTGTTGGAGTTGTTCCCATTTCCACTGTTGTTGCCTCCATAGCGGTTTCCATGATTATTCCCCGAATGATTACCATGGTTACCACCATAGCTATTTCCTCCATACTTTGGTGCATAGTTGGGGTTGTAGTTGTTGGGCCTTGGTGCATAGTTGTGGTTGGGGCGGGGTGCATAAGCAGGCGCCTTGTGGGATGGTGGCCTCGCATACGGAGTGTTGCGAGTCCTTTGAGCACTAGGTCCTCCATGCACGGTCATCTTCCTCTTGCGGTTATCATCAGCAGATTTCCGCTTGTGCTCCAGTACCATAGCGGCATTTGCAAGGGTCTCCAAGTCCTGGAATGGAACCACCACTAGAGCGCACTGGAGCTCATCATCCAGCCCATTTAAGAACCTCTCCCTCTTCTTAGCATCAGTATTGATATCATCCTGTGCATACCTGGACAGAGTAGTGAAATTCTCCCAGTATTCAGACACATGCATACTTCCCTGCCTCAGCTTCAGAAATTTCTCACGCATAAGTGTCATCATTCCTTGGGGAATGTGATACTTGCGGAATCTTGCAGAGAAATCCTCCCAGTTGAACACGTGACCAGCAGCAACAGTCTCACGTGTAGTCTCCCACCAAGTCCTGGCAGGACCAGCAAGAAAATGGGAGGCAAACAGGACCTTATCATTTTCCTCAACTGATGCAACCTCCAGTTTGTTTGAAATGGTGCGGAGCCAGTCGTCAGCATCGAGAGGCTCCACAATCCTAGTGAAGACTGGGGGGTTGGTGTGCTGAAAGTCTCTCAGTCTCGAGCGAGCACCATTGCCATTGCCATTGCCATTGCCATTATTGTTGGCGGCAGCAGCTAGTTGTTGCAGAGCGGTAATGGTAGCTGCACTCTCATCTCGGCTGGCCTGGCGATCTTCCATCAGCAGGGCCAACAGCGCCTCCACTGTGGGTGGTGGTGGCGGTGGGGGTTCGCGACGAGGTGCCATTCTGAAGTGAAAACATGTGTAAGTTTTAGAAGTATATTCTTGTTTTTGAAAACCCAGTACCTTTAACATAAGAAAAAGGAATACGAGTGATATGTTTCAAAAACAAGAGCGGGGCAGTCGCAAACATGGATGAAAAGAACGCAAAATAGTGACAATCATCAAGGAAACAAGCAGAACATTCCATTCATCACACAACTTAAACAGAGTCTTAGACATTACACACACACATTACAAGCCATATCTTACAAGGAAGGCTTCATCGAGCTACAAGGGGTGCGATTGGTGGGGTCATCGCAAGGCTACTACTAGCAAAACGATCTAGCATACTTATCTAGCATCTAGACCAGCATCAAGTGCTAAGGGTGAGGAGGCGGTGACTACACAGAGTCGTCACTGTCCCCAACCTCGAAGATACGCTCCTCAGGGTCCTCCTCCTCCTCCTCGCCAAGCAGGTCATCGTCATCCTGCTCGCTAGCCTCACTCATATCCATCCCCTCCAAGTCAGACGGAACATCCTCTACTGGCAGGAGCTCCTCAATCTCCCTGCTGAGCTCTGCGCCCTCCTCCTCAAGCTCCTCTATGGCAGAGTCTCTCGCGGCTATGTCGTCACGAGCTATGTGAAGCCTAGTGTGCAGAACTGAGTTAGCCCCCTCCAGAGCCGTCACCCTGCTGGTGAGACGAGCACGGCTCAGTCGGGTGGCCCGCAGCTGTCTCTCCAAGGCACGGCTCCTCGCGGTGGCGGCCTCCAACTCCTCCCTCAACTCAGACAACTGCTGTGCTAGTGCTCCACTCTCCTCCTGGCTGTCCTGAAGCTCAGCCCTCAGCTCGTCAGTCTCGGCTATCAGTGTGTGGTGCACCAATGTGCCAAGGTGGTGAGCGAGTCGCTGATCGTCCAACCTGTGCTGAGTGCGGTACAACAGAATTTCCATCTCGTCCAAGTGAGGACCAACAGTGGTAGTGTCTGGCTCAACAGGAAGTGGTATTCCCTCCTCATCGCGCCTCCCAATCAACTCGAACCGGGAACCGATGAACATGTACTCCCCAATGTGTGCCAGTCGTGCCACTGACTCCTGAATCACCCGCACGGCTGCCTCGGTCCAAGAACGATCAACAGCTCGAAAGACGTAGGCCTCCACTGTCGGGCTAGCCAGAGGTGCACGGATAGTGACCTCCGCGTACCAGTCTCCCTCCAGAGGTGCACCTTCAACTAGACCTCCTCGCAGCTCCGGAAGTGGGCGTCCCAACACAGTAGCCATAGCTACTAGCCTCTCCTCGAAAAGGAAAGTCTCGCCACGTGGACGTCCCAACTGGAAAGCCTCGGTGATGACCACGTCCATCTACACAAAATTTTAAGTATAGTTTAAGTGAGATCTCAGTGTGCAAAGTTTTAAGTTTATGCAAAGAACAATCTTAATGCAAGTAGAGTTTGACACAGAGAGGTGGTGGGATATAGGGAATATTTTTATACATAGTCATATATCCAATCCTTTTGTATTTATAACTTATATTTTTGGAGTATACACTAACGTCCATGCTAACTAAGGTCTCCTAGAGTCAGGATGGCTCTGATACCAACTTTGTAGAGGCCCCAAACCGGAAGGTTCAGAACCCCTCATATGCATTCATTCACAATCCCAGAATAACCAGTTGTGAACAACATACGTAGTTGGCATACAGAATACATCATCCATTACACGAATAATAGAGTCTTACATAAATGGTCACATGACCAAGTTCTTGATAACTGTCACACAGGACAGACATTCAAAATAAACACAGCGGAAGACGATAAGCAAAGCGTAGTAGAACCCGAGTCACGCCTCATCCTACAGGCTGCTGACTGGGAGACGATCCTAACTCGCAGGGCCATCAGCGTAGAACTCCTCCTCATAGAACTCCTCCTGGGGTGGCTCCTCATAGTCTGATAAGTAGATACCAGGGGCGAAACCAAATGAGTACATTTGAATGTACTCAACAAGACATCCTTTATGAGCTTACAAAAATGCATACATGCTTATTTGGTGGAGTGGGTAGGCCATACATATGGTTCAGCTACCCATGACAGATAAAAGATTTATCATGGTTGATTCTTCAAGTTTAGTCCTTTATGGATAAATCAGGTAAAATAATATAGTGTTTCTCTCGTAGATATCACATATCTTGGAGGTTTTATAAGTCTTTCAGAAAAGAAAGTTTTCTTTTCGGAAACTTGTAATAATAGTTTCCTCCTCCTCGGTATCTCGCAGATACCAAGTCATTCCTCCATAGTACCTCGCAGGTACAAAGCTGTCCTTCAAAAAAAAAAAAAAAAAACTCTTTTTGAAAAGTTGACACAATACTAGCTACATGGCCATTCAACCGTCCATATCCGAGGACGCGGCTATCTCGAAATAGTTTTACTCTGCAGAGGTGTACACACTTCCACTAGATCCAGAATCCGCCATGAAACAACCATGGACTATTCCCAACCTATGGGAACATCAGATAACTGATCTTGACTATCCACTATGTACAAGCTAGAACATGACTATCTCTTCAATTGGGGTTACCCCTCCCCGGCAAGCCGTGTCACACACCGCCCAGACAGGAGACCCAACTGCTGCATCCGGAGGGAAAATTAATCCCACACTTTAGGTGTCCCGTCTGCTCACTCCTAGCGACACTTCGGTTCGGAGGATCCAATCCTCTATAGCACTTTGAGATAGCTCACATACTAACCATAACAAGTTTTTAATCAAGCCCCTACCCATATCGGGGTAAAGTGGCAGTACGATAATAGTTGTCCAGCGAAGACTAGGTTATGTGTCTTTTGTAAACATTTCTCAAAAATTTCCCTTCATGGCACTCTTCCGGTAGACAGGGTCTCACCCTTCTTCCGGGGTTTTTCCTTCATAAGGCATTTGTTTACAAAAACACATTTTATTTAGTTCATTTAAGAACCCAAGTTTTAATTTGGTGGATGGTATGTATATACCATTTAGTGGCTAAGGGCTTGGCAAATACCAAGTTGACTATTATTATGATTCCTTCTTCTAATAATATTAATAGTAGTAGTATTCACAACAAAAATAGTTTTTGAGAGTATAGTTTTGTGAAAACTTCAGAAGTGAAAAGCATGCATGATAGATAATGATAAGTATTTATACAGCAAGCATTAGGATGGCTTGCCTTGGTACAAGTGATGGTCCTGGTCCTGAAAGTAACAGGAGTTGCAATACCCTTCTTCAGCAAATCCTTCCTCCTCGTTTTCTAACGTCGTAAAAAGAAATAAAGGCACACTTTCAGAGCCAACCAAGACAAACAATGCTACAAGGGACACATACAGCAAGCAATTAAAATGTAACACTCAAGACACTCAAATATCCCTTAAGAAAAATGACAAGAAAACCACAGTGGAAAAATCTGCTTTTTCCTAGTGTTTATGTGTGGGGAAACTCAATGATTTTAAGTCAAGAGCATCAAGGACCAGTGGGGTAAATCACATGTTAATAGACAGTAGGGTGTCACATAAAACACAATTTGATGTCTAAAAACTCCCCCAATACTCTCTATGGCAAACACAAAATATAAGCTAAAATAAGCAAGTGGTGAAAAAGGCTTATGACAATAAGTCAAACTCCTTTTCCACCATGAAACAAAAATACCAGTGGGTGTTCCACTAGCATAATGCTTCATAAAGAGGTTAATAAGCCTCTGGTCACATTTCTAAAAAAATGCTCAAACCAAACAAACTAGTCCCACAAACTCCTACTCATACTAGTAGAAACTTGAAAAAAAATACTAGACTAGTTTATACTTCACTTGTTAATTTTAGGCACAAGTGTGCAAACTAACAGAGGTAAAATACTCCTATAATCAGTACCAAAATGCTACTGGATCCCACAAAATAACATAAAAAGTTTAGCTATGAAACAAGGAAAAACTAGACTAAAATTGCTACACATGTGAGGGAATTAAATCTAGGCACCCAAGTGATACTCAAGCAATTTTCCAATACTTGAGGGAAAATTAACAGAGGTGAAAACACAAGGATAACAATGCCACAAGGACATTTCATCCTCTGTTTTCAACCACAAAGGATCATATTTTTCCCTAGTGGAAAACAAAACAAAAGGCATGCATGTATAATCTAGTAGGAAATCTAGACCTTAAGCAATGCTATTTTAAATCTATTCTAAACTCAAAACACCAAGTAACCAGAGGTGTTGCAACTAAAATAACAGTACCAAAATGGTACTGGTTCCATGAAAATTAATCTAGCAAAATAGGCCTAATACATATCTAAAAATCTACTCAAAAATCTAGGTAGAAAATAAGCTATGAGCAAGATCTATACATGGAACATAATTCTAAAAATCCTACCACTCAAGCCATTTATTCTAACAAGTTCATACAACTTGTAAACATCAATACTACACTAGATAACAACATTACAAGCAAGAACACAATAGGTGCACATCACAAAATGATCATATAAAACAAGATCTAGGAATTAAAAATTAGGCAGAAAAGTGCTAAAACTTGTTCTGTCTCCCTAATTTTTTCTATGGCTCCAAAAATTAAATCCTTCTAGGATGTGATAGTACTTAACAATACAAAGCCTCTCCAATTGGTCTCACTCAAAAATAATGTCTCAAACTCCCCCTAAAATTCTTGGAATAGCTCACTGATGTTTTACCAAAATGGATGGCATTTCCAAATGGTAACTCTCCTGGATGCAAACTAAAATTCTAATGGTAGGTATTGATAAGGGCTTTCCAAAACAGTTGAGTTTGCTCAAAAATGTTTTGTATTTTTGAAGTTCTATTCATTTCCATTTTAATGGTACTGTCTGGCAAAATGGCTATAGAAAAATAAATAAAAGTCAAAACATTGTTCTGCCAAAGGGAGGTGGTTGTGATTTTGTTTGGCTACATGTACAAAAATTGGCAAGGCCAAATAAAATTGTTTGCTATTTTTCCTAGGCCAAAAGCTAACAGGTACGATTCTGCAAAAAAAAATTGGATTTAACTTTTAACAGGGGCTAGCCCAGACGGGCCCGAATCGCTGCGCGTGGCCCAGCTAGGACCTAGGCCAGCCCAGGCGCGCGCGCGGGGGCGGGGGACGCGGGAAAAATCCCGTTTAAGCGCAACCGTCGATCGCCCGATCGACGGCTCGGGTGCTTTCTTCCTCCCCTCTCCTCACCCGACAGGAACGGCGTCGAACACCTCGTGGGCACGCACGGGACGGGCAGAGGGCTCACCTAGGGGTCCCGTGGAGCGACGCGTGGAGGCGGTGGGGTCGTGGGAGGCTGGTGGCGCGGTGGTGGCGGCGTTCGTTTCCCCGACTGCGAGCTCCTCTCCGCGGCGGCACGGCGGACACGGCGGCGACGGCTCGGGCTCTCCTGCAAGCGAAAGCATCGCGGAGGGTGTCAGGGGGGTGGCCACGGCTACGGAGAGCATGTTCAAGCAAGAATGCCGTGCTCTTACGCACGGGTTGGCTCGTTCTCCTCCGGTGGATCGCGCGGTGGCCGGCGGGAAGAATCAGCTCGTGCCGCTCGCACACGGCGAGGCACGGCCTGAAATTTCGGGTGTGGAGGCGTGGATGGGTGTGGTGTGCGGTGGCGAAACGGCCAAGCCGTTGGAGCTTTGTAGGCACGGGGCCCTCGTGGGTGCTCTCGGTGCACAAGTGTGCGTGCGTGTGTGGCAAGCAGAGGGATGGGGGGCCGTGTTCTCGTTGTCTCTCGAGCCAGGGGCGGTGCCAAACTTGCTATTCACCACAGTAGAGCTAGGGTAGAGAGGCATGAGGGTTTTTTAGGCAATGCCACTTGCACACCCCCCCTCTACTCGAGCTCTAGTTTCCCTCCTCTTTCCTTCTACTCTAGGGCATGTCTCGGGCCAACAAATGCATGGGGTTACAGAGCATCTCAAGATGCGCGAAGATTCCAAGTGGAGCAAGGATCCCGACTGTGTTGCCCGCCGGAAGAGGGTAGCCTACGAGATAGCCTCCTACGCGGACACCGCCACCTTCATCGAGGGCCTCCCCGAGCCAGATACTGAAGCTGAGGACGAGGATGACGATGAAGATGAGGATACCGAGTCAGATGACTTGAGCTTTTTCGAGGAGGGTGCCACGAAGGGAGCTGCCGGGTAGGGAAAAGCCAAGGTTGACGCCGACATCGAGCAGCCGCAAACCAACGCTGAGGAGCCCACCATCACCACCGAGATGGTGATCCAGCAAGCGGCCCCCGAGTTGGGCGCAACCAGCAGCAGCTTCCAGGCTGCTGCATCGACCTCGGCCACGGATCCCATTTCCGTCGCCACGGCAACCTCAGAGCCAGCCGCCAATGCCAACACTGAAGCGGATGCCGAGAGCGCCGACGCCGAGAAGACTGACGCGGACAACACTGCCACGGACGACACTGATGCTGCCTGAAAAACTTATCTTAAGTTTTTATCAGATCCCCGGGATGCCGGGTGCACATGTATCAAACTATTAAGTCTTCGTTGCTACTCAATTTTATTCTCAGTTGAAGTTCTTAGCAACATTGGCTCAATGCCGGGTTGCGTTAATATGCAAGTCCCCGAGTTGCATTTTTTATCCGCTCTTCCTTTTTATCTCAGCTCTTACCTGCAACTTGTTGCTTTGTTGGTAGTCGAGTCACAAGAGTTCAAAGTTGGAGTTTCAAATACTCAGCCACTTAGAAAACTCATAGTAACGCTGCCCACCACTTAGCCGAAAACAAAAAACAGTAGAAAAAACACTCTATTCGGTTGCCACACGCTTCCTTTCCTTTGCAATTTTTCATGTGTTCATTGACTCTTTGGCTTGTTCTCTGGCTTGCCATGAAGCCGGGTTGCGGACAGCAGCAGAGTCGTAGAGTGTCCAGTGAGTTTAAACACACTACTTTGTGTGCCTTTGAAATTCTAAGTGGTTCAACCGAATAGACAAAGCGAAACAGAGTAAACACAAGGAACAGTTTGGACGAGGGTAGTCCCCGAGTTCAATTTCAGATTGCCGAATAGGAGTTTTAACTCGGATAAGAAGATACATACACATTTTGCTCATGAGTGAAAACGTCGAAGTAGAGCTAGATTCCAAGGGCGCTTGGATTCCTCTCCAGCCCTATCCGGCCTGTTCTTCTAGGATGGATGTGCGTCGATTAGATAGTAGGAATCATTGTGTAAAGCCTTGCTCACAATGAATGGCCCTTCCCACGGAGGAGAAAGCTTGTGCATCCCGGCTGTGCGCTGCACGAGCCTAAGCACCATGTCTCCTTCTCGGAAAACCCTTGGGTTCACTTTCCGGCTATGATAACGCCTCAAGTTTTGCTGGTAAACAGCTGAACGTGACAGAGTTAGCTCTCTTGCTTCTTCCAGCAGGTCAACATCATTTTCTCAAGCTTCTCTAGCCTCTGCCTCAGTGTAGAGCGTTACACGGGGCGAGTCATGCTCTAGGTCAGTGGGCAACGAGGCCTCGGCTCCATAAACCAGGAAGAATGGCGTGTAGCCGGTTGACCGGTTAGGGGTAGTCCTTAGACTCCACAACACCGCTGGCAACTCATCTAGCCAACACCCAGGTGTTTTCAGCAGCGGCTCAATCAGCCTTGGCTTTATGCCTGATAGCACCATGCCATTTGCTCTTTCCACTTGCCCATTGGAGGCGGGATGCGCAACAGATGCAACATCTAGCCGAATATGCTTATCTCTGCAGAACCTCGCAAACACACCCTCAGCAAAATTTGTGCCATTATCCGTGATAATGCTGTGCGGGTAGCCATACCTCAGGATCACATCCTTCAGGAAACTCACAGCAGTGACTCCATCACATTTCCGAATAGGCTTCACCTCGATCCACTTGGTGAACTTGTCAACCATGACCAGGATGTGCGTCATATTGCCTCTAGCCGGCTTGAAAGGACCCACCATATCCAAGCACCAAACAGCAAATGGCCAAGTAATGGGAATGGTCTTCAACTCGGAAGCTGACATATGAATCTTACTTGCAAATCTTTGGCAGCCATTGCACTTTCTCACAATATCTTCAGCTTGCTTCAAGGCAGTGAGCCAAAAGAAGCCATGCCGAAAGGCCTTGTTGACCAGAGCCCGAGAAGAGGCATGATGCCCGCATTCTCCTTGGTGTATCTCCACCGGAATTTCATCTCCCTCTTCTGGCTCTACACAGCGCTGCAGCACACCGGTAGGACTTCTTTTGTGCAGTACGTCTCTGAAGATTGTATAGCCCTTGGATCTTCTCTGAATTTGCCTCGAGGTAACCTCATCATTCGGCAAGGTGCCGTCCTTTAGAAAGGATAATATGGGCAAAGCCCAACTCGGTGTTCCCCGGATGGGAAACACTGGTTCGTCCACTTCCATTGGTTCAGCCACCACTTCTTCTTCTTCTGAGTTGGGGACGAGTCCCCGAGACCTCGTGCACGCGGCAAGGACCCCCTCAATGAATGCGACAGTCCCCGAGTTAGGAGGGGCAGTCCCCGAGTAATAAGGGACAGTCCCCGGGATGGAGACGGCAGTCCCCGGGTTCTCTTTTGCAACCTCCCAGTCAATCTCCATGGGAACAGCTTCCTCACCAGGCAGAGAAGGAACGAATATAGACTCCGAGTTGGGGGATGGCTTGATAGATGGCTTCCTCAAATGCTCCAAGGCAACCCCAGCCGGGATGTATTGCCGAGAAGACCCCAACTTGGACAGCTCATCAGCTGCCTCATTCTCTGCTCGGTGTATGTGCTTGAACTCGCACCCTTCAAAGAAACCAGTCATGGTTTGCACCAGAAACCGATATGAAACCATGTTGGCATCCAGAGCATCCCAAGTGCCTGAAACTTGCTGCACAACCAGATCCGAGTCGCCATAGCATACGATGCGCTGCACGCCAACCTCCTTGGCCACCTTCAAGCCGTGTACCACGGCCTCGTACTCTGCTACATTGTTGGATGCCTTGAAGTGAATTTGCAGCACGTACTTGAGTTGATCTCGCTTAGGCGACGTGAGCACCACGCCAGCACCCAAGCCCTCCTTCACCTTGGAGCCATCAAAATGCATCTTCCAGTAGTTGGCTACCGGAGTAGGAGGCTCGTATTGCACCTCAGCCCAATCCACCAGAAAATCTGCTAGGATCTGGGACTTGATGGCTTCTCTTCTCGCATACGCAGGAGCGTACGCGGCCAGCTCAATCGCCCACTTGGCTACTCTGCCACTTGCCTCCTTGTTGCCCATGATATCCGAGATGGGAGCAGAACTCACCACAGTGATGGGATGCTCTTGGAAATAGTGCTTCAGCTTCTTGGCGCCCAGGTACACGCCGTAAGTCATCTTCTAGTAATGTGGGTAGTTATGCTTGGAGCTGGACAGCACTTCACTGAGATAGTATACAGGCCGCTGCACAGTCTTGCCTTCCTCTTCTCTCTCCACCACAATCACAACGCTGACCACTCGGTTAGTCGCAGCAATGTACAGCAGCATTGGCTCTTTAGGTAGCGGACTAGCCAAGATGGGAGCGCTACCCAGCATGGCTTTCAGATCCTTGAATGCCACATCAGCTTGCGGTGTCCAGACGAACTTGTCGCTCTTCTTCATCAACTGATACAGAGGCAAGGCCTTCTCGCCCATTCTGCCCAGGAAGCGGCTCAGAGAAGCCAAACAACCAGTGAACTTTTGCACATCCTTCAGGGATCTCGGCAAAGACATGCTCTCTATAGCTTTTATCTTTGAAGGATTGGCCTCAATGCCCCGACTGGATACCAAGAAACCGAGTAGCTTGCCAGCCGGGACGCCAAAGGTGCATTTAGTCGGATTCAACTTCATCTTGTACTTGCGCAAGTTGGCAAATGTTTCCTCAATGTCACTAAGCAGAGTATGTGTTTTATTCGTTTTGATGACAATGTCATCTACGTACACCTGCACATTTTTGCCAATTTGATCATGCAAGCATTTCTGCATGCATCTCTGATAGGTAGCCCCAGCATTCCGCAACCCAAAGCATATGACACGATAGCAATAAGCCCCGTACGGGGTGATAAAAGCAGTCTTTATTTGATCAGCAGGGTTGAGAGCTATCTGATGAAAACCAGAGTAGGCATCTATGAAAGACAAAAGCTCACAACCAGCCGTGGAATCGATCACCTGATCTATGCGGGGTAGCGGAAAGGGATCCTTGGGGCAGGCCTTGTTCAGGTCGGTGTAGTCCACGCACATGCACCATGCGGTATCCGCCTTGGGGTCCTCCTTCTTCTTCTCAACCATAACCGGGTTGGCTACCCAATCCGGATGCAAAACCTCCATGATAAAGTTGCTTATCAGCAACTTGGTGATATGATCACCGATAGCTTTCCTCCTCTCATCACCAAAGCGGCGCATCGCCTGCTTCACTGTCTTGGCATCATGCCGCACATGTAGCGAGTGCTCAACCAACTCCCTCGGGACGCCTGGCAAATCCTCATTGGACCAGGCAAACACGTCCCGATTCTCACGGAGGAAGTGGATGAGCTCGCTTTCCTATTTCTCTCCCAACCCGGCGCCAATGATGGCAACACGGTCTGGGAACTCAGGATCAACCTGGACCTTCTTTGTCTCCTGGGATGCCTGGAATGCAGTCCTGTACTGGGAACTCGGCATGCTGGGCGCACCACCTTGCGCTGCTTGCGCCATAGCCACCACCTCGTACATCTTCTTCTTCTCGGCAGCAATGGCCATGGATTCCGCCAGCTGGGAACCAGCAGAGGCACACTCCATGGACTTCTTGTAGTCACCCGAGATGGTGATCACTCCATTGGGACCAGGGATCTTCATCTTCAAGTACGCAGCATGGGTTGAAGCCATGAACTTGCTGAGAGCGGGCCTACCGAGTAGGGCATGGCATGGGCTCTTGTGATCAACCACCTCGAAGGCCAAGCTCTCAGTGCGGCAGTTCTCCCTGGTGCTGAATAGGACGTCTATCCAGACGCGACCGATTGGAGAGCAAGACACTCCCGGCACAATGCCATGGAAAGTGGTCCTCCTGGGTAGCAGCATTTTCTCGGCCATCCCGAGCTTCTCGAGTGTGTCTCTGTACACGATGTTGATGCTGCTGCCGTTGTCAATCAGGACCTTGTTGAACCTGACATTCTTCTGAGCGCCCAAGAAGGTGGGATCCACCACCAAAGCATAGCTACCCGGGTTGGGCATCACCCTAGGATGATCAGCTCTGGACCATGTGATCTCTTGGTTGCACCAGTGCAGGTAGTGGGGCACAGCAGGAATCACAGCATTGACCTCCATTGCACGCCTGTGCAGAGACTGCTTGTCGGATGGCTCAGAGGTGAAGATCATGTAGCTCTCGTGGTGTTCCTGGTACTGGTTGCGGTCTCCACCGCCATTGTTGTCGTTGTTGTTGTTACCTTGGTTGTTGTTGTTGTTGTTGTTCCTGTTGTTGTTGCGGGTGTAGAAGTTGCGGTTGCGGTTGTTGTTGTTGTTGCGGTAGCGGTCGTTGTTGAAGTTGCGGTTGGCTCCTAAAGCCACCTGGTTCACGTTCTCTCTTCTCGGGAAGACTGCAGGCCGAGGAGCAGGTGCCCGAGCTGGCTTCACATTGGCATTCGCAGCTGGCAGAGGAGGAGGAGGGGGCAAGCCCTCATTCTTGATCTGTTCCCACCAGCTGCACTGCCGAGTAGTGTGGTTGTCTGGCCTGGCTGGATGCCGAGTGTGGAAGCTGCATGGCCCATCCCTCATGCTCCCAAAGACAAAGTTCGGAGCTGGATCTGGGTTGCCGCTACCCTGCTGGGTAGCATTGTACGGCTTCTTGATGCCTTGGCCCTGATTCTTGTTTTGCCCGTACTGGGCTCCAGCAGTTTTTTGCCTTTGGCTACTCCCAGCAGCCGTAGTCACAGCATTCACCTCCTCGGGATCATACCGAGTATCAATCCGGTCACCTCTGCGCTTGTTGCGGAAATCATTGCGCTTGTTGCTGTTGTAGTTCCTTCTCGGCTCGAGGGAGTCCATCAGAGGCTGAGTTGGGTCGCCGAGTGCATACATGTCCGCGATCTTGATGGTCTCAGCGAGAGTACTCGGCATCTCGCGTTGCAGCTTCTGCCACAACATGCTGCCATGCCTGCAGCCCTGCACAAACCAAGTGATGTCCTGGGCCTCATTCACTCCTTCACAGGTGTTCCTCAAGGTGCTCCACCGAGTAAGGTACTCGCGGTCGGTCTCATCTTCCCGCTGCTTGCAAGCGGACAACTGCTGCGGCCTATTCGGCCTCTTGTAAGTGCTAGTGAAGTTGCTGATGAAGGCCTCCGAGAAGTCCAGCCAGCAATTGATACTGTCCTTGGGCAGGTTGTTGAGCCAAGTCCGAGCTGGACCCTCAAGCATCTGCGGAACATACCGCACAGCCCATCTCCGGTTGTCGCCTGCAATGTGCACGGCTGTGACATAGTCACTCAACCAATCATCTGGCTTGGTGCTGCCATTGTAACACTTGGTTCCCCTGGCCAGCTGGAAGTGGTTCATGGACGGCTCGTTCATGATGCGAGGGCCAAAGCATTCTGGGCCAGGCGGCCCCTTGTTCTCGAGTTGCGCGGACAGATTGATCCGGTCCAGCTTGAACCTTGCATCACTAAGCTCCAACATGCGCTCACCCAGACGGTCAGCAACATTTCTGGGGTCAGCATAGCCGGCTAGCCCCATCGCTGAGTAGCCATCATCATACCTGTTCTCTGCACAACGGCGGGTTGCACCATAGGGTTGGCTGCCGGCGCAGCCGCACGCGGCTGTGCAGCAGCAGGCTGCTGCGTCCTCTGCCGAGTAGGCTGAGCAGCAGGACACCGAGAAGGCCCTGCGTTGTCTCCGTCTTGCCCCTTGCTGTGAGCTTTATGGGCTTGATAGCCTGCTCCTGCAGTAGTGTGTTTCTGACCGGACTCTCGCGGCATAGCGCGCTGTTTCGCGGAGAGAGCCGGGTCGTACACCTGCATCTGTCTGCTCTTCCCAGAGCGCACACTCTGGTCCCTCTCACGGCTGGGATGCGGCGATGAGGCCTGGTTCGTAGATCTGACCGCATGCGAGTGCACAACCTGAGAAGCACCGGCACCCGGATTGGCTTTCCGGAACTCCTCATTCTGCCTAGCAGCTTCTAGCACTAACTCATTGAGCCTCTCCTGCTGCCTAGCGCGCGCGTCGCCGGCAAGGTTTGGCAACTCAGCAGCTACAGCCTCTGCAGCTCTAACTGTTTTGGCGGGGGTGCTGTATCTAGGCCTGGTAGCGGTGTTTGCGGTGGCAGACTGGCTAGGAGCCTCACCAACCGTTGCCATCTCGGCGCCTAAGTTGCGACGTGTAGCGCCTACTTTGCTAGGCTTCCTAACAACAGGAGTAAAGCCATGGGCCTTGTTGTACTCATTCTGGTCTAGGCTAAGCTCAAGCCTAACCTTCTCAAGCTCCAAGTGCTCGGCGAGCAGCTCCTGACGCTGCTGGTCGAGCTGCGCCCTCATGGTCAAGAGCTCAAGCTCGGTGGGAGGCGGCATGCCCATCCGCACGGCGGATGCCGGTATCGTCGGAGTAGTGGAGAGAGGGATGTTGGGGTCCTTCTCGTAGGGCTTGTGAACCCTCTTGCCAACACTCGGGCCAGCGAGATCCTCGATGACCTCCGCGGCAGCAGCCGCGCCCTTCCCGGCATCGGTAGCCAGGCCGGTCATCATCACCTCCACGCTGTCCGCGGAGCAGCCCATCAGCCTTCCGCGGGCAGCGAGCACAGCAGGAGGATCCTCCGCGACCAGCACCTCCTCTGGGAACTAGCGGACGACGGCGGTGGCGACGTAGATGATGTGCGAGCCGAAGGAGAGCACCGAGCCGCCTGCTGGTATGGGCCTCCCGCCGAAATCTCCGGCGTTGTCGGTGACGAAGTCGAAGGAGCCGAATCTGTGGACAAGGCCACAGACCACGCGCTCCCCAGTAGCAGAAACGAGTCCCGTCCGAACATGGACTCCAGCCAGCGCCTCTGTCTGCCCCACGATGGGCGCCAACTGTCGTGGTGGTATCACGGCAGATGCCATGGGATGGCTAAAGTTGGGGCCGATGGACGCTGGAGGTGCTCGGAGAGGGATCACACGGCGAGTAGCCGCGTGTGGTACGTCAAGAACACTGCAAACAACAGGATCTTACCCAGGTTCAGGGCCCTCGTGTGGAGGTAACACCCCTACTCCTGCCTCTCTCTTTATATGGTGTTTACCGAGTAGCCACAGTACAATACAGGCCTTCAGCCGAGTAGCCACTCTACGCTCAAGTTCTCTCTAAGTGTTGCCTCTAGAAAGTATATCGAGTGCGGCGAACCTCTCACAGGAGGGGGCAGGGCACCTTATATACTGGTGCCCAGCCGGATAGAATAAGACTAAAAGGTACAGCTTGATGGAACATGAGCACCGCAGAACCACGCACGCCTCCGGGTCCCCGCTGACGTGTGCACCGTAAGTCATCGCGCCGTTCAGAGATGGGACCTGTCCACCCTTGTCAGTGAGATAGGGTAGGCCCCTAGCCCTGTCCTGTCCCCTTTGTCAGTGACAGGACTAGACAGGCGCCTACCGCACTGTAGCCACGCCGGAGCGCGGATAATCACGCGCTCCGTAAGTTGAACCGCACACCGTACGGATGCAGGATACGCGGGATCCTTTGTCAGAACGGCTCCATTGACTTCTGGCCCGAGTAGGAAACCACTCCCTCTACTCAGACCAACTCCTCTACTCGGAGGAACATAACTTCTTTGATTCTTCCTTCTGGCCATTGCTGGGTACGACCGGATAGCAGCCTACCGGGTAGCAAGTACCGGGTAGCCAGCTTACTTAGTAAAATAGCTCCTTGACCTTGCCTTTAGCACTGGCCTTACCCCTACTCGGGGGTAACCCCCCGACACTCCAAGAGGGTGGCAATGAAAAGTCACTGTTGGCTACCCCGACCATAGCTCGTAACAAAAATCATCATGGTTGCTATCTACATTAGAAGTCATATACCATCGTACTTTCAACTGATTATTCGAGTGTGGCATAGTTTCAATATTTTCGAAAATCAATTAACTGTTTTTACTTTACTAAGTCAGCAAGTTTACCTATTAAGCATATTAATATCTCAAAACAATAACAAATATTCAAGTGAAACAATTTAATGATCTACAAGATTATGCAGTTTTTTCTAGTACCACTACCACAAGCACAACATACGTTCCAACTAACACCAATTAACTTGTTTGAAACAACTCACATAGAAAATATTGAAGAAATACCAGAGAGCTAATCATATATATACTAAGAAAAACGAACAAGCTCCAAATACAATAAGAGTGAAAAAAAAAACAAGAGCTAAACGCAGTAGTAGCAAAAACTAAACACTCCCAGGACAATAAGAGTGGAAACTACAGTGTTCTAGACATTGAAAACGGAGTGTGTCTCTCTCCAAACTAAAATATGCTAGGATCCAACCATTTACTACAGCAAGAAAAAGAAAATCTAAATAAAAATAACATGACGCTCCAAGAATAACACATATCATGTGAAGCAATAAAAATATAGTGTTTTGAAAGAAACCTGATATTTTTGTTGATGAAGAAGGGGATGCCTTTGGCATACCCAATATTTGACGCTTGTACTTCTTGGATTTGTCTTGGGTGACATAGGCTGATAGGCATCCCCAGTCTTGAGTTTTTGTCCATCCTTCACCTTCTCATATCATCCTTCTCTCCCTACACTTGAAAACTTCCTCCACCTAAAAATTCTCACAATCTTCATTAGCAACGTTAGTTCAACACAAGTCTAAAACTCCATTTAAAACATTAGCTACTGTCACAACTTATTTTAAATCTCCTTCCATCAAAAGAACACCAAACTAAAGAGATTGAGACGCAGATGCAAATATCGGCAGAAATTTGTGAAAACATAACCGTCGGTAAAGATGATTTTTTTTCGAAATTCTTCTGTTGCTCAAATCAAAAGGTGTGAAGCTAATGAAAGTTAGATAACAACCTGGGGCAGGTGACCAAAAATTATAAAAAAATTCCTCGGTTTTGGCTGAGAGAATCGACGTTTTTGGTGAAGCGCAAAAATCTGGACAAAAAAACAGTTTCCCCAAATCATACTAACTCTCTATTAGAGGCTACTATTGGGACAAAAAAACAAAATAAAAAGGATAAGGAGAGGTTGTTACAGAGGTAAAAACTTCCAAGACACAAAAATAACAAAATAAAACACAACAGAACATAAAATAATGAAGGTAGAACAAAGTAGTTTGCCTCCCACAAGCGCTTTTCTTTAACGCCTTTTAGCTAGGCATTTTATTTTTTATTTTTATGATACAATGGAAGAAAACACCACAAACACTTATTTTTATCTCAGAATCTTCCATGATAAGATTTACATTATTTCCATAGGCATGAACACAAGTTTTCAATGTCGACCCCTATTTCATCAATGCCCTTCTTAATCACTTCTCTTCTTGAAAGTTCTAGATAACATCTACAACTAATTTTTTTATAATTTGTTCTCCCTACCAATAAAGGAGATAGAAAACAACTCAAAACTGAAGGAAAATAAACTTAAAACTGAAAGCAAAAATAACAAGTGTTGTCATTAAGATAGGCTCAGTAATTTCAAAGATGCTCACATAAGAAATATGAATTGAGGAAAAAGAGATCACCAAGAAGAAAATATGAAACCAATTTAAGTCTAGCCTACTTTCTATGCATAGGAATCTTGTAAAAAAATAAATCATGAAAGCATAAAAAACTAGCTTAGGAGGGAGAAACAAGAACAACTTGAAAAGTTTCAACATAAAGAGAGGTATTTTAGTAACATGAAAATTTCTACAACCATATTTTACTCTCTCATAATAATTTTCAGTAGCATCATGAACAAACTCAACAATATAACTATCACACAAAGCATTTTTTCCATGATCTACAAGCACATAAGTCATATCAAGCTCCAAAATAGTGGGATCAAAATTTCAAATCATGAACTCTTCCAACCCACTTTTAGCAATATTATAACAAGATGATTGATCACTATCCAAAGGTATGGGATTCCTTATACCTAAACTCAAGACCTCTGCAATCCCATTTTCAATAGCATTATAATTTATATTATTAAGTAACATAGGACCATCATCTAGAGCATTATCATATAAATTTTATAAACATACTTCCTCATTATGATACATATCAATAGTTGGAATAAATAGAGGATTGTCATAGTATTTATCAAAGTAGCATGGATTATCATAAATAACAGTAGCAACATCATTCCCACAAGTTTCATTCATAGAAGCATCAAGGGCACAAGTATAGAAAGCATCAATTTCATCAAAAATCGATATTTCAAAAGAATCAATAAGATCGTCACATTCATCAATATAGCACTAATCCTCCTTTGGAAGGCATGGAGGGAAATCAAATAAAGTATGTTTTAAATAGTTACTCTCATTAGAAGGTAGATATGGGTAGCTACTCCATTCTTCATCCTTTTGTTCGTCACTCTCCTCCTCTTTTTCATCCAATGAGATTCTAGTTTCAGCAATTTCTTCTTTCATAGGATTCTGCAAGGGATTAGTATACTCCTTTGGGGGAGAGCATCTATTAAGATATTTCATTATATAGCCATTAACATCCTTGTAGTTATCAAAGAAATATTCAAGTATATCATAAATATCATATTTATAAGGAGCATCATCAATATTTTCAAGCAAGTAAGAAATTTTGGATGCACCTTTCCAAGCAATAAATTCTTCAATTTGTTCCACATCATAAAAGTCATAATTTCCTCTAACATAAGAAGCTATGGTATTATTATCAATATACTCACATTGATAAGGAATGTGTTTATACCTCCTACAACAACAAGATTTATCAAAGAAATAGGAAACACTATAAATAGAGCACAAGTTTTTAGCATAATCATTCAATTTATTTATTTGTACCCTTAAGTGTATCCCTTTTTGTGACAAGCGGTGTTCCTTATAATATTTTTGTTGTTCTTCCGTGAACCCACCTTGCCAATAAGATCTAGTTTCGAAGAAATCAACCATTTATAGCAAGAATAATAAAGAAAGTAAAAAAAAGCAAGAGTATACTTCCCAAGTTAACTTATAGATAGAGCTATGATCCCCGGCAACGGCGTAGAAAATAGTCTTGAGGACCCACGAGTGTAGGGGATCGCAACAGTCTTCGAGGGTACGTGTAACCCATCTCGGGACTACGGGTTCATAGCAGTAGCTAGTTGGTACTCTCTCCTCCTTGATGTTCAATAACACGGTGTCTTGACCTGCCTCACATGATAGAGATCCATCTGATGTAATGTTATATGTTGTGTTTGTTGGGATCCGATGAACCATGGAATTATGATTATTTTGTTCATGTCGTTATATGAGATTCTTCACTTATATCCTTAGAGTGTTTTAATGTGTTATTGCATGCTCTCTGATGTGTATGATTGTCTTGATCACATAGTTGTATGCATCTCCAAGAGGGGGTATTTATGCTAGATAGTGGGTTCATGCCTCCTTGTTGTCTGCGCACGAGTGACAGAAATGTGCGGCGAGAGGATGTGTTGTTGCCTCTAGGGAGAAAATAGCGGTGCTCTTGTCTACGGATGAGAACCATTGCTTACATTACCTATTACACTTTATGAAATTGTCTGTTGCACCAAAGCAATCACTTCGTTGTTACAACTTAATTGAAGAGAGATTTGCTGGTAGTGGTCTATATGCCTTGACGTAATGCCTACCATGTTAGAGCATGTCTGGGGAATGATAATCCGGGTCCTCACGGACACTACAAGCTAGACCCAGCCTACGAAGATTTGGACCTGGCCAATAGAGTTAAACCGGGTCTGTCCTTTGGGGAAAGCGTGACCCAGATTCGGCGTCCGAAAGTCCAGTTTTCCTACCTGGAAAACTGGAGTTAGTCTTGGAAGAAGTCGGATTCCTAGTAGGACTCCGAAGACAGGAAGAACCTGGATTTACCTTGTAAACCTGGGAACCCGGTGGCTATATAAGTCGGGTCCCAGAGACAGAAAGACTAAGTTCTAGTTCCTTGAGACATAGGTCACCCTGTGCATTCCCGGTTTAAACGGGTTTTGGCAGTTTCCTTAAACCAGATCATTTGCCACGGTTTGAAATGGGTTGATCTGGTTTATAATGTTTAGATTAGATGTGAGTTGACGGTTTGGTCTAGTCTGGTTACACAGTTATGGTTTGGCACCGGTGAAAAACGAAAACAAAGTCTGCCGGTTGTGCCTGCGCGCGCAGCACTTCCTCGCCATTGCCCGTAACCCCATCACCTCCTGGAGCCCCTTCCGTGCAGTTCCAAGCGTCGCCCATGACGCGCCGACCGCCGGCATCTCCTCCGAGTTCTCTGCACTGGCACCTTGACTGCGCGCGTAAATAGCTCGGCTCTTAGGTTCGCCAGGTGTTCGAAAGCCGCTGCCACTTTAGACTCGAGGTCGCCGGCCTCGACCAGCTCATCGCTCAGCTTCATCGAGTCATGCTCGTCTTGCTATAGCTCGGTCTTTCACCGCACCTTATCTTCCCTGCCATGGCAGCGCCAGCCGAAACCTCTTCTCCTCTGCCAAATCATACGCTACACGTGCAGACTCGAGCTCGGCCTGCAGCATGGAGAGCTCGGCGGCGGCCTCCCGCAGGGCCTCTTCAACCTCCACAACCGCGCCGCCGCCGCGCTAGCCTCCTCCGTGACGCCGTCCCTCTCCTTTCGCACCACGTCCAATTCCGCTTTGGCCGAGCTCAGTTCGGCGAGCACGGCGGCCCGTGACGCTGTTGAGCGCGGCCTTTGCCGCGGCGCGCTCCGGGGCGCCCTTCTCTATCTTGCGGAGGCATTGCTAGGCGAGGTCTGTGTCCTTGCACGCCTGTGCCTCGGACGCCCGCTTGATGCCGAGCCAGAGGTCGTCGATCTCGCCCATCAGCTCCTGCTACGCGTGCGCCTTGTCGGCTTCTGCCGCCCGCGACCTCCGCTGGTACTCCGCGATCTCCCCCTACACCTTGGCAAGCTCCTTCTAAACCTGATGCCGCCACTGCAACCGCAATTGGAGAGACAGAGGAACCAGGGACGTAATCGACGGGGGGAAACTGGTGACGGTTTCGTGGTTTAATTGGTTCCGGTCCTTCTCAGCCCAATACAGGATTTTTCAATCGCAGTTCCAACCTGTAAACCAGTTTAACCCGGAAAAAACCATAATTACGGTGCGGTGCGGTGCGGGCTGACGGTTTGCCCGGTTTGGAACCAAACTGTGCCCAGGCTGAGACATAGGTAGCCAGATTTCGCACCGTGTAATCAAGATCGATATTATCAATAGCAATCTAGCAGGAGTAGGTTTTACCCTCAATCAAGGGGCCAAACCTGGGTAAAGTTTTTCCTCTCGATATCGACTCAATCCTTTCAAAGCTTCACCTCGTGCCAATGTCCTCACAACAAAGTTCTTAGATGAGGACACTTGCCGTGACAACCCCACGACAGTTAGCACCCACCGTGGGGACTGCACACGGAGGAGTCATCTTTTCGGAAGGAGATCTCCCGGGAATCGAGAAGATGGCAATTGGACAGATCAAGAAGAGTCGGCGTGGAAATTATTATGTCAACGATGAAACCTGTGAACCTGAGTTTGATTTCGTCGAAACCATCTTTCAAGTCCCTCTTCGAAAGATCAATGTCTTCATCGGATTCATCTCCATGTCGCAGGAGCCGGAACAGGAGGAGGACTCCATTTCAGACGAAGCTACTATCATACACTGAGATGGAGAATCGTCAGTTGGAAACAATGACCTCGACGAAACCGGGTGATTCAACCACTTCATGAAGATAGGTTAGGAGATCACCCGGAGCCGGAGATGGGGCATGGAACACCGAAAACCCGGCAGCGTGCAGCAGTTTACATGGTTGGAGGAGCCGCAGCACCACCTTACGGTGAGAATGGGTGCGTGATAAACACCACATCCACAACCCGGGTAGATCTGTTCACCGGGAACCCGGTCCTAAATACTAGGGTTGCTGCAACGGCCGAAGGATTGGAAAATAATGTGGCACCTTCGGTACAAGCCAGGAGCTCATGGATGCGATTGAAGCACTTAATACAACACTAGCAACTCCAATAACGGTACAAACCATGGATACGAGATTGCGGCTCTCCGTGAGCGCCTGGGAAGTTTTCGAGATAAAGTCAATGTGGAGACTCGGAAGATAAATATAGCACAGAACGAGATGCTACAGGGAGCGCTGAGGCTAGAGGAAGAAGGGATCCACTTAAACTTCCGTGAGATATAGTTATCTAGTATCTAGCACAGGAAAACCATGAGCCGACTTCCAGGCGACCTCGTACCTTCAGCTTTAGTTTTTCACAACTCTCCAGGAGACCCGGGAAACACCGCAGGGAATTCCTGTTGATCACACCCGGGCCAGAGGCAGTGCCAGGAGTCGGAGGAGCAGTACCAAGAGCCGGAGGAATAGTGCCAGGAACAGCAGGAGTTGTGGTAGGAACATGAGGAGCTACGTCAGGAGTTGGCGTGCCCCCGCCAGGACCTAGTGCGGTGCCCCCAACATGAACTTACCACCCGTTCAGCCACATATTGAGCAGCCCGTCCAGCAGCCGATATGTTTCCATATGCCTGTTGGCCATTATACTAATCCAGTCGACAATGTTTGGGCAACCACAACAAATCTCGCCCAGATCCCGATTGATGAGTCTACTCCACTCGGGTATGAGGAAAAAAGAGCGGTTGAGATGTTACAAACCGCAGTGGTACAACAACTGAACTACCGCAATGAAGTTGAAAAACTGCATTCAATGCCCTACAACAGCAGAAATTTGGCTCCATAATCACCACGGGAACTCCCCAGCACCGGCTAGTTCAAGCAATGCAAGGCGCCAGAGGGAAGCCCAGGGCCTACAGCAACCCCAGACGGTTTTGTTTGCTCCAGGAATAACAAATAATGCCCATGTACCCAGACATGCGGTCAGTGCAGGAAACCCAGTACAACAGCCAATCTTGAACAGTTGAACACCAATGCAGTACCCACCACTACCCATAACCCACATTTTCCACCACCACTGGCCACGTCAGGGGTAGAAGTTTTGGTATTCAGTTCTTGGGTCCGACATTAAGGAGTGAGAAGTTACATGTGGATTTCAAAGGACCTCGCAGAGTCCCAAACTACGCAGCAGATATGGAGCCAGCAGAATGGATTGAGAGTTATGAGATGGGCAAGGAAACTTTGGATGTCAATGACGCTATATGTGCAAGGTACTTGAGTATGATGCTCAAACGAACAACTAAAACTTGGTTTAAAAACCTGCCCCCGAATTCTGTCAATACATGGTAGGAACTAAGAGAGATGTTCATAAAACAATTCCGAGGGACATGCAAACGTCCAATGACATTTACAGACTTAGAAAAAATGCAGTCAGAGGGAGACATAGTCTTCCCATCATTGATCATGAAGATTCGCCCAAATCATTCATTCTTTAGATAGTATTACCGCACAGTCGGCTGTCTTGATCCTGGAAAGGAACTGCAGATTGCAACCCCTGAAACATAAGCTAGGAAGGATGAAAACAACCACAGACATGAGCGAAATTATGAACTCCATGACAAAATATGCAGGATCGGATAAAACAAAGGATCTAGATTCTGATGATGAGAAATCGGAGAAAGGAAGGAAAAATATCAGTAGACCCCCACCAAGCCAGGGGCCTCCAAACAATGGGCAGAACAATAACAAGAGGGAAAATGGTGACTGGACTTCAGATCTGGTGTCCAATGGGCACACGAGATATCAAAACTAGGGACAGAGCAGCATCTCCTGAGGATATCAGCAACAACAGTTTCGCCCAAACAACTATCAGCAAATCCACCAAGCCCTTAAAGGTCCATGCCCAAAACATAGCAAACCGATCAGACCACCCAATCACTATGGGGAAAATTGTTTCATAATGCAAGGTTTTGGTAGCCAAGGAAATGGTGAAAATAATGGACCTGTGAATAATGGAGGAGGTCACTCCACGAACATGGGAGGAAATCCGGGTTCACAGTACTCAGGAGGAGGACAACATGGACCCAGAAATTCGGGAGCCGGTAGGGCGGCTCTTCTCAAGGAGGACACACCGGTTTCTAGAGAACCCGAAGCAACTGAGCCAGGGACAGTATCATGTATATACTACAATCTCAAACAGGAGGGATAAAAAATTACAGAAAAGGGAAGTTAATGTGGTGGCTCCGACTGTACTAGTATGGCTGAATTGGTCTGAACAACCCATAACATGGAGCAGAGCAGACCATCCACCCCGAGTGGATAGTCCTAGAGCTTTGGCTTTGGTGGTTGCTCCCCAGGTAGGAGGTTATAAGCTCACAAAAATGTTGATGGATGGTGGTAGCAGCATCAACATATTATACTATGATATGTTTAAGAGGATGAATCTCTAGGAAAAACAATTGCAGCCTTCATCCACTATCTTCAATGGCATCGTTCCAGGTAAATCGGCACAACCCATTGGAAAAAATTATTTGGAAGTAGCTTTTGGGACTATGGACAATTACAAGTCTAAAATACTATCCTTGAGGTGGTCAAATTCAAGAGTCCATATCATGCATTAGTTGGACGTCTAGCATATGCCAAGTTTATGGCCAAACCATGTTATTTCTACCTGAAACTCAAAATGTCGGGTCCTAAGGGAAATATTACAGTGGATGGTGCCAGGGAGATAGCTTTGGAGTGTGAGGATGGAGACGCAACCTACACAGAAATCGCTTGTGCAGAAGAAGAGTTGAAATTTTACAAACTCAATGTTGATCTAGAGGATATGACTGTCACACCCCAGTTTTTTGACCACTGTAACATAGTTAAGGAAGGCAAATTTGTGAGCCAACAACAAATTTTGTAATGTGTTTGTGTGGACCAACATATGTATGTGACCATGAGTATCTATGCAATGCAAGCAACTTTTCTTTTAAATGAAATATTAATTTTTCCTGATTGATCACTAGTTATTTCTGTGATGTTTCCCATATGAAAACTTGAGTAATTTTTGTTCCAAGAGTTGGATCATGGTTGTTTTCAACTTTAAAAATTTATTTAGCTTTTTTTTATTCAAGAAAACAAAATGGGATTTGGAATTATGGATAGTTTCTTTAATTTTTCTATTAGGGTTTATCCCTGAAAAACTAGCCAAGTATCAATTTCTAGCACTTGTTTTCAATATGCTAAAGTATTCAATTATATGTTTTCCTGGCTTATATTTGTTGTAGCTCTTGAATCATTAGCTTGTCTTGTCAGACTTGTGCTTGTGTTATGTGTGATTGTGATACTCTATGTGATGAATGTGATATGTTTGTGTTCTACCCATGTTTGTGATTTTTCTACTCGTATTATTACTTGTGATTTATCACTTGTCTTTCGTTGTTCATAAAACTATTTTTTGCCTATTTTTTATTTTAAAACAAAGAAGTCTTGCTGCATAGTCTTACACATGTTTCACTACAGCATGCCGCCTTGTCGGGAACCCCCCCCCCCCACACACCATCGGTGGAGGCATAATTGGCCCTGATGATGGAGGACCGTCAAGCCACACGAGCTGAGAGCGCCGCCACCATTGTTGCCCTGCAGCAATTGGCCAGTGCTAGTGCCAACAACAACTAGATGGCAATGGCAATGGTGCTCATTCGAAGTTGAAGGACTTTCAACAGACGAATCCCCCGATCTTCTCCAAGATCATGGAGCCACTTGATACTGATGATTGGCTCCGCACAATTGCGAACAACCTGGAAGTAGAGCTAGTGGAAGAGAATGACAAGGTTCTGTTTGCCACTCATTTTCTTGCTGGTCCAGCAAGGACTTGGTGGGAGACAACTCGAGCCACTGTTATTGCTGCCCATGTGTTCGATTGGGAGGACTTTGTTGCTAGGTTCTGCAAGTATCACATCCGCCAGGGTGTGATGAATATTATGCGGGACAAGTTTCTGAAGCTGAGACAAGGAGGGCGTTAGTATCTAAGTACTGGGGGATTTCACTACCCTGTCTCGGTATGCCCCGGAGGAGGTTAACACGGAGGCGAAGAAGAAAGAGAGGTTCCTGAATGGACTACTGATGACCCACAAGTATAGGGGGTGTATCATACTACTTTCTATAAATAAGAGTGTCGAACCCAACAAGGAGCATAAGGTGTTGACAAGCAGGTTGTATAGAGGATTCACTCTAAACACTAGCAAACGTGGTTTTGGAGGTTTTTGATATAGCAGGTAAATAAAGTGCGTGTAAATAAAGTGCAGTAAATAATATTGCAGCGAGTGTCCCAATCCTTTTGAGAGCAAATGACAAGCCGGTTGTATTACTTATGACTACCAAACGTTCTCGAGGACACATGGGAATTTTGTCAAGTGCTTTCGCTTCATTACGGTCGATTAATATCCATTGGTTCGTGAAGTGTTGTGTGGGTGAACCTATGCTAATGCACCGCCCAACTAGGACTAATACATACTTGTGATTAAACCCCTCGTAAGCATCCGCAAATACAAGAAAGTAATTAAGATAAATCTAATCACAACCTCAAAGCTCTAGGATTCTACGCTCCCTCGTGCATTGGTTTCCTAACGGGGGTTTAGGTTTCTGTCACTCCGGAAACCCCCACAATTAGTAGCCAAATACACAATGCATCCTCCTAGGCCCATAAATGTGAAGTATCATGTAGTCGACGTTCACATGACACCACTAGAAGAATAGCATCACAACTTAAATACCAAACCACGAGATATTACTTCAACATAACTTCACTATTAACATCATGACTTCTCCCATGTCCTCAAGAACTAAACGAACTACTCACAAGACATCATATGGATCATAATCATATGTGATATAATGGATAATAACAATCTGGTCGTAAAGTTCTAACACCGATAAATCTCACAAGCATCAACTACTAACAAGTAATCCACACCGAGAGAGAGAGAGATCTAATGTAAAACAACGATAGAGGCCCCTAATTGTTATAGCGGGATGAAGGTGGATGATGAGGGTGATGGTGATGGTGGTGATGATGATGACGATGACAATCTTGATGATGCCCGGAGCGATGACGGTGATGATGGTGATGATTTCCCCTCTCCGGAGAGGAATTTCCCCAGCAGATTTCTCCCTACCGAAGAGCTTTTCTCTCTCTGGTGGTTTCCTCCCCGAGGCGGCAGCGGAATAATTCTTCGATGATAGTCTGGGGCTTAGGGTTCCCTGGGGGTCAAGTACGCGAAAGGGATCGACCAGAGGTGGGCCAGGGTGGCCACACCATCAGGCGGTTCGGACAAGGGGGGCGCGCCACCCCTTGGCGTGGGCCCCTGGTGGCCCCCCTCTGGCCCCCCTTCTAACAAGCCTCCTCCTCTGAACTTCTAAGACATCTCTCGTGTCCCCCCTCTTCTTCTAAACTTCTGAAATAGGATATCTCGACGGTGCTTTTTCCGTCAGATTTCTGGTTCCGTTGTTTATTCTCCAAAAATTATGAAATATGCAAAATAAGATAAAATAACATAAGTAATGCATTATAACAGGAAATATATCAATGAATAACAGAAAATAGCAATATAAAAGAGTGATGCAAAATGGACGTATCAACTCCCCCAAGCTTAGACCTCGCTTGTCCCCAAGTGAAACTGAACTCAGTAAACATGACCACAAGTTTATGGAGTGAGGTGTCGATAAATAAAATACGGACAAGAGGCATCACATCTAACAACGAAAAATCATTTTAGACAGCAAATTCCTCTCATATAATCAAACTTGAAACAAGTAAAGGAACAATAAAGGTGCAAAAATTAAATCAAAATTGGTAAAGGCAAACTTCATTCTTGGTGAGAGAACAATTAATAGTGTACTTAACTGTCGATCAGTCTTTATACTAGAGCTATATTGCAGAGTTTATCATGCTCAATTATAACGGTCTCTTTGCAAACATTGGTAACTTCCAAAGAGGTATTCAAACAAATAAAAGCATTTGTAGAAACAAGGAAGAATAATGAACATGATTGAGTAAATCAACATATAAGCTGGATGAATCACAACAACTCAAATGCTTGCTTAAGACAGAAAGAAGTAGGTTTATCGACACAACATAAATGTAAAATATAGGCCCTTCGCAGAGGGAAGCATGGATCACTCATGTGCTATAGATTTTATTTTGTATAACAGATGTATAAAATGGTTGACACTCCTACCAACCTTTCTTACACAAACCATGGCTAACTGAATCCTCGGGTGCCTGCCAACAATCACAAACCATGGAGGAGTGCCTAAATTTTGAGAGGCGTATGTTTATGTCAACGAATGGCAAATAGAAAATACAGTACGTCACAAGCCAACTAGACTTCACAAGAGCGGCTCCCATAGAAGGACACAACTGGTATAGAAGGTCATCCCTCTTTCTCTTTTGTTTACACAATTATGCTTTGACTGATAAATCAGGGGCAAAAATAGTGAAGAGAATTTGTATTATTATTTGGGGCTGGGAACCCCGCTGCCAGCTCTTCTAGCATTTGGATAAGCGGATGAAGCCACTAGTCTAGGGTGTGAAATCCAATCAACAGGTGAGATGAAGATTCTCTATTTGCGTCCCCGTGAGCTAAAACGGGAGCACAAAACAGGTGTAATTTTGAAGGTTTAAAGGTAGCACACAAGCAATTTACTTGGAGTGGTGATGAAATACCACATATAGGTAGGTATGGTGGACACAAATGGCAAGTTTTGGGGGCTCAAGGTTTGGATGCACGAGAAGCATTCCCTCTCAGTACAGGTTTTTGGCTAGCAAGGTTGGGTAGCAAGCATAAGAATCAAAGTAAAACAAACAAAAACATATATGATAAATCCAATCATGCAATCTTCCTTTAAGATACAAACAAACTTATTTGATAATAATAAGCTTATGAGCTAACAAGAAAGAAAGATCATGGAATAATATATCTACATGCAACTCCCTCTTTTCTACTTAAGTCTCACCGTATTGTTGCTACTGACCAATGCTAAGTTTGCCAAAACCAACTAGATTATCTTGAAGCTCTAGAATTGATACCAATACTAATAACAATATCAATCACATAACAAAAATTGCAAACAAAAATAAAGTAAAACAAGTAGATGATGAAACTTCCCATTAATATATCATTACAACAACTCAAACCAAGGGATACAACGATAACCAACTAAGGAGTGACACTTCCATAATGCAAACCATCCTATATGATATTTTCTCTACTCACGATATGACTCTACTAAAAGGTAAAAAGGTGAAAGATAAAGGTGATACCGCGACACTCCCCCAAGCTTGGAACAAGTGTAGAGGCCCCAAACCGGAAGGTTCAGAACCCCTCATATGCATTCATTCACAATCCCAGAATAACCAGTTGTGAACAACATACGTAGTTGGCATACAGAATACATCATCCATTACATGAATAATAGAGTCTTACATAAATGGTCACATGACCAAGTTCTTGATAACTGTCACACAGGACAGACATTCAAAATAAACACAGCGGAAGACGATAAGCAAAGCGTAGTAGAACCCGAGTCACGCCTCATCCTACAGGCTGCTGACTGGGAGACGATCCTAACTCGCAGGGCCATCAGCGTAGAACTCCTCCTCATAGAACTCCTCCTGGGGTGGCTCCTCATAGTCTGATAAGTAGATACCAGGGGCGAAACCAAATGAGTACATTTGAATGTACTCAACAAGACATCCTTTATGAGCTTACAAAAATGCATACATGCTTATTTGGTGGAGTGGGTAGGCCATACATATGGTTCAGCTACCCATGACAGATAAAAGATTTATCATGGTTGATTCTTCAAGTTTAGTCCTTTATGGATAAATCAGGTAAAATAATATAGTGTTTCTCTCGTAGATATCACATATCTTGGAGGTTTTATAAGTCTTTTAGAAAAGAAAGTTTTCTTTTCAGAAACTTGTAATAATAGTTTCCTCCTCCTCGGTATCTCGCAGATACCAAGTCATTCCTCCATAGTACCTCGCAGGTACAAAGCTGTCCTTCAAAAAAAAAAACTCTTTTTGAAAAGTTGACACAATACTAGCTACATGGCCATTCAACCGTCCATATCCGAGGACGCGGCTATCTCGAAATAGTTTTACTCTGCAGAGGTGTACACACTTCCACTAGATCCAGAATCCGCCATGAAACAACCATGGACTATTCCCAACCTATGGGAACATCAGATAACTGATCTTGACTATCCACTATGTACAAGCTAGAACATGACTATCTCTTCAATTGGGGTTACCCCTCCCCGGCAAGCCGTGTCACACACCGCCCAGACAGGAGACCCAACTGCTGCATCCGGAGGGAAAATTAATCCCACACTTTAGGTGTCCCGTCTGCTCACTCCTAGCGACACTTCGGTTCGGAGGATCCTCTATAGCACTTTGAGATAGCTCACATACTAACCATAACAAGTTTTTAATCAAGACCCTACCCATATCGGGGTAAAGTGGCAGTACGATAATAGTTGTCCAGCGAAGACTAGGTTATGTGTCTTTTGTAAACATTTCTCAAAAATTTCCCTTCATGGCACTCTTCCGGTAGACAGGGTCTCACCCTTCTTCCGGGGTTTTTCCTTCATAAGGCATTTGTTTACAAAAACACATTTTATTTAGTTCATTTAAGAACCCAAGTTTTAATTTGGTGGATGGTATGTATATACCATTTAGTGGCTAAGGGCTTGGCAAATACCAAGTTGACTATTATTATGATTCCTTCTTCTAATAATATTAATAGTAGTAGTATTCACAACAAAAATAGTTTTTGAGAGTATAGTTTTGTGAAAACTTCAGAAGTGAAAAGCATGCATGATAGATAATGATAAGTATTTATACAGCAAGCATTAGGATGGCTTGCCTTGGTACAAGTGATGGTCCTGGTCCTGAAAGTAACAGGAGTTGCAATACCCTTCTTCAGCAAATCCTTCCTCCTCGTTTTCTAACGTCGTAAAAAGAAATAAAGGCACACTTTCAGAGCCAACCAAGACAAACAATGCTACAAGGGACACATACAGCAAGCAATTAAAATGTAACACTCAAGACACTCAAATATCCCTTAAGAAAAATGACAAGAAAACCACAGTGGAAAAATCTGCTTTTTCCTAGTGTTTATGTGTGGGGAAACTCAATGATTTTAAGTCAAGAGCATCAAGGACCAGTGGGGTAAATCACATGTTAATAGACAGTAGGGTGTCACATAAAACACAATTTGATGTCTAAAAACTCCCCCAATACTCTCTATGGCAAACACAAAATATAAGCTAAAATAAGCAAGTGGTGAAAAAGGCTTATGACAATAAGTCAAACTCCTTTTCCACCATGAAACAAAAATACCAGTGGGTGTTCCACTAGCATAATGCTTCATAAAGAGGTTAATAAGCCTCTGGTCACATTTCTAAAAAAATGCTCAAACCAAACAAACTAGTCCCACAAACTCCTACTCATACTAGTAGAAACTTGAAAAAAAATACTAGACTAGTTTATACTTCACTTGTTAATTTTAGGCACAAGTGTGCAAACTAACAGAGGTAAAATACTCCTATAATCAGTACCAAAATGCTACTGGATCCCACAAAATAACATAAAAAGTTTAGCTATGAAACAAGGAAAAACTAGACTAAAATTGCTACACATGTGAGGGAATTAAATCTAGGCACCCAAGTGATACTCAAGCAATTTTCCAATACTTGAGGGAAAATTAACAGAGGTGAAAACACAAGGATAACAATGCCACAAGGACATTTCATCCTATGTTTTCAACCACAAAGGATCATATTTTTCCCTAGTGGAAAACAAAACAAAAGGCATGCATGTATAATCTAGTAGGAAATCTAGACCTTAAGCAATGCTATTTTAAATCTATTCTAAACTCAAAACACCAAGTAACCAGAGGTGTTGCAACTAAAATAACAGTACCAAAATGGTACTGGTTCCATGAAAATTAATCTAGCAAAATAGGCCTAATACATATCTAAAAATCTACTCAAAAATCTAGGTAGAAAATAAGCTATGAGCAAGATCTATGCATGGAACATAATTCTAAAAATCCTACCACTCAAGCCATTTATTCTAACAAGTTCATACAACTTGTAAACATCAATACTACACTAGATAACAACATTACAAGCAAGAACACAATAGGTGCACATCACAAAATGATCATATAAAACAAGATCTAGGAATTAAAAATTAGGCAGAAAAGTGCTAAAACTTGTTCTGTCTCCCTAATTTTTTATATGGCTCCAAAAATTAAATCCTTCTAGGATGTGATAGTAATTAACAATACAAAGCCTCTCCAATTGGTATCACTCAAAAATAATGTCTCAAACTCCCCCTAAAATTCTTGGAATAGCTCACTGATGTTTTACCAAAATGGATGGCATTTCCAAATGGTAACTCTCCTGGATGCAAACTAAAATTCTAATGGTAGGTATTGATAAGGGATTTCCAAAACAGTTGAGTTTGCTCAAAAATGTTTTGTATTTTTGAAGTTCTATTCATTTCCATTTTAATGGTACTGTCTGGCAAAATGGCTATAGAAAAATAAATAAAAGTCAAAACATTGTTCTGCCAAAGGGAGGTGGTTGTGATTTTGTTTGGCTACATGTACAAAAATTGGCAAGGCCAAATAAAATTGTTTGCTATTTTTCCTAGGCCAAAAGCTAACAGGTACGATTCTGCAAAAAAAAATTGGATTTAACTTTTAACAGGGGCTAGCCCAGACGGGCCCGAATCGCTGCGCGTGGCCCAGCTAGGACCTAGGCCAGCCCAGGCGCGCGCGCGGGGGCGGGGGACGCGGGAAAAATCCCGTTTAAGCGCAACCGTCGATCGCCCGATCGACGGCTCGGGTGCTTTCTTCCTCCCCTCTCCTCACCCGACAGGAACGGCGTCGAACACCTCGTGGGCACGCACGGGACGGGCAGAGGGCTCACCTAGGGGTCCCGTGGAGCGACGCGTGGAGGCGGTGGGGTCGTGGGAGGCTGGTGGCGCGGTGGTGGCGGCGTTCGTTTCCCCGACTGCGAGCTCCTCTCCGCGGCGGCACGGCGGACACGGCGGCGACGGCTCGGGCTCTCCTGCAAGCGAAAGCATCGCGGAGGGTGTCAGGGGGGTGGCCACGGCTACGGAGAGCATGTTCAAGCAAGAATGCCGTGCTCTTACGCACGGGTTGGCTCGTTCTCCTCCGGTGGATCGCGCGGTGGCCGGCGGGAAGAATCAGCTCGTGCCGCTCGCACACGGCGAGGCACGGCCTGAAATTTCGGGTGTGGAGGCGTGGATGGGTGTGGTGTGCGGTGGCGAAACGGCCAAGCCGTTGGAGCTTTGTAGGCACGGGGCCCTCGTGGGTGCTCTCGGTGCACAAGTGTGCGTGCGTGTGTGGCAAGCAGAGGGATGGGGGGCCGTGTTCTCGTTGTCTCTCGAGCCAGGGGCGGTGCCAAACTTGCTATTCACCACAGTAGAGCTAGGGTAGAGAGGCATGAGGGTTTTTTAGGCAATGCCACTTGCACACCCCCCCTCTACTCGAGCTCTAGTTTCCCTCCTCTTTCCTTCTACTCTAGGGCATGTCTCGGGCCAACAAATGCATGGGGTTACAGAGCATCTCAAGGCAATCAAAATAGACACCAAGTTTATTCAAAACCATGAAGAATTGGCAGAGAAACAAACCTCCAAAGTTCTGTCCAAAAACAGTTTTCAGAAAATTCAGTAAAAGACTTAGTGAAAATTTCACTAAGTGCTGGAAAAAACAGAGTTTTGAAGCAAAAGTTGGCTTCTGTTTGATTGGGCAATTGAACTTGGATTTTGGAAATTCAAGTTGCCAATTGTTATATGTACTTTCTAGTTTGAGAAAACAACAAGTACACCAGAAAATGAGTTGGTTAACCCTCTGAAAACAACTGCCCAAAAAGCTATGTTTCTGTTTTCCAAATAGAAAAGGTTTTTCAATATTTTTATACTAGGAAAACAATCATGGATTTGATTGTTTTCCAAGTGCTAAATTTAAACCAGTGGCATATAGTTGTACTACACAACATGTTCAACCATAATACCACAAGAAAACAACAAATAAAATATGTTTGATTCTTGAAAACAAGTGTGGAAAACAGCTAGTCAAGTTGTTTTTCTGCTAAATGTTTAAATAGGAAATAAATTCCCAAAGCTATTTAAATCCCAACCAAAGTGTTTTCTTGGTCAAGGCATGACTAAATAATGCTATCATGAGTGAATCAAGCATTCCCCAAGCTTTGAGAAGAAAAAATCTTAGGGTTTCCAGTTGAAAAACCACAGGCAGAAAATAATCAATCATTAGGGAAAATCCTCAAATGAGTGAAAAGAAACACACCACTTATATTGCATAGATACACATGACTACACAAACATGTTGTCCACTTAATTGTCTTACAAAAGTCTTAAGAGGCTTGCTAATTTACTATTAAACAAGGGTTTAAAAACAGGGGTGTTACAAATCTCCCCCCCTTAAAATAATCTCGTCCCGAGATTAGCGGGTCTAGTCTTTAAGAAAATCAGGGAACTCCTTCCTGATATCATCCTCACGCTCCCAGGTAGCTTCTTCCTCAGAATGATTCGTCCACTGAATCTTTAGGAATTTTATAGCACGCCTCCTGGTAGCGCGCACAATCTCCTCGAGAACCCGCAGGGGTCTATCACGATAAGTCAAATCATCATTGATATCAATGGTCCTGAAATCTATGTCTTGATACGAGAGATCCTTCTCAGGTACTTGCAGACATTTCCGGAGCAATGACACATGGAAAACATTGTGAAACGCAGATAGCTCCTCAGGTAATTCTAACTGATAAGAAACTTCGCCACGACGTGCCAAGATCTTAAAAGGGCCAATATACCTGGGTGCCAGCTTTCCCTTGACATGGAAACGCTGCATCCCTTTGAGTGGCGTAACACGAAGGTACACGAAATCTCCAATGCTGAAAGAGACATCACGACGCTTCGTATCAGCATAACTCTTCTGACGAGATTGAGCTGTCTTTAAACGTTCCCGAATAAGCTGAACCTGCTCTTCTGCAGCTTTCAAAGTGTCCACACCAAAAACCTGACTGTCTCCAGTCTCAGTCCAATTCAGAGGTGTGCGGCATTTACGTCCATACAGTGCTTCAAAAGGGGCCATTTGCAAACTAGACTGATAACTGTTGTTGTAAGAAAACTCTGCGAAAGGCAGACAGTCTTCCCATTTAACTCCATATGACAACACACAAGCATGGAGCATGTCTTCCAGAATTTGGTTCACACGCTCTGTCTGTCCATCAGTCTGTGGGTGATAGGCTGTGCTAAAAGCTAATTTGGTTCCCAAACTCTCGTGCAACTTCTTCCAAAATCTGGATGTGAACTGTGTACCTCGATCAGACACAATCCTGCTCGGGACTCCGTGCAGGCTGACAATCCGAGTAATGTAAAGATCAGCAAGCTGATCTCCACGATAGGTGGTCCGGACAGGAATAAAGTGAGCAACTTTCGTGAGCCTGTCCACGACAACCCATATAGAATCATTTCCTCGGCTGGACCTAGGAAGTCCTGTGATGAAGTCCATCCCTACTTCATCCCATTTCCAAACAGGTACTTGCAACGGCTGGAGCAAGCCAGCGGGACGCTGGTGCCCAGCTTTTACTTGCTGGCAGACATGGCACTTGGCTACAAATGAAGCAATTTCTCGCTTCATTCCATGCCACCAGAATCTCTCCTTCAGGTCTTGATACATCTTTGTTCCTCCAGGATGGATAGAATACATGGTCTCATGAGCTTCGACCATGATGGTCTGCTTGAGATCAGACTCAGAGGGAACACAAATACGGCCTTCATACCATAATCCCCCATCAGCATCGATAGTAAACCCAGCAACCTTCTCCTTCTCCATGCGGGCCTTAATACCATCAATACTTTTCTGGCCTTTCTGCGCCTCTTTGATTTGGTCAACCAGAGTTGGTTTAAGTTCTATGGCGTCCAACATACCATAGCTGACCACTTCAATGCCAAGTTGGTCAAGCTCTTTCCACAACTCGGGCTGCCTTACTAAAATCATAGCATTTAGAGAGGCCGGCTCTCGACTAAGAGCATCTGCAACCACATTTGCCTTCCCAGGGTGATAATGAATACTTAGATCATAATCTTTAATGAGCTCAATCCAGCGGCGCTGCCTCATGTTGAGCTCACGTTGAGTAAAGATATACTTTAAACTCTTATGATCCGTGTAAATTTCCACTCTTCTTCCCATAAGAAAGTGTCGCCATGTCTTGAGGGCATGCACGACAGCAGCAAGCTCTAAGTCATGAGTGGGGTAATTCAACTCGTGGGGTCTCAACTGGCGGGATATGAAAGATATCACTTTCCCTTCTTGCATAAGTACGCTTCCAAGACCAAGCTTAGAAGCGTCACAATATACGTCGAAATTCTTGGTGATATCCGGCATAATAAGGATTGGAGCGGTCACAAGTCGATGTTTTAACTCATTGAAACTCTCTTCACACTTGTCCGTCCATAGGAACTTGCTATCCTTCTTGAGCAACTGGGTGAGGGGTCTGGCTATACTCGAGAATCCCTGAACAAACTTGCGGTAATATCCTGCCAAACCCAGAAAGGATCTGACTTCAGTCTGGTTGGTCGGAGCAGCACGCTTCTCCACAGACTGAACTAGAGTAGGGTCAACAGATATTCCTCCCGCAGATACTACATGTCCAAGAAACCCGACTTCCGTCAACCAGAATTGACATTTACTAAACTTAGCATACAATTGATGCTCACGAAGTGTTCCGAGCACAATTCTCAGATGTTCTTCGTGTTCTTCCTCACTCCGAGAATATATGAGAATGTCGTCAATAAACACCACGACAAACTTGTCTAGAAAATCCATGAATACCTTATTCATGAGATTCATGAAATAGGCAGGGGCATTGGTTAGACCAAAGGACATCACGGTGTATTCATACAACCCGTAACGAGTGGTGAAAGCAATCTTGGGAATATCGGTATCACGGACTTTCAATTGGTGATAACCAGTCCGAAGGTCGATCTTCGAGAAGATTACGGCCCCATTCAGCTGGTCAAACAGGTCTTCAATTTTGGGCAACGGGTATTTGTTCTTGATGGTAACATCATTCAACTTGCGGTAGTCCACACATAAACGAGTGGTACCGTCCCGTTTTTCTACAAAAATGATCGGAGACCCCCATGGCGATGCACTAGGGCGAATCAAACCTTTTCTCAACATATCATCCAGCTGGGTCTTCAACTCATCTAATTCCTTTGGGTTCATCCGATAAGGCTTCTGTGCTATGGGTCCAGTTCCGGGCACTAACTCGATCACAAACTCGATATCCCGATCAGGGGGCATACCGGGTAACTCTTCAGGAAAAACATCCGGGTATTCGCAAACGACCGGGACTTCCTCAAGGTTAGGGTGGGCTATACCAGTGTGGCAGTGAACTTGTGACGAGGGTTTAGTTGCAGTGTACGCAACCTTTTCCCCATCCTCAGAGATCATATCAATAGATTTCTTAGTGCAGTCAATAACCCCCTTATACTTGGCCATCCAGTTCATACCGAGTACCACTTCTATCCCCTTGGATCCCAGCACTATAAGATCAGCATGAAAAGTTTTCCCTTGTATTTCTACTGGCACTTCATTGCAAATTAAGTTGGCTTTAGTACTATCCCCAGGTATTTGTACTAACATAGGGTTGTGCATACGGGAATGCTTCATACCACTTTTCTCAGCAAACGGTTTGGTGACAAAAGAATGTGATGCACCAGAATCAAACAGTACTGCGGCTGGCACCGAGTTGACAGGAAACGTACCCATCACCATGTCTGGTGCCTCCTGAGCTTCTGCAGCAGTGACGTGGTTCAGGTGTCCCTTCATCCTATTCTGCCGTCCAGTGGAAGGACCATGGTTCATCTTGGTTGCAGTTGGCTGGGCTGTGGCAGTAGCTTTGGTCGGGCACTCACGAGCAAAGTGACCTTCCTTTCCGCAGGCAAAACAACCTCCAGAAGGCCTTGGGCTTGGGTTAGGTTTGGGAGCATTGTTGGAGTTGTTCCCATTTCCACTGTTGTTGCCTCCATAGCGGTTTCCATGATTATTCCCCGAATGATTACCATGGTTACCACCATAGCTATTTCCTCCATACTTTGGTGCATAGTTGGGGTTGTAGTTGTTGGGCCTTGGTGCATAGTTGTGGTTGGGGCGGGGTGCATAAGCAGGCGCCTTGTGGGATGGTGGCCTCGCATACGGAGTGTTGCGAGTCCTTTGAGCACTAGGTCCTCCATGCACGGTCATCTTCCTCTTGCGGTTATCATCAGCAGATTTCCGCTTGTGCTCCAGTACCATAGCGGCATTTGCAAGGGTCTCCAAGTCCTGGAATGGAACCACCACTAGAGCGCACTGGAGCTCATCATCCAGCCCATTTAAGAACCTCTCCCTCTTCTTAGCATCAGTATTGATATCATCCTGTGCATACCTGGACAGAGTAGTGAAATTCTCCCAGTATTCAGACACATGCATACTTCCCTGCCTCAGCTTCAGAAATTTCTCACGCATAAGTGTCATCATTCCTTGGGGAATGTGATACTTGCGGAATCTTGCAGAGAAATCCTCCCAGTTGAACACGTGACCAGCAGCAACAGTCTCACGTGTAGTCTCCCACCAAGTCCTGGCAGGACCAGCAAGAAAATGGGAGGCAAACAGGACCTTATCATTTTCCTCAACTGATGCAACCTCCAGTTTGTTTGAAATGGTGCGGAGCCAGTCGTCAGCATCGAGAGGCTCCACAATCCTAGTGAAGACTGGGGGGTTGGTGTGCTGAAAGTCTCTCAGTCTCGAGCGAGCACCATTGCCATTGCCATTGCCATTGCCATTATTGTTGGCGGCAGCAGCTAGTTGTTGCAGAGCGGTAATGGTAGCTGCACTCTCATCTCGGCTGGCCTGGCGATCTTCCATCAGCAGGGCCAACAGCGCCTCCACTGTGGGTGGTGGTGGCGGTGGGGGTTCGCGACGAGGTGCCATTCTGAAGTGAAAACATGTGTAAGTTTTAGAAGTATATTCTTGTTTTTGAAAACCCAGTACCTTTAACATAAGAAAAAGGAATACGAGTGATATGTTTCAAAAACAAGAGCGGGGCAGTCGCAAACATGGATGAAAAGAACGCAAAATAGTGACAATCATCAAGGAAACAAGCAGAACATTCCATTCATCACACAACTTAAACAGAGTCTTAGACATTACACACACACATTACAAGCCATATCTTACAAGGAAGGCTTCATCGAGCTACAAGGGGTGCGATTGGTGGGGTCATCGCAAGGCTACTACTAGCAAAACGATCTAGCATACTTATCTAGCATCTAGACCAGCATCAAGTGCTAAGGGTGAGGAGGCGGTGACTACACAGAGTCGTCACTGTCCCCAACCTCGAAGATACGCTCCTCAGGGTCCTCCTCCTCCTCCTCGCCAAGCAGGTCATCGTCATCCTGCTCGCTAGCCTCACTCATATCCATCCCCTCCAAGTCAGACGGAACATCCTCTACTGGCAGGAGCTCCTCAATCTCCCTGCTGAGCTCTGCGCCCTCCTCCTCAAGCTCCTCTATGGCAGAGTCTCTCGCGGCTATGTCGTCACGAGCTATGTGAAGCCTAGTGTGCAGAACTGAGTTAGCCCCCTCCAGAGCCGTCACCCTGCTGGTGAGACGAGCACGGCTCAGTCGGGTGGCCCGCAGCTGTCTCTCCAAGGCACGGCTCCTCGCGGTGGCGGCCTCCAACTCCTCCCTCAACTCAGACAACTGCTGTGCTAGTGCTCCACTCTCCTCCTGGCTGTCCTGAAGCTCAGCCCTCAGCTCGTCAGTCTCGGCTATCAGTGTGTGGTGCACCAATGTGCCAAGGTGGTGAGCGAGTCGCTGATCGTCCAACCTGTGCTGAGTGCGGTACAACAGAATTTCCATCTCGTCCAAGTGAGGACCAACAGTGGTAGTGTCTGGCTCAACAGGAAGTGGTATTCCCTCCTCATCGCGCCTCCCAATCAACTCGAACCGGGAACCGATGAACATGTACTCCCCAATGTGTGCCAGTCGTGCCACTGACTCCTGAATCACCCGCACGGCTGCCTCGGTCCAAGAACGATCAACAGCTCGAAAGACGTAGGCCTCCACTGTCGGGCTAGCCAGAGGTGCACGGATAGTGACCTCCGCGTACCAGTCTCCCTCCAGAGGTGCACCGTCAACTAGACCTCCTCGCAGCTCCGGAAGTGGGCGTCCCAACACAGTAGCCATAGCTACTAGCCTCTCCTCGAAAAGGAAAGTCTCGCCACGTGGACGTCCCAACTGGAAAGCCTCGGTGATGACCACGTCCATCTACACAAAATTTTAAGTATAGTTTAAGTGAGATCTCAGTGTGCAAAGTTTTAAGTTTATGCAAAGAACAATCTTAATGCAAGTAGAGTTTGACACAGAGAGGTGGTGGGATATAGGGAATATTTTTATACATAGTCATATATCCAATCCTTTTGTATTTATAACTTATATTTTTGGAGTATACACTAACGTCCATGCTAACTAAGGTCTCCTAGAGTCAGGATGGCTCTGATACCAACTTTGTAGAGGCCCCAAACCGGAAGGTTCAGAACCCCTCATATGCATTCATTCACAATCCCAGAATAACCAGTTGTGAACAACATACGTAGTTGGCATACAGAATACATCATCCATTACACGAATAATAGAGTCTTACATAAATGGTCACATGACCAAGTTCTTGATAACTGTCACACAGGACAGACATTCAAAATAAACACAGCGGAAGACGATAAGCAAAGCGTAGTAGAACCCGAGTCACGCCTCATCCTACAGGCTGCTGACTGGGAGACGATCCTAACTCGCAGGGCCATCAGCGTAGAACTCCTCCTCATAGAACTCCTCCTGGGGTGGCTCCTCATAGTCTGATAAGTAGATACCAGGGGCGAAACCAAATGAGTACATTTGAATGTACTCAACAATACATCCTTTATGAGCTTACAAAAATGCATACATGCTTATTTGGTGGAGTGGGTAGGCCATACATATGGTTCAGCTACCCATGACAGATAAAAGATTTATCATGGTTGATTCTTCAAGTTTAGTCCTTTATGGATAAATCAGGTAAAATAATATAGTGTTTCTCTCGTAGATATCACATATCTTGGAGGTTTTATAAGTCTTTCAGAAAAGAAAGTTTTCTTTTCGGAAACTTGTAATAATAGTTTCCTCCTCCTCGGTATCTCGCAGATACCAAGTCATTCCTCCATAGTACCTCGCAGGTACAAAGCTGTCCTTCAAAAAAAAAAAAAAAAACTCTTTTTGAAAAGTTGACACAATACTAGCTACATGGCCATTCAACCGTCCATATCCGAGGACGCGGCTATCTCGAAATAGTTTTACTCTGCAGAGGTGTACACACTTCCACTAGATCCAGAATCCGCCATGAAACAACCATGGACTATTCCCAACCTATGGGAACATCAGATAACTGATCTTGACTATCCACTATGTACAAGCTAGAACATGACTATCTCTTCAATTGGGGTTACCCCTCCCCGGCAAGCCGTGTCACACACCGCCCAGACAGGAGACCCAACTGCTGCATCCGGAGGGAAAATTAATCCCACACTTTAGGTGTCCCGTCTGCTCACTCCTAGCGACACTTCGGTTCGGAGGATCCAATCCTCTATAGCACTTTGAGATAGCTCACATACTAACCATAACAAGTTTTTAATCAAGCCCCTACCCATATCGGGGTAAAGTGGCAGTACGATAATAGTTGTCCAGCGAAGACTAGGTTATGTGTCTTTTGTAAACATTTCTCAAAAATTTCCCTTCATGGCACTCTTCCGGTAGACAGGGTCTCACCCTTCTTCCGGGGTTTTTCCTTCATAAGGCATTTGTTTACAAAAACACATTTTATTTAGTTCATTTAAGAACCCAAGTTTTAATTTGGTGGATGGTATGTATATACCATTTAGTGGCTAAGGGCTTGGCAAATACCAAGTTGACTATTATTATGATTCCTTCTTCTAATAATATTAATAGTAGTAGTATTCACAACAAAAATAGTTTTTGAGAGTATAGTTTTGTGAAAACTTCAGAAGTGAAAAGCATGCATGATAGATAATGATAAGTATTTATACAGCAAGCATTAGGATGGCTTGCCTTGGTACAAGTGATGGTCCTGGTCCTGAAAGTAACAGGAGTTGCAATACCCTTCTTCAGCAAATCCTTCCTCCTCGTTTTCTAACGTCGTAAAAAGAAATAAAGGCACACTTTCAGAGCCAACCAAGACAAACAATGCTACAAGGGACACATACAGCAAGCAATTAAAATGTAACACTCAAGACACTCAAATATCCCTTAAGAAAAATGACAAGAAAACCACAGTGGAAAAATCTGCTTTTTCCTAGTGTTTATGTGTGGGGAAACTCAATGATTTTAAGTCAAGAGCATCAAGGACCAGTGGGGTAAATCACATGTTAATAGACAGTAGGGTGTCACATAAAACACAATTTGATGTCTAAAAACTCCCCCAATACTCTCTATGGCAAACACAAAATATAAGCTAAAATAAGCAAGTGGTGAAAAAGGCTTATGACAATAAGTCAAACTCCTTTTCCACCATGAAACAAAAATACCAGTGGGTGTTCCACTAGCATAATGCTTCATAAAGAGGTTAATAAGCCTCTGGTCACATTTCTAAAAAAATGCTCAAACCAAACAAACTAGTCCCACAAACTCCTACTCATACTAGTAGAAACTTGAAAAAAAATACTAGACTAGTTTATACTTCACTTGTTAATTTTAGGCACAAGTGTGCAAACTAACAGAGGTAAAATACTCCTATAATCAGTACCAAAATGCTACTGGATCCCACAAAATAACATAAAAAGTTTAGCTATGAAACAAGGAAAAACTAGACTAAAATTGCTACACATGTGAGGGAATTAAATCTAGGCACCCAAGTGATACTCAAGCAATTTTCCAATACTTGAGGGAAAATTAACAGAGGTGAAAACACAAGGATAACAATGCCACAAGGACATTTCATCCTCTGTTTTCAACCACAAAGGATCATATTTTTCCCTAGTGGAAAACAAAACAAAAGGCATGCATGTATAATCTAGTAGGAAATCTAGACCTTAAGCAATGCTATTTTAAATCTATTCTAAACTCAAAACACCAAGTAACCAGAGGTGTTGCAACTAAAATAACAGTACCAAAATGGTACTGGTTCCATGAAAATTAATCTAGCAAAATAGGCCTAATACATATCTAAAAATCTACTCAAAAATCTAGGTAGAAAATAAGCTATGAGCAAGATCTATGCATGGAACATAATTCTAAAAATCCTACCACTCAAGCCATTTATTCTAACAAGTTCATACAACTTGTAAACATCAATACTACACTAGATAACAACATTACAAGCAAGAACACAATAGGTGCACATCACAAAATGATCATATAAAACAAGATCTAGGAATTAAAAATTAGGCAGAAAAGTGCTAAAACTTGTTCTGTCTCCCTAATTTTTTCTATGGCTCCAAAAATTAAATCCTTCTAGGATGTGATAGTACTTAACAATAAAAAGCCTCTCCAATTGGTCTCACTCAAAAATAATGTCTCAAACTCCCCCTAAAATTCTTGGAATAGCTCACTGATGTTTTACCAAAATGGATGGCATTTCCAAATGGTAACTCTCCTGGATGCAAACTAAAATTCTAATGGTAGGTATTGATAAGGGCTTTCCAAAACAGTTGAGTTTGCTCAAAAATGTTTTGTATTTTTGAAGTTCTATTCATTTCCATTTTAATGGTACTGTCTGGCAAAATGGCTATAGAAAAATAAATAAAAGTCAAAACATTGTTCTGCCAAAGGGAGGTGGTTGTGATTTTGTTTGGCTACATGTACAAAAATTGGCAAGGCCAAATAAAATTGTTTGCTATTTTTCCTAGGCCAAAAGCTAACAGGTACGATTCTGCAAAAAAAAATTGGATTTAACTTTTAACAGGGGCTAGCCCAGACGGGCCCGAATCGCTGCGCGTGGCCCAGCTAGGACCTAGGCCAGCCCAGGCGCGCGCGCGGGGGCGGGGGACGCGGGAAAAATCCCGTTTAAGCGCAACCGTCGATCGCCCGATCGACGGCTCGGGTGCTTTCTTCCTCCCCTCTCCTCACCCGACAGGAACGGCGTCGAACACCTCGTGGGCACGCACGGGACGGGCAGAGGGCTCACCTAGGGGTCCCGTGGAGCGACGCGTGGAGGCGGTGGGGTCGTGGGAGGCTGGTGGCGCGGTGGTGGCGGCGTTCGTTTCCCCGACTGCGAGCTCCTCTCCGCGGCGGCACGGCGGACACGGCGGCGACGGCTCGGGCTCTCCTGCAAGCGAAAGCATCGCGGAGGGTGTCAGGGGGGTGGCCACGGCTACGGAGAGCATGTTCAAGCAAGAATGCCGTGCTCTTACGCACGGGTTGGCTCGTTCTCCTCCGGTGGATCGCGCGGTGGCCGGCGGGAAGAATCAGCTCGTGCCGCTCGCACACGGCGAGGCACGGCCTGAAATTTCGGGTGTGGAGGCGTGGATGGGTGTGGTGTGCGGTGGCGAAACGGCCAAGCCGTTGGAGCTTTGTAGGCACGGGGCCCTCGTGGGTGCTCTCGGTGCACAAGTGTGCGTGCGTGTGTGGCAAGCAGAGGGATGGGGGGCCGTGTTCTCGTTGTCTCTCGAGCCAGGGGCGGTGCCAAACTTGCTATTCACCACAGTAGAGCTAGGGTAGAGAGGCATGAGGGTTTTTTAGGCAATGCCACTTGCACACCCCCCCTCTACTCGAGCTCTAGTTTCCCTCCTCTTTCCTTCTACTCTAGGGCATGTCTCGGGCCAACAAATGCATGGGGTTACAGAGCATCTCAAGGCAATCAAAATAGACACCAAGTTTATTCAAAACCATGAAGAATTGGCAGAGAAACAAACCTCCAAAGTTCTGTCCAAAAACAGTTTTCAGAAAATTCAGTAAAAGACTTAGTGAAAATTTCACTAAGTGCTGGAAAAAACAGAGTTTTGAAGCAAAAGTTGGCTTCTGTTTGATTGGGCAATTGAACTTGGATTTTGGAAATTCAAGTTGCCAATTGTTATATGTACTTTCTAGTTTGAGAAAACAACAAGTACACCAGAAAATGAGTTGGTTAACCCTCTGAAAACAACTGCCCAAAAAGCTATGTTTCTGTTTTCCAAATAGAAAAGGTTTTTCAATATTTTTATACTAGGAAAACAATCATGGATTTGATTGTTTTCCAAGTGCTAAATTTAAACCAGTGGCATATAGTTGTACTACACAACATGTTCAACCATAATACCACAAGAAAACAACAAATAAAATATGTTTGATTCTTGAAAACAAGTGTGGAAAACAGCTAGTCAAGTTGTTTTTCTGCTAAATGTTTAAATAGGAAATAAATTCCCAAAGCTATTTAAATCCCAACCAAAGTGTTTTCTTGGTCAAGGCATGACTAAATAATGCTATCATGAGTGAATCAAGCATTCCCCAAGCTTTGAGAAGAAAAAATCTTAGGGTTTCCAGTTGAAAAACCACAGGCAGAAAATAATCAATCATTAGGGAAAATCCTCAAATGAGTGAAAAGAAACACACCACTTATATTGCATAGATACACATGACTACACAAACATGTTGTCCACTTAATTGTCTTACAAAAGTCTTAAGAGGCTTGCTAATTTACTATTAAACAAGGGTTTAAAAACAGGGGTGTTACAACAAGCCAAGGGTATGCCAATACCAATGACAAATCAATTCTTCGGTGGTGGTGGTGATACACTCTTCTCAAGCAAGGCGTGAAAACGTTGCAGCATCTCACGAAACATGTTGTTTTCCTCTTGAAGAATCTCTACCTCCGTCCTTAAAGCTCGATAACGTTCGCAAAACTCATCCGCAACCCGAAGATCTTCCTCTACTCCAAGGACGGGACTGAGGCCCGGAACTGGTGGTCTTGGTCCCTGCATGCTACAAGAATAAACATTGCTCGATGACGTCCTTTTTGCTTCTCTCTTGATGCCATGATCCATGTTCTTGCGCTTGGGACCTTGGAGATCATCTTCCATTGGCTCCTTCCCCTTGTTGTTATTGGCGGAGGCCATGATGCTTCTAAAACTGAAAACAGATCATGGCAGAAACAGCTCGAAACAGAAACACGACGAGAAAACGATATATGGACCTCGGGGGGTCCGGGGGAGGTATATAGCAAAAATATGCGTAGCGAAAGGAAAGTCCAGGTCGAAAATGAGTCGAAGAGGGGCTCCGGGGCTCCCACACCATAGGGTGGCGCGACCAAGGGTGGTCTCACGCCCCCAGGTGGTGTGGTGCCTCCGGGCACCTTCTCCAACTCCTCTTCGGCTCGGTATTTTTCATATTTTCCAAAAACCAACAATTTATAACTTGGAAGGTAATCCGCAAACTTTTTCTTAACATAATTGTTACCTATTCCAAAACAGACTCTGCAGATTCTGGAATCTTCCCTCTAATGAACCTCTCCGGAGTCATTACTTGAATAAAATCAACATCTTCATCATAGGAATCCCCAGAAATATAATGTTTGAGTCTTTTCCCATTTACCACTTGTGTAGTGTTATCTTTGAGGGAGGCAATTTTGATTGCACCCGAACGATACACTTCTTCAAAAATATAAGGTCCTTCCCATCTGGAGAGTAATTTTCCTACAAAAAATCTGAGACGAGACCGTTACAATAGAACTTTATCACCAACATGAAACTCTCATTTAAGGATTATTTTATCATGCCATTGTCTAAATTTCTCTTTATAGAGCTTGGCATTTTCATAAGCTTCACATATCCATTCATCTAAATGATTGAAATCAAGCATTCTTTTCTTACCAGCAAGTTTAAAATCTTTGTTAAGTTCTTTCACTGCCCAATAAGCTTTGTGTTCTAATTCTAAAGGCAAGTGACAAGATTTTCCATAAACCATTTTATAGGGAGACATACCCATAGGATTTTTATAAGCAGTTCTATAAGCCCATAAAGCATCATTCAAATTATCTGACCAATTCTTCCTAGATTTATTAACATACTTTTGCAAGATAGTTTTAATTTCTCTGTTTGATAATTCTACTTGCCCACTGGTTTGAGGATGATAAGTCGAGGCAATTCTATGATTAACATCATATTTATCAAGGGTTTTTCTAAAACCACCATGAATAAAATGAGAACCTCCATCAGTCATAAGATATCTAGGCACACCAAACCTAGGAAAACTAACATCTTTAAGCATTTTTAAAGAGGTCTCGCCATCAGCACTTTTTGTAGGTATAGCTTCTACCCACTTAGTAACATAATCAACAACAACAAGAATGTGAGTGTAACCATTAGATGATTAGAAGGAGGAAAAGGACCCATAAAGTCAAATCCCCAACAATCAAAAGGTTCAATAACAAGAGAATAACTCATATGCATTTCATTACGTCTAGAAATATTTCCTACTCTTTGACATTCATCACAACATAAAATAAATTTACGTGCATCTTTAAAGAGAGTAGGCCAATAGAAACCTTATTGTAGAACCTTCTGTGCGGTTCTATCTCCAGCGTGATGTCATGCATAAGCACTACCATGGCACTTCTTCAATATTTCACGTTGTTCATGATCTGGAACACATCTTCTCATAATACCATCTACTCCTTCTTTATATAAATGTGGGTCATCCCAAAAGTAATGCCTCAAATCATAGAAGAATTTTCTTCTTTGTTGAGCTGTAAATGTTGGAGGCAAATACTTTGAAACAATAAAGTTAGCATAATCATCATACCATGGACTATCTTGGGATTTTACCTTTATTGCAGCCAATTGTTCATTTGGAAAACTATCATTAACATGAATAGGGTCAAAATTAATGTTTTCCAACCTAGACAAGTTATCAGCAACATGATTTTCAGCACCCTTCCTATCCACAATATGCAAAGCAAACTCTTGTAAAAGCAACACCCATCAAATAAGACTAGGCTTAGCATTTTATTTTCCATAAGGTATGTAATAGCAGCATCATCAGTATGAATAGTAACCTTTAAATCAATAATATAAGGCCTAAACTTATCACATGCAAAAACTACAGCTAAGAACTCTTTTTCAGTAGCAACATAATTCTTGTGAGCAGCATCAAGAGTCTTACTAGCATAATGAATAACATTCAACTTCTTATCTACGCGCTGTCCAAGAACAACACCTACAACAAAATCACTAGCATCACACATAATTTCAAAAGGTAAATTCCAATTGGTTGAACAATAGGAGTAGTAGTTAAAGCCTTCTTTAAAGTTTCAAAAGCTTCCTTACAATCATGATCAAAAACAAATGGTGCATCTTTTTGAAGAAGATTAGTTGGAGGCTTTGATATTTTAGAGAAATCTTTAATAAACCTCCTATAAAAACCAGCATGGCCAAGAACACTACGAATACCTTTAACATCCCTAGGACAGGGCATTTTCTCTATGGCTTCCACTTTAGCTCTGTCGACTTCAATACCTCTTTCAGAAATTTTATGTCCAAGAACAATTCCTTCATTTACCATAAAGTGGCATTTCTCCCAATTAAGAACAAGATTAGTTTCCTCACATCTCTGCAAAACTTTATAAAGGTTGTGCAATAATTATCAAAATAAGTTCCATAGACGGAAAAATTGTCCATGAATACTTCCACAATCTCTTCACAAAAACCATGAAAAATAGCAGACATGTATCTTTGAAACGTAGTAGGAGCATTACACAAACCAATAGGCATACATCTATAAGCATAAGTACCATAAGGACAAGTAAAGGTTGTTTTCTCTTGATCTTTCTTCTTAACATCAATTTGAGAAAAACTAGAATAACCATCAAGAAAGCAAAAATGAGTTTTCTTAGACAACCTCTCTAACATTTGATCAATAAAGGGTAAAGGATAATGATCTTTCTTAGTAACTTTATTAACCTCTCTAAAATCAATACACATTCTATAACCAAATACTACTCTTTGTGGAATGAGCTTGTTGTTTTCATTAGGCACAACAGTCATTCCTCCTTCTTAGGGACACAATGCACAGCGCTCACCCATCTACTATCAGCAATAGAAAAAATAATACCAGCATCAAGAAGTTTTAATACCTCATTTCTTACCACTTCCTTCATGTTAGGAATTAGACGGCGTTGATGTTCAACTACTGTCTTTGCATCAGGTTCAATATTAATGGCATGATGACACATAGTAGGAGAAATTCCCTTCCATCATCAAGAGTATATCCAATAGCTCCACGGTGTTTCTTTGGAATTCCTAATAATATTTCCTCTTCTTCGCCTGAAAGTTTAGCCCTAACAGAATATATTTTCTTATCATCAGTATAAGCATATTTAAGATCATCAGGCAAAGGTTTCTAATCAAAACAGGATCCTCCTTGGGTGGTAATGTGGTACCCAAGTCTTCCACAGGTAAATTATGTTTCAATATCATCGGTTGACGAAGAAGAATATCGTCAATCTCATTTCTCTCTTCCATAAAGACTTCACTCTCATGGTCCTCCATATATTCCTGCAAAGCATTGTTAGGAGCAAGAGCAATAGAAGCAAGTTGTTCAACTTTAAAATTCTCATCAGGCAATTTAGATTCATAAGGTGCTCTAGCAAATTTGGAGAAATTGAATTCATAATATTTTCCATCAAATTTAGTCAATATCTTCTCTCTTTTACAATCTATAATAGCACCACAAGTATTCAAGAAAGGTCTACCAAAAATAATAGGACAAGTTTTACTAGCAGCCTTACCAAGTACTAGAAAATCAGTGGGATATTTAGTCTTACCACACAAAACTTCCACATATCTAACAATACCAATTGGAAAAACAGTTTCTCTATTAGCAAGCTAAATAACCACATAATTTTTTCAAGCTCACAAGAACCAATTCCACGCATAATTTATCTATAAAGCTCATAAGGTATAGCACTAGAACTAGGACCAATATCACACAAACCATAATAGCAATGATCACCAATCTTAATAGAAAGCACAAGAACACTAGTTTTCTTAGGTCTATGAGGATGGGAAACAATATTAGAAGCATCTTCACAAAAGACAATGTGTTCATCCTCCACATTTCCACAAACAAGATCTTTCACTATTGCTACAGCAGGTTCAACAGTTTTTTGTTCATCAAGTTCAATAGATTCCTTATTACTCTTATTAACCACACTAGCCACCATAGAGTGTTCTTTCACCTTAGTAGGGAAAGGCATTTTTTTAACATAGGGCTCATGAACAGCAGGATTAACAGCATGCACTTCTATATTACTAGGAGGAACAATATTTTTATAAGGTGCATGATACTTGTGATAATCCTTTTTAGGAATATCAAGATAGGATGCAAAAGCTTTAAGAGAGTTTGGAAAGATTTGAGAATCAAGACCACAAACAACACTAACATTATAGAAATCATTGGTTCCCATAAAAGATTTAATGCATTCATAATCATAATTTATACCTGACTTTCTACCTTTGTCGTTCTTCCATCCTTCAGTGTTTTATCGAATACGATCAAGAAGATCCCATTTAGCTTCTTCCTTCATACGTCTGAATGATCCAGAGCAAGAAGCATCCAATAAATCCTTATCATGAAGAGAACGCCTTGCATAAAAATTATTGATAACAATATTACGCGGGAGTTCATGAACGGGAAATTTGAGCATTAATAACTTCATTCTCCCCCACGCTTGGGCAATACTCTCTCCATCATGAGGCCAGAAATTATAGAATTGATTCCGGTCTTTATGAATCTCACTAGGAGGATAGAATTTAGAATAAAAGAGAGGAACAATTTCCTCTCATCCAATACACTCACCATTCTTCAGTAATTTGAACCATTCAGCGGCTCTTCCTTTCAGCGATAAAGAAAATAATTTCATTTTAACTTGATCCATTGTAATACTTCCAAGCCTAAATAACTCACATAATTCATGTATAAAGAGCAAATGATCACCGGGATGGACAGTTCCATCACCGTAATAGCAGTTATCCATAATACATCCAACAATTTTCATATGTATTTTATAAGGATCTAATTCAGCAGATAACGGATTACCTACTACCCTAGTAGTAACGGTAGAAGTACCCCTAAACAAAGAACCAAAATTATTCTCCATAATGAAATAAAACAGCAGACAGAAATAAAAACAACACTCACAGTAAAAGTTTCCCTTACCAATTCCACTTGCCAATAACGCTTCACTCCCTGGCAACGGCGCCAGAAAATAGTATTGATGACCCACAAGTATAGGGGGTGTATCGTAGTACTTTCGATAAATAAAAGTGTCGAACCCAACGAGGAGCACAAGGTGTTGACAAGCAGGTTGGATAGAGGATTCACTGTAAACACTAGCAAACGAGTTTTTGGAGGTTTTGATATAGCAGATAAATAAAGTGCGAGTAAATAAAGTGCAGTAAATAATGTTGCAGCGAGTGGGCCAATCCTTTTGAGAGCAAAGGACAAGTAGGTTGTATTACTTATGACTACCAAACGTTCTCGAGGACACATGAGAATTTCGTCAAATGCTTTCGCTTCATTACGATCGATTAATATCCATTGGTTCGTGAAGTGTTGTGTGGGTTGACCTATGCTAATGCACCGCCCAACTAGGACTAATACATACTTGTGATTGAAACCCTCGTAAGCATCCGCAAATACAAGAAAGTAATTAAGATAAATCTAACCACAACCTTAAAGCTCCAGGATTCTACGCTCCCTCGTGCATTGGTTTCCTAACGGGGGTTTAGGTTTCTGTCACTCCGGAAAAACCACAATTAGTAGCCAAATACACAATGCATCCTCCTAGGCCCATAAAGGTGAAGTATCATGTAGTCGACGTTCACATGACACCACTAGAAGAATAGCGCCACAACTTCAATACCAAACCACGAGATATTACTTCAACATAACTTCACTACTAACATCATGACTTCTCCCATGTACTCAAGAACTAAACAAACTACTCACAAGACATCATATGGATCATAATCAGAGGTGATATAATGGATAATAACAATCTGGTCATAAAGTTCTAACACCGATATATCTCACAAGCATCCACTACTAACAAGTAATTGTTACTGGCAGAGTTAAATCCTTTGTCTGCGTTGTTGGGAACCCCAAGAGGAAGGTGTGATGAGCACAACGTTAGGAGTTTTCCCCTTAGTTAAGAACCAGGGTTATCAATCCAGTAGGAGAAAGAGAATCTTCAGAAGGTTGATGCCACTGACGGTGGTGCTGGCGCTTCACCGGTGTCAGCAACAACGTGGAACCTGCACACAACACAATCAAAATACATTGCCCCAACGGTACAGTGAGGTTGTCAATCTCACTGGTCTTGGTGACAACAAAGATTAGACGTATAGTGTGGAAAAACAATCTATGCTTGCAGAAAGTAAAGAGAGCAGAAAAATGTTGTGGTTTGTTTAAAAGTGTGGAAAAATGGACCGGGGTTCGTAGTTTCACTAGTGGTGTCTGTCCATAAAATATAGCATGCTGGGTGAACAAATTACAGTTGGGAAATTGACAAATAAAGGTTGCACCGTAGTGCACAATATGACATGAAGATTACTATGTTGTTTAGTGCGGGCATTACAACAAGATACATAGACCGACATCCATCTGCATCTATGTCTAATAATCCACCCTCAGGTTATCATCCGAACCTCCTTAGGTATTAAGTTGCAGGCAACAGATAACTGCATTAAACAAAGTGTGTAATGTAAGCAATTATTATGCATGCGGGCACTCTCACCGCTGTTTTCTGCCTAATGGCAACATCACATCCTCCCCCTTCACATTTCTGTCACTCGAGCAAGGCAACAAGGAGGCATGAACCCACTATCGAGCATAAATACTCCCTCTTGGAGTCACTAACAATTACTTGGCCAGAATAACCACTGGCAACGGAGAGCATGCAAGATCACAAATAACACATGCAAATAAAGACTGTAATAAACTTGGCATAAGGTCAATATTCATCGGATCCCGGCAAACACAGCACAGAGAATTACATAAGATCAATCTCGATCATGATAGGCAGCTCACGAGATCTAAACATGGAAGCATATGAGGAGAAGACAACCATCTAGCTAAAGCTACGAACCCGTAGTCCAAGGATGAACTTCTCACGCATCACTTCGTAGGCAGGCATGGTGATGAAGAGGCCTCCGGTGATGATCTCTTCTCTGGCAGGGTGCCGGAAACAGCTTAAGAACCCCCCTGATCTGGGGTTGACGGTGACGGCGGCTGCAGAACTTTTTTGGGGATTTTGATCAGGTTCCTAGGGTTTTCCATCCGGAGGGCTTAAATAGGCGAAAGGGCGAAGGCGGTGACGCTCCAGGGGCCCACACCCCTAGCTGGCGCGGACGGGGGGCCGCGCCACCCTATGGTGTGGCCCCCTGCTGCCCCTCTTCGGTTCCTCTTCGGTCTTCTGGATGCTTCCGGGGAAAATAGGACTTTCGGGCTTTGAATTTAACAATTCCGAGAATATTTCCATAACAACTTTTCTGGAACTAAAAAACAGGAGAAAACGGGGAACTGGCTCTGTCGCATCTTGTTAATAGGTTAGTCCCGAAAACGTATAAAAATGCTATAAATAAGGGAGAAAACATGTAGCAATTGGCAAAATATGATCATGGAGCATCATAAATTAAGGATACGTTTATGACGTATCAAGCATCCCCAAACTTAGTTCCTACTCGTCCTCGAGTAGGTAAACGATAAAATAGTAATTTCTAAGGTGACATGCTACTAACACAAACTTGATCAATCTAATGTAAAAGCATATGCATGTTGGGATCATAAGACTTTAAACACAGGCATGATAAATAAAACTTTAATAATAAAGCATAGCAATTACTTTGCATCACGAAAAGTAACTCAAATAAAGGATCATGAATAATAGTGCAAAGAAAGGTAAATGTTTGTTTCAGGTATAGAGAAAGCATGGAAAAGTGATATTTCGATAGTCCTTAAGAGTGGGGCAAAACATAAATGCCAGGACACCTTCAAAGTTCAAGAGGAAGACTAGAACACATAATTTAAGAACAAATAATATCACACCATTAAGTAACTATTGATGCATATGGGACAAATGCACATAGAACTCAGAATGGCAAAAATGCTCTCTCAGCTGTGCATAAAGTTAGAAGATGGAGACTCAACATAAAAGTAAAAGAAAGGCCCTTCGCAGAGGGAAGCAGGGATCACTCATGTGCTAGAGCTTTTATTTTATTAAATTAAACAGAGGTATTAAAAGTTTGACATTTGTGGAGGAATGTCTATATTTTGGGAGATGTATGCTAATGTCAACGAATGGTAAACAGAAAATCCAGTACGTCACAAGTCAACTGGATTCACAAGAGCGGCTCCCAATGTGAAGGACGCAACTGGTGTAGAAGGTCATCCCTCTTTCTCTTTTGTTTACACAATTATGCTTTGACTGATAAATCAGGGGCAAAAATAGTGCAGAGAATTTGTATGCATTGATTTGGGGCTGGGCACCCCGCTGCCAGCTCTTCTATCATTTGGATAAGCGGATGAAGCCACTAGTCCAGGGTGTGAAATCCAATCAATAAGTGAGACAAAGATTCTCTATTTACGTCCTCATGAGCAAAAACAGGAACATAAGCAGGAGTAATTTTGAAGGCTTTAAAGGTAACACATGAGCAATTTACTTTGGAATGGCAGTTAAATACCACATGTAGGTAGTTATGGTGGACACAATGGGAAAACCTTTGGTTTAAGGGAGTTTGGATGCACGAGTAGAGCTCATACTCAGTACAGGTGGAGGCTAGCAAAAGACTGGGAGCGACAAATCAAGAGAGCATAAGAGCCATAATCATGCATAGCGACATAAGAATCATTAATTAAAACATAAGCAGTATCACAAGTTCAAAAACTAAGTGGTCATGGAAGCTATTAGTGATTGGTTTTTAGTCATAAACAAGGTGTGAGCATGCGCCAAGTCAACCAAATAAAACATTCGAAAGAGAATACCATATATTGATGCTTTAATATGACAAGAACAACTCATGAATCTTTCAATACATAATAAACACTCTCAGCTATTTGAGGTTAATCATGCTACTAAATAACCACAAGGCTTTAAAACTAAAATAACATTTAGCATGGCATGAAAAATTCCTAGCCACATTCTATACAAGCTTCTACTAGTACTGTTATAAATTCTACTTCAAGCAACAGTTTTCTTTTGTTTCTCCCAACAAGCAACATAGAAAACATGCTTTAACAAAAATACTCTTTATGATACAGCAAGAAAACATGAGAGTACTCACATAATAATACTAAAACTAACAACTCTAATAAGAGATGCATGCAAAACAGGAGCTGAAAAAATGCAGCAGCTAGACAGAGATTAAGAATACGACGTATTCTCAAGAAAAAGCGGAGCGTGTCACTCTCCAATAAAAGAATGCTGGGGTCCAACCAAGATTATTATGAAAGTAAAAACAAACTGAAAGAAAAAGCAAAAGAAAACTGAAAACAAAAATAAAAGATGCTCCAAGTAAAGCACATAAGATGCGACCGAATAAAAATATAGTTTCACTAGAAGTGACCTGATAATTTGTTGATGAAGAAGGGGATGCCTTGGGAATCACCAAGCTTAGACGCTTGAGTCTTCTTGGAATTTGCTTGGATGTACCACCGGGGCATCCCCAATCTTAGTCGTTTCACTCTTCTTGATCACATCATATCATCCTCTTCTCTTGACCCTTGAAAACTTCCTTCACATCAAAATTCTCATAATCTTCATTAGCAACGTTAGTGCAATCGAAATAATAAATCCACATGGTTCAGTTTCAACACAAATATAACACTAAAACACATTATCTACTGTCACAACTTCTTTCAAAACTCCTTTTCTCAAAAAAACACCCAAAAAAAAAGATTAAGATGCAAATGCGATAAATGGCAGAAATCTGTCAAAAACAGAACAGCAGGTAAAGATCGATTTTTTCAAAAATATTATGTTGCTCAAATAAAAAAAATGGTCTTCTAGAAAACATTGAGTATATAACTCAGGATTAAGCACAAAAAATCTCAGTTAAATTTGAATTTTCTGTGATTTTTAACGGAATTTACAATGGACAGAAGAAATCTGTTTCATGCGCAGAAATCCGAAATATAGGCTCAACTTTCCACTAGCGGCTTTACTTGGCTCAACAAAAACTCAAAATAAAAGATACAGCAGGGTTGCTAAGGAAATAGACAACACCCAGGAGCAAAGAACACCAAATAAAATGAAAGAAAACGGGTTGAAAACAGCGAAATAAAACGGGTTGTCTGCCGGTAGCGTTTTTCTTTAACGCCTTTCAGCTAGGCATAGAAAGCGAAGATGCTCACATAAGAAATATAAATTAAGTAAAAGAGAGCATCAAGAAGCAAGTATAAAACAAATTTAAGTCTAAACCACTTCCTATGCATAGGAATCTTGTAAAGAAAAAAATTAAAGAAGCTCAAACTAGAAATCATGGGAAGGTAGAAAATGGGCAACTTCAAACCTTTGAACAAAAAGAGAGATGTATTAGTAACATGAAAATTCCTACAACCATATTTTCCTCTCTCATAATAATTTTCATTAGCATCATGAACAAACTTAACAACATAATTATCACATAAAGCATGTTTGTGAGGGTCTAAAAGCACACAATTCATATCAAGCTCAAAAACAGTGGGATCAAAATTTGAAATCAGCTCCTCTTTTTTCCCACTTTTAGCAATAGCAAAACAAAATGATTGAACACTCATAAAAGGTACAGGATACATTATAGGAATCCTATTTTCAGTAGCATTGTAATTTATAACATGAAATAACATAGGACCATCATCAAGAGCATTATCATAAGAACTTTCCAAGTAGCATGGATTATCATAAATAACAGTACCAATATCATTCTCACAAGTTTCATTCATAGTAGTATCAAGGTCACAAGTATAGAAAGTATCAATTTCATCAAATAATGTATGAGTTAAAGAGTTACTGTCATTGGGAGGTAGACATGGGTAGCTCCATTCTTCCTCCTCTTGATCATCACTCTCCTCCTCTTTTTCATCCAATGATCTTCCAGATTCAGCAGTTTCTTCTTCCATAGGCTCCTGCAAGGCATCAGTTACTTCCTTAGGTTGAGATAATTGATGACTCCCAAGTGCAGGAGATCAATTGTAGTACCTTTCGATAAGTATTTGAGTGTCGAACCCACGAGGAGCTGAAGGTAAGCTATATATTCTCTAAATCCCTATAACCCTCTTATATGGTTGTTTATGCAAAGCAATAAGTTTGACTAAAAGGAACTAACTAATTAAAAGCAAGTGACGTGGAGTGTGGTTTGTCTAGTAACTAGTGAAGCAAGTTTAAAATGCAAGTAATCCTAAAGCAAGTTTCTAAGCAAGTTTCACAAGTAGCAAGCAGCAAATATCTCAAGTATCTCAAGGGAGCAAGTGTTCTAGCAATAGGTGTTTGTTCGTGTGGTTGTCACAATTAGTGAAGCACATGTTTTAGTCTTAGTTGTTTCTTCTAGGAAGGAGCCATGAATAGGTATAGTCAAGTAAATGATCTACAACCCCTTATGATGGATCATGTGGCCAAGTAAATGACTGCACAAGATTGATTAAGACATAAAGTCCCACCATAGCCTTACGTTCTAAGGTCCCCTATATATATCCCCCAATAACTTAACTTTGTGGCTCGGTCTCAGGTTACTGTCACTCCCAAGTCACCACCACTCCATTATGCTACCGGTGATCACCTTACATGCATTCCCCAACATATGCGTGCACTCATATATTGTACATAAAGACAATCATAGAAGATAACAAACTTGTATGCAACCAATCAACGAACTATTTCACCATTGCCAAGAACAATTCACTACTCAAACATAGACGGGGAGACACAATACATCAAGGGAATATAGTATTGCATCATACATCGTGTTTGCCAAGAGATTACAGTGGAGAGATGGAGCTGATCTTGCTGTAGATGTTGATGATGAACACGCGGGAGGGGGTGGAGCCCTCCGGGGATGATCCCGGCGGCGTTTCCCCCCTCCGATCTTCTCCGGCGGCAGCCTTCTGTCTCTCTGTTTCGTGGTTTCGTCTCTCGGCGCCGCCCCCTTCTCGAAAAGGCCAGGGGACCCTTTATATAGTCGTTTTTAGGTCACGAGACACTCGGGAGAAGAAAGATCGACGACATCGGAGCCACGGGGGCAAAAAGGGGGCCTCACACGCGGCCAAGGAATCCAGCCGCGTGGAGGGTCCTCTTTTCCACCTGGTTGGCCTTTTTGCCCTCTACTTTGGCCCATGGTCTTCGTCTCGAAAATTCTGAACCGTGCTCTTTGGCCTTGCCCTTTTTGGAGTCCCGTAGCTCCCGGAAAGTCTAAAATACTAAAAAGTACGTTTTCTGGAAAAACAGGGTTAGAACCAAAAGAAGGGGGATTGTTCAGAAAATCCCACAAGTCATTATAAAACATGAATATAAGTTGCTAATATGTAGGAAAAACAAGTAATAACATGCAAAGTTCATGTATGCATTTAACATGCATCAACATCCCCAAGCTTAACCCATACTCGTCCTCGAGTATGAAGGTGATAAAACTAACATGGACTTTGCATTTTAAAACAATCATGGAATATCAAAGAAGATTATTCATGCTACATATAATCAAATGATTCATAATGTAGATGAGTAGCAACATACAATTCATGTTATAAGAAATATCAAATATGCAAGCAAAGATGCTTCATGAAAGTTCACAAAGTGTATAATGAAATAAAAGCACTATGGACCAAATGCATACACAAAATGAAAACTAAAATCCTATATTGGTCAAAGAATAGCATAATGGAAAATAGAAAATATGGTGGAAACTTTGGAGAAAATTGAGTAGAGGTAAAGCATGATCAAGTCTTGTTTAGCCTCTAAATTATTCAACTAAAATTACTAATTGAAATGTGGCATCCATTGGTCTAAGACTCTCATTGCCCCTTTATCACTAGCATCTTAAATTGTGAATGTTGAAGTAATGTGATTGACAAGGTGTTGGTTGAATGCCTCATGCCCCGTGAGTGTGAAAACCTACTCCATGATTACTCAACTTAAGATTCCTAATAAGATTTGTACAATCATAATAAGTATTAATGACATCATAGAGAACCACAAAGAGGTACCTCTTGCCCCATGACATGGAAACCAGCCCATGTCACAATGACAAGATGAACAAACGGAGTAGACTCATCATCCTTTTTTATTTCATTCACTATATGCATAGCTTCTTATTTTATTGTAGGATGTGTTTGTAGAGCCCACTCTAGCTGTAAGTAAATTTCCACCATGATCAAGCATGGCTTGGGTTAGTGGCCCAATGCATTTCTCTAGTCATAAATATACTTACTCATCAAAACTTACTATTCCTCTATTTCATTTCGGCATGGCAGGAGTCCAAAAACAAAAGTACATGATATCAACCAAATGTAAATTTTTGTGCAATGTTGAAAGCTTTCCAGTGATACACTTTATAGCTAGCTCCCAACCAAACACTTGTCAAACGCAAAACTTTTAGCTCCCGTTATTGGGTCATGTTTATTAAGTGCAATGAAAAGTAAAGGTGTGCATTCAAAAGTTCGTGAGAGTCCTATCCCAAATTCAGCTCATGACAATTAATAAAGTGAATATCTTAATTTAGAACATAAATAACACTATAACATGGTGAACATACTCGGAATAGCTCTGAAGCTAATAGGTAGATATGGTGGACTCACTGGAAATACTTGGCTAAAGGGTGTTGGAAACAAGTTTATACTTGTTGGAATTTTTACTTTTTTGGCTAGCAAGAGGGAGATAGTTGACCAGCTACTATGCATGCATTAGTGTCCATAAAACTACTCATTTCATGACAAACTAAGTAAACTAATAATTAACATCAAAAACATGAATAAGAGATAGCTCATGACAACACTATTGCAAATTTCTACACCTAAAACAGCATATAAATCATGCAACTATAAGTAGCTTTTATAATCCACTAAAGCATCCCTTTCCCAATAAATATAACATCATCCAACTTAATTCAACCCATCATTCTAGTAGCTGATTCTCATAAAGATAATTGCGGTGGTGGTCTCACAAATAAACTAAAAAAACAAAAGTAGACGCTTCAAGTTTCTGCGATAAACGCTTTGCTTAGAAAAACAGAAAGTAGACGTGTGCTAACCAAAAGAGTGTTGGTCCAGGGGGGTGTTCACCACATCCCCAAGCTTGTGGTTTTCACCACTCTTGGATCTCTCTTGGCGCAGCTCCTCTATTCCCTGTGAAAAAACTTTACAAAACATGTTTCTCCCATTCTTTTTCTGTGGGGTGAGATTAGCAAGGACAAACAAAACGTATGCATGCTGCACAAAATTCCAAAAAAATGCTCCATAAGATAGACAATAAGGTTCATAATGTTTTATGTTCACTCTATAGCTCGAAAAGATCAAGGAAATTCAAGTCCCAAACCCAAAGAGTGCATCCAACAAAAGAAGGCAAAATCTGTCCAGAAAAGCAATAGCAGCAAAACGAACGTTTTCCCTAAGCTAGACTCATCAAATAATTAATCCAACTTTTGTGCTTATAGAGTACGAAAAGTTGCAGAACATACTAAAAAATTAGCTCAATCCGACTTACAGATAAAAAATGAAAAATCATACGGTGAGCAGAATCGTGCTGAAACAGAAATTCCAAGCACTAGGATAGCAACTTTTAAATCCAAATGGGTGAAACTTGACACTTTATTGAAAACTCCAGAAACTAAACTAAAGACTAAGTCTCTTGTTACAGCAAGAGGACACTAGGAAAAACCAACTAAGAACAACCGGGTTGCCTCCCATAAAGCGCTTTATTGATAGCCGTATAGCTAGGCTTTTCTTACTTAACATCATGATGGTTGGAGTGAGGTGGCTCGGCATCCCCAAGCTTGGATTCTTGTACTTATTTGATACATGTAGGGTGAGCCCAGGGGTACATCCCCAAGCTTGATTGGTTTTCCCTCTTGATCTTTGTTCATCTCACTCAACTCTTCCTCCTGAAAAATTCTTCTTACACAAATCTCAACATAAAACTTGATTAGACGGGTTAGTGCCTCCATAAATAAAATCCACATGTGTACAGCAAAGACACATCATGAGTTGATTCTAAATATTAACTACTGTTACTACAGTTGTGCATTGCTCCTTGATCAAAAGAACCACACAAAACACAAGTAATGAGAGCAATGCAAAATAAAGACATAATCTGCCAAAAACTGAACAGCCCGTAAAGAGTGAATTTTTAGAGGCACTTAAGTTGCTCAAATCAGAAAACTTAAACCTAATGAAATATGTAGTGATAACTAAATATTTCTGTCGTAAATTACCAGGTCAAAATTCCACTTCTGTGATTTTAAACATTTTTCGCAGTGAAGTTCAGGAATCTGTTTTCTGGACAGCTAATTACTATTGTTTAATCCTATCTCTCATATAAGATTATTCTTGCCATTTATGATGAGAAATAAGACAGAAATGTGATGTTACAGTAGTGAACTAATATTTTTATTGTTTTTAGCTTTGGAAAAAGTTTTAATGATAGAGACTTTGCAGTGGTTTCATTGGCATGAACAACACATGTTCAAGGTCGACCCCAACTTCTCCATTACTCATCCTTCTCATTTACTTTCCCAAAAAAATTATAAAATGAAAATCTTAAACTAAATGATAGATAACAGTAGGTAAAGGTATTTTACATGTTGAAAAAACATAAATGTGTGCTCAAACCGAATAGGAAGTTAAAGCATAAGGAACACACCAAAAAATATTAAAAAATTTATTTTTAAGTCTAACCCATTTCCTATGCATTGGTATTTTGTAATGAAACAAATAAAAGAAGCACATAATAGAAATCATAGAAAGGTAGATCAAGTGCAACTTCAATACTTTCAGCATAAAGAGGGGAAACTTAATATTGTTGAAATATGTGTAACCATGTTTCCCTCTCTCATAATAATTTTCAGTAGCATCATGAATAGATTCAACAATATGAATATCACATAAAACATTCTTATCATGAGATACATGCATAAAAGAATCACTACTCTCCACATAAGTAAAATCCTCATTAGTGATAGTGGGAGTTAAACATTCATAATTTTCATTGCAATCATCATATATAGGAGGCATAGTATCATCAAAGTGAATTTTCTCCTCCAAGCTTGGGGAACTAGAAATATCATGCTCATCAAAACCAACTTCCCCAAGCTTAAAACTTTCCATAGAATCAGCAAGTATATCATTTTTATCCTCAATAGTAGGGGGACTAAAAATATCATATTCATCAAGACAAACTTCCCCAAGCTCAAGGTTTTCCTTAGCAATAAAGGTGTTCAAAGAATTAGTACTACCACAAATATGATTGTTGTGCAAATAATTTTTCAATTTCTCCTCAAACACTTCATGTCCTAATTCAAGGTAGATATTATACAGTTCTAAAATTGTTTGGTTGTTTTCCATTTTATAATTTTTTTTTGTGTTTTAGGTTTATATGTTAGTATGCAATGCAAACAAGAATAAAAGCTTAGCACAACGCTCCCCGGCAACGGCGCCAGAAAAGTGCTTGATGACTCCCAAGTGCATGAGATCAATTGTAGTACCTTTCGATAAGTATTTGAGTGTCGAACCCACGAGGAGCTGAAGGTATGCTATCTATTCTCTAAAGCCCTATAACCCTCTTATATGGATGTTTATGCAAAGCAATAAGTTTGACTAAAAGGAACTAACTAATTAAAAGCAAGTGACGTGGAGTGTGGTTCGTCTAGTAACTAGTGAAGCAAGTTTAAAATGCAAGTAATCCTAAAGCAAGTTTCTAAAGTAAGTTTCTAAGCAAGTTTCACAAGTAGCAAGCAGCAAATATCTCAAGTATCTCAAGGGAGCAAGTGTTCTAGCAATAGGTGTTTCGTTCGTGTGGTTGTCACAATTAGTGAAGCACATGTTTTAGTCTTAGTTGTTTCTTCTAGGAAGGAGCCATGAATAGGTATAGTCAAGTAAATGATCTACAACCCCTTATGATGGATCATGTGGACAAGTAAATGACTACACAAGATTGATTAAGACATAAAGTCCCACCATAGCCTTACGTTCTAAGGTCCCCTATATATATCCCCCAATAACTTAACTTTGTGGCTCGGTCTCAGGTTACTGTCACTCCCAAGTCACCACCACTCCATTATGCTACCGGTGATCACCTTACATGCATTCCCCAACATATGCGTGCACTCATATATTGTACATAAAGACAATCATAGAAGATAACAAACTTGTATGCAACCAATCAACGAACTATTTCACCATTGCCAAGAACAATTCACTACTCAAACATAGACGGGGAGACACAATACATCAAGGGAATATAGTATTGCATCATACATCGTGTTTGCCAAGAGATTACAGTGGAGAGATGGAGCTGATCTTGCTGTAGATGTTGATGATGAACACGCCGGAGGGGGTGGAGCCCTCCGGGGGTGATCCCGGCGGCGTTTCCCCCCTCCGATCTTCTCCGGCGGTAGCCTTCTGTCTCTTTGTTTCGTGGTTTCGTCTCTCGGCGCCGTCCCCTTCTCGGAAAGGCCAGGGGACCCTTTATATAGTCGTTTTTAGGTCACGAGACACTCGGGAGAAGAAAGATCGACGGCATCGGAGCCACGGGGGCAAAAAGGGGGCCCCACATGCGGCCAAGGAATCTGGCCGCGTGGAGGGTCCTCTTTTCCACCTGGTTGGCCTTTTGGCCCTCTACTTTGGCCTATGGTCTTCGTCTCGAAAATTCTGAACCGTGCTCTTTGGCCTTGCCCTTTTTGGAGTCCCGAAGCTCCCGGAAAGTCTGAAACACTAAAAAGTACGTTTTCTGGAAAAACAGGGTTAGAACCAAAAGAAGTGGGATTGTTCAGAAAATCCCCCAAATCATTATAAAACATGAATATAAGTTGCTAATATGTAGGAAAAACAAGTAATAACATGCAAAGTTCATGTATGCATTTTACATGCATCAATAATTTATTAAGATGTTCCACTATGTAGTAATTACAATCCTTGTAATTATCAAAGAAATATTCAAATATAGCATAAATCTCATATTTATAAGGTGCATCATCAATACTTTCAAGTAAATAGGCAATTTCGAATGCACCCTTCCAAGCAATAAATTCTTCAATTTGTTCCACATAATATAATTCATAATTTCCCTTAACATAAGAAGATATGGTAACATCATCATTATACTCACATTAAAAAGGGAGGTGTTTATACCTCCTACAACAACAGGATTTATCAAAGCAATAAGTAACATTATAAATAGAGCACAAGTTTTTAGCATAGTCATGCAATTTATTAATTTGCTCCCATAAGTGTATCCCTTTTCGTGACAAGCGATATTCCTTATAATATTTTTGTTGTTCAGCTGTGAGCCCACCTTGCCAATAAGATCTAGTTTCAAAGACATCAAAAATTGGTAGCAAACATTATAAAGCAAAAAATAACAACTAGAATAAGAACTAATTTTTTTGTGTTTTTGATAAAGCGAAGCAAAACAAGACAAAAATAAAAACAAGACAGTAAAAAAATAAAGAGGTTGAGAGTGAGAGACTCCCCATGCCAGAAGACTTCTTTCTCCCCAGCAACGGCGCCAGAAAAATCCTTGTTGCTGGCAGAGTTAAACCTTTCTTTGCGTTGTTGGGAACCCCAAGAGGAAGGTGTGATGAGCACAGCGGTAGGAGTTTTCCCCTTAGTTAAGGACCAGGGTTATCAATCCAGTAGGAGAAAGAGAATCTTCGGAAGTTTGATGCCACTGACGGTGGCGCTGGCGCTTCCCCGGTGTCAGCAACAACGTGGAACCTGCACACAACACAATCAAAATACTTTTCCCCAACGGTACAGTGAGGTTGTCAATCTCACCGGTCTTGCTGAAAACAAAGATTAGACGTATAGTGTGGAAAAACAGTGTATGCTTGCAGAAAGTAAAGAGAGCAGGAAAATGTTGTGGTTTGTTTAACAGTGTGGAAAAATGGACCAGGGTTCGTAGTTTCACTAGTGGTGTCTCTCGATAAAAGATATCATGCTGGGTGAACAAATTACAGCTGGGCAATTGACAAATACAGGTTGCAATGTAGTGCACAATATGACATGAAGATTACTATGCTATTTAGTGCGGGCATTACAACAAGATACATACACTAGTAGGAGAAAGCCTATTAGTGACGAACATAATTGTGGTACCGCTGGTGAAGCGTGGTTCGCCAGCGGTAACTCGCCAGTGGTACCGGGTTACCGCTAGCGAAGCGTTCTTCGCCAGCGGTAGGTAGAGGTATTGCTGGCGAACAGCCCATTTGTTCGCCAGCGCTATGTTCGGCGGGAGTAAATACGAAGCTTGCCACTGGCGAAGCAAACGAGTAGTGCGCCAGTGATATTACATGTAGATTTAAAAAAAAATCATACGGCCGTTTCGGAAGCGGCCGACTAGCGCCGCCGGCTTTGGCTCGGAGAGCAGGGGAGAGCGCCGCCGCCGGGAAGGACTCGCGAGATGCCGCCGCCGTTGGAACGTGACCGCACCGCACATCGCCGCGTTCCGGCGCCTGGCCGCGGCGGACACAGCCGCGAGCACCTCGGCCGCGTCGGCGTCGCACACGGACGCCTTGGCGTGGGCAACCGCTCGGCGGCATTGGCGCGCACCAGTCCTGGTTGGGACGTGGCGCGTGGCGTGGTTGGGACGAGGTCGCCGCGCCACGATTCCCCGTGATTTCGGGGCGGAGCGCACGCGGTCCCAGTCCTAGGGCGGCGATGATGGCGAATAGGAGCGGCGCGGCTGCGGGGCTCGACCCGAGCAGCCCTAGCGCGCGGGTGGCGGCGGGAGAGGAGGACGCGGTGGGAGGAGGGAAGGTGAAGCTGCTGTGCAGCTTCAGGGGTCGGATCGCGCCGAGGTTCGGGGACGGGGCGCTGCGGTACGTCGGCAGGCAGATGCGGCTCATCTCCGTGCCCCGCACCGCCTCCTTCGGGGAGCTCATGCGGAAGGTGGAGGCGGCCGACGAGAGCGCCGCCGCCAACGCCGCAACCGGTGGGGTGCTCGTCAAGTACCAGCTCCCCGGGGAGGACCTCGACTCGCTCATTTCGATCTCCTCCGTGGAGGACTACGAGAACATGCTAGACGAGTACGAGAAGCTGGCCGCCGCCGCGCCCGACGGATCCGCCAAGCTCCGCGTCTTCCTCTTCCCGGCCTCCGGGAGCGAGGCGTCCGGCTCCGGCTCGCACCTCGCCGCCACCGTCGTCGACGATTCGGGGCAGCGCTACATCGACGCCATCAACTGCGTCTCCGCGGACGCCGTCGCGGGTCATTCGACGGAAGGAAAGTGCCGCCAGCGCTGGGTCGTCCGCGCACAACTCCGAGGTCGCCGAGCCGCACATCGCAGGTGGCGTGGCCGCGGAACAGCCAGGCCTCGATGCTGTCCCGATTCTTCATCAGCTCCAGCGAGATTGGCAGAGGAAGTGACGTGGCCGCGGAACAGCCAGACCTCGATGCCTCGTTGACCAGCACGCGCGTGCAAATGTGTGGTGGAGAAAGGAGATAAGGGGGAGAGAGAGCGACCAGCTAGCACGCGCTCGTACGTGTGCGCGCGGTAGCCGAAAAATATCCCTGGCGGACAAAACTCTGTGCGGCACCGGTAATATTTATCGCTGGCCATCTCAGATTCTGGTTCGCCAGCGGCAAGTTCGGTAGCACTGGCGAAGCCCAAATACGTCCGCCAGCGAAAGTTGCTGCCGCGTGCTATACCGGGCCAACACTTACCGCTGGCGAAAAAAATTAGTTGTTCGCCAGCGATAAGCTGGGTAGCGCTGGCCAACGCAAAATTGGCTTCGCCAGCGGTAATAGCACTGACCAACATGTGTTTAGCTTCGCCAGCGATTATGTGGTGTCTATAAGGCATTTCCTACTAGTGATAGACTGACATCCATCTATATCTATTACTAATAATCCACCCTCAGGTTATCATCCGAACCCCCTTAGGTATTAAGTTGCAAGCAACAAATAACTGCATTAAACAAAGTGTGTAATGTAAGCAATGATTATGCACGCGGGCACTCCCACCGTTGTTTTCTCCCTAATGGCAACAGCACATCCTCCCCCTTCACGTTTCTGTCACTTGAGCAAGGCAACAAGGAGGCATGAACCCACTATCGAGCATAAATACTCCCTCTTGGAGTCACTAACAATTACTTGGCCAGAATAACCACTAGCAACGAAGAGCATGCAAGATCACAAATAACACATGCAAATAAAGACTATAATCAACTTGGCATAAGGTCAATATTCATCGGATCCCAGCAAACACAGCACAGAGAATTACATAAGATCAATCTCGATCATGATAGGAAGCTCACGAGATCTAAACATGGAGGCATATGAGGAGAACACAACCATCTAGCTACAGCTACGAACCCGAGTCCAAGGATGAACTACTCACGCATCACTCCGGAGGCAGATATGGTGATGAAGAGGCCTCTAGTGATGATCTCCTCTCCGGCAGGATGCCGGAAACAGCTTCAGAACCCCCCTGATCTGGGGTTGACGGTGACGGCGGCTGCGGAACTTTTTCGGGGATTTTGATCAGGTGCCTAGGGTTTTCCATCCGGGGGGCTTAAATAGGCGAAAGGGCGAAGGCGGTGGTGCTCCAGGGGGCCCACACCCCTAGCTAGCACGGCCAAGGGGGTCGCGCCACCCTATGGTGTGGCCCCCTCCTGCCCCTCTTCGGTTCCTCTTCGGTATTCTGGATGCTTCCGGGGAAAATAGGACTTCCGGGCTTCGAATTTTCCAATTCCGAGAATATTTCCAGAACAACTTTTCTGAAACTAAAAAATAGCAGAAAACGGGGAATTGGCTTTGTGGTATCTTGTTAATAGGTTAGTCCAGAAAACATATAAAAATGCTATAAATAAGGGAGAAAACATGTAGCAATTGGCAAAATATGATCATGGAGCATCAGAAACTAGGGATACGTTTATGACGTATCAGTAATCCACACCAAGATAGAGATCTAATGTAAAACAACGATAGATTCCCCTAATTCTTACAGCGGGATGAAGGTGGATGATGAGGGTGATGGTGCTGGTGGTGATGATGATGACGATGACGATCTTGATGATGCTCGGAGCGATGACGGTGATGATGGCGATGATTTTCCCTCTCTGGAGAGGAATTTCCCCGGCAGATTTCTCCCTGCCGGAGAGCTTTTCTCTCTCTGGTGTTTTTTGCCCCGAGGCGGCGGCGGAATAATTCTTCAATGATAATCTGGGGCTGAGGGTTCCCTGGGGATCAAGTACGTGAAAGGGATCGACCGGAGGTGGGCCATGGTGGTCACACCATCAGGTGGCGCGACCAAGGGGGAGGGGGCGTGCCACCCAATGGTGTGGGACCCTGGTGGCCCCCCTCTTCCCTCCTTATCGCTAGCCTCCTCCTATGAAATTCTAAGACATCTCCGGTGTCCCCCCCCCCTCTTCTTCTGAACTTCTGAAATAGGGTATCTCGACAGTGCTTTTTCCATCAGATTTCTGGTTCCGGTGTTTATTCTCCAAAAATTATGAAACATGCAAGATAAGATAAAATAACATAAGTGATGCATCATAACATGAAATATATCAATGAATAACAGAAAATAACAATATAAAACAGTGATGCAAAATGGACGTATCAACTGCACGATGAGCTGCAGTGTACACTAGTTGTGATACCATTCCGGGATCTGGAGTCGCTTGTTGATGCTGCCATGATGATGGAGCACAAGCGCCAGAATGCCTTTGACAACCGTAAAAGGAAGATGGTGTTTCAAGGAGGGCCTAGTGCACCCAGGACTCGCCCTGCTCCTTATGCGAGACCACCACCACCAAGGGCGCCTGCTTATGCACCTCCGCCGAATCACCAGTATGCACCAAGGCCCAACCACAACAACAACCACCACAACAACCACACCAACAACCGTGCACCTTATGCACCAAAGCCTGGAGGAAATGGAAATGGAAACAACTTCAATCGGGCTGCAAAGCCTAACCCAAACCTGAAGCCAAATGGAGGTTGCTTTGTCTGTGGAGAGGAAGGACACTTTGCTCGTGAGTGCTCTACCAAGAATGCTGCTCCAGCTCAGCCCACTACAACCAAGATGAACCAAGGTCCAGTCATGAGGAGGTCGAATGTGATGATGGAACATCTGAATCATGTCACTGCTGGTGAAGCACAGGAGGCACTAGACATGGTGATGGGTACGTTTCTTGTCAACTATGTACCAGCTGCAGTACTGTTTGATTCTGGTTCATCGCATTCCTTTGTCACTAAGCCGTTTACTAAGAAAAGTGGTATGAAGCATACCCGTATGCACAACCCCATGTTAGTACGAATACCCGGAGATAGAACCAAAGCCAACCTTGTTTGCAATGAAGTACCCATGGAGATACAAGGGAAAACTTTTCATGTCGACCTGATAGTAATGGGATCCCAACGGATAGAAGTAGTACTGGGTATGAATTGGATGACAAGTATAAGGGTGTTATTGATTGCACCAAGAAGTCCATTTCTATGACCACTAGTGATGGAGATAAAGTTGCCTACACCACAACCAAGCCTTCATCAAAGGTTCACTGCCACACGAGTGTAGCCAACCCCACACTTGAGGAAGTTCCGGTAGTATGTGAATACCCGGATGTTTTTTCAGAAGAGTTACCCAGTATGCCCCCAGATCGGGATATCGAGTTTATTACTGATTTAATACCCGGAACTGGACCTATAGCACAGAAGCCTTATCGGATGAATCCGAAGGAGTTAGATGAATTGAAGAAATAGCTCGATGACATGTTGAGAAAAGGTCTGATTCGCCCTAGTGCATCACCATGGGGATCACTTGTCATTTTTGTGGAAAAATGGGACGGTACCACTCGTTTATGTGTGGACTACTGCAAGTTGAATGATTTTACCATCAAGAAAAAATACTCGTTGCCCAAAATTGAAGACCTGTTTGACCAGCTGAATAGGGCAAGAATTTTCTCGAAGATCGACCTTTGCACTGGTTATCACCAATTGAAGGTTCGTGATAGCGATATTCCCAAGACCGCTTTCACCACTCGTTACGGGTTGTATGAGTACACCGTGATGTATTTTGGTATGACCAATGCCCCTGCCTATTTCATGAATCTCATGAACAAGGTGTTCATGGATTATTTGGACAAGTTTGTCGTAGTGTTTATCGACGATATTCTTATTTATTCCAAGAGTGAGGAAGAACACGAAGAACATCTGAGAACTATGCTCGGAACACTTCGTGAGCATCAACTGTATGCTAAGTTCAGTAAGTGCCAATTCTGGCTGAAGGAAGTCAGATTTCATGGACAAGTGGTATCTGAAGGAGGGATTTCTGTTGACCCTGCTCTGGTTCAGTCCGTGGGGAAGCGTGCTGCTCCGACCAACCCGACTGAAGTCAAGTCAGATCATTTCTGGGTTTAGCAGGTTATCACCGCAAGTTTGTTCAAGGATTTTCGAGCATCGCCAGACCACTCACTCAGTTGCTCAAGAAGGATAGTAAGTTTGTATGGACGGACAGGTGTGAAGAGAGTTTCCAAGAGTTGAAGAATTGACTGGTGTCTGCTCTGGTACTCATTATGTCGGATGTCACCAAGAGTTTCGATATATATTGTGATGCTTCTAAATTGGCCTTGGAAGTGTTCTTGTGCAAGAAGGGAAGGTCATATCTCATATCTCATGTAATTTGAGACCTCATGAGCTGAACTACCCCACGCATGACTTAGAGCTTGCCACAATTGTTCATGCCATCAAGGCAGGGCGACGCTTTCTGATTGGAAAAGGATGTGAGATATACATAGATCATAAGAGTTTTAAGTATATCTTTACTCAGCGTGAACTCAATATGAGGCAACACCGTTGAATTGAGCTCATTAAAGATTGTGATCTAAGTATCCACTATCACCCTGGGAAGGCAAATGTTGTTGCTGATGCTCTTAGTCGAGAACCAGCCTCTCTGAATGTGATGATCCAGATTAGGCAACCTGAGTTGTGGAAAGAACTTGACCAGCGTGGTATTGAAGTGGTCAGCTATGGTATGTTGGACACCATGGAAGTAAAACCAACTCTCGTTGATCAAATCAAAGAAGCTCAGAAAGGCCAGAAGAGTATTGATGGGATTAAGACCCGCATGGAGAAGGAGAAAGTTGTTGGTTTTACCATTGATTCTGAGGGAGTCTTGTGGTATGAAGGTCGAATTTTTGTTCCTTCCAAATCTGAGTTAAAGCAGACCATGATGACTGAGGCTCATGATACTCTGTATTCTATTCACCCCGTAGGAACCAAGATGTATCAAGACCTGAAGGAGAGATTTTGGTGGCATGGAATGAAACGAGACATTGCCTCGTTTATAGCCAAGTGTCATATTTGTGAGCAGGTAAAAGCTGGACACCAGCGTCCCACTGGATTGCTTCAACCACTAAAAGTGTAAGTTTGGAAATGGGATGAAGTCGGGATGGACTTTATCATTGGACTTCCTAGGTCCAGCCGAGGAAATGATTCTATATGGGTTGTCGTGGACAGGCACACTAAAGTTGCTCACTTTATTCATGTCCGGACTACATATCGTGGAGACCAGCTTGTTGATCTTTACATTTCTCGGATTGTTAGCGTGCATGGAGTCCCTAGCAGGATCGTGTTTGATCGAGGATCACAGTTCACTTCTCGATTCTGGAAGAAGTTGCACGAAGCACTTGGAACCAATTTAGCCTTTAGCACCGCCTATCACCCGCAGACTGATGGACAAACTGAGCGTGTGAACCAGATTTTGGAAGACATGCTCCGTGATTGTGTTTTGTCTTATGGAGCCAAATGGGAAGACTGCCTGCCCTTTGCGGAGTTTTCTTACAACAACAGCTATCAGTCTAGTTTACAAATGGCCCCTTTTGAAGCCCTGTATGGACGCAAGTGCCTTACACCTCTGAACTAGACTGAAACTGGTGACAGCCAAGTCTTTGGAGTAGACACTTTGCGTGTCGTCGCCTCAAGGCAGCTCAATCTCGCCAAAAGAGTTATGTTGACACAAAGCGCCGCGATGTCTCTTCCAGCATTGGATATTTTGTGTATCTTCGTGTCACGCCACTCAAAGGGATGCAACGTTTTCATGTTAAGGGAAAGCTTGCACCCCGGTATATTGGCCCTTTTAAGATACTGGCCCATCGTGGTGAAGTGTCTTATTTGTTGGAATTGCCAGAAGAGTTGTCAGCGTTTCACAATGTTTTTCATGTGTCTTTGATCCATGCGTTAACTTCAGGACCATTGACTTGAATGATGACCTGACCTACCGTGATAGACCCTTGCGTGTTCTTGAGGAGAATGTTCGTGCGACCAGGAGGAATGCTTTCAAATTCCTTAAGATTCAGTGGACGAATCACTCTGAGGAAGAAGCTACCTGGGAGCGTGAGGACTATATCAGGAAGGAGTTCCCTGGTTTCCTTAAGGACTAGACCTGCGAATCTCGGGGCGAGATTGTTTTAAGGGGGGAGATCTGTCACACCACAGTTTTTGGACCACTGTAACATAGTTAAGGAATAAAAAATTGTGAGCCAACAAAAACTTTTGTAATGTGTTTGTGTGGACGAACATATGTATGTGACCATGAGTATCTCTGCAATTCAAGCAACTTTTATTTTAAATCAAATGTCAATTTTTTCTGATTGATCACTAGTTGTTTCTGTGATGTTTCCAATATGAAAACTTGAGTAATTTTTGTTCCAAGAGTTGGATCATGGTTGTTTTCAACTTAAAAAAATATTTGGCTTTGTTTGATTCAATAAAACAAAATGGCATTTGGAAATATGGATAGTTTCTTTTAATTTTTCTATTAGGGTTTATCCCTCAAAAACTAGCCAAGTATCAGTTTCTAGCACTTGTTTTCAATATGCTAAAGTATTCAATTATATGTTTTCATGGCTTATATTTGTTCTCTGGTATGCGGACTACAAATCCACGACCTTAGTTTGAATTATGAAGTATGAAAACAAATAATTGCATGCTTGTTTTTGTGCCAAGAAAATAACAGAGAAAAACATACATTTTTAGAAACAGAAGAAAACAGAAAGATACATTTTTCCCACTTTGTTTTCATAGCCTTCCACATTTTCAAAAATGGATTAAAAATGTGTTTCTGAAATTTCATATCATTTTTACCATTGTCCAACTTGGAATTCCAAATTTGGACTCCATTTACTATTTTAACCATGAGTGATCATTTTGATGTTTTAGTCTTTTTTCAGCACTTAGCAAAATTTTGCCAAGTCATTTTGACTGAATTTTCTGAACCCGTTTTTAACCAAAGTTTGGTTGATTCTTTTTGTTTATTTTCTGCATATGGGAGGGTGAGACTTTGCCAAATCGATTCACCTATGTATCCACTTGAGTTTGGTGCATTGGATTCATCGTTTGGTCGATCAGAGAGTGAGAGAGAGGAGAGGAAAGAAGGGGGGACAAAGAGAAAGAAACGTGGAGGGGATAGCCGCGGGCACACAGTGCACGCCTCGCCACGTGCACTGTGGCCACAACGCGTCGTGCCCAGCTCGTCTCCTCGCCGCCTAGATACAGTGTCGCGCCCCCTAAGCCCTTAGCCGCCTGTTGCACGGCGTGTGCACGCCCGGGGACGCCGCTCTGTGCCGCCCGCGACGTGCCCGAGGATGTTCCCACGACCACAACCCCGTGCCCGTGCCTATAAGGCACATCACGCCCCACTGCCTCGCCACTCACCTCAATTCCACCACCGCACTCACCACAACAAGCTCTACCCCGATCGCTCCTTGTGAGCGACACGGGAGGGATCTCGCCGCCAGCCACCACACACACTCGCCGCAGGTTGAGCTCACCTCGAGCGCTCCCAACCCTCCTCTGCACCCTGGCTGTACTCCCCGTACCCTAGCGACCCTCTCTGACCGCTCCCCTTGGCCGTTCGCTTGCAGGAACCACGCCGCCGTCCTCGGAGTGGTCGCGGCCGCACTGCACGCCGCCGCCGTTTGGAGCCACCACAGCCGCCGCCGTTTGCTCCCCTGCACGGCCCCAACCTCGTATGACTACATCAACACCACGCCCGTGCCTAACGCCGCCCCTAGGTGAGAAATCCGCCGTCGCCATTCTTGGCATGTGCTCGCGCGTGAGAGAGAGGCGAGAGAGGAAGGATAAGCACATGGACCGTTGATCGCGATATCAACAGCCCCCTTTGAACTGATTCATTGCCGCGCCGCGTGCGTGCCCGTGGGCTGCTTTCCCCGCTTGTTGGGCTGCGCCCGTGTGGATCTGGCCCGTGCCCTGTAGCCCCTGGGCTTTTATTCATTTCAAAATCACAGAAATACAAACCCTAGATTTTGTACTAGGAAAAATAGAAAAAAAGAGGTTTCTGTCCAAACCAAAAATCATAATTGTACCTTAGCATATTATTAACCACATCCAAGTGATAGATCTACTTTTTGTGTATTATTTTTGCAGTAGCATTTATTTTGGCAGAACCTATCAGTTAAGCCATTATTAGCATAACTTTCAAAATAGGAATCCAAATTTTGCAAACTCAACTGTTTTGGATAGCTTAGTGATACCTACCAGTAGCACTTGGCCTTTATTGAAGGAGAGCTTCCTGGAGAAAATTCCATGCATTTTGGTAAATATACATAGAGCACTTCTAGGATTTTTGTAGACTTTTTAGTGATGATTTTTTATGTGAATCCAACTGGATGAGTTTTTGTATGTTTAGATATACCTCATCCTAGCTTGGTATAATTTTTTGAGCTCTAGAATAATTATGGTGTGCATAACTAGTTTTAGAACTTTTCTGTTTTTACTTATTCTTGTGTAAATAGTTTTAATTAAATACTTGTGTATTAGATTCTTGTTTTCTAGAATGTGTAAGAGTGTTACTCTCTGTTATTAAGTTGTTTTCTTACATATCTAGCATGTTAGAAAAAATGAGCATGTTTGGAGGTTAGTAGAAATAGTTAGTAGCATTGTATTGTTTTCTAGTATTTTTCTTGCATAGAAATGTTTGGAAAAGTATTATTAAGTTTAGCAACTAGATTTTGTGGTTGTTAAGATGAGTCCAGTACCACTTTGGTACTGAATTTATACTTGTGTCACCTCTGCTATCTTACACTTTTATTTGTAGAAAAACATGAGCATGGTTAACTAGAATGAATTGACTCCTTATTTTTCACTAGTTTGACTATTGTTTTGAATGCTTTCTTAGTGGGATAGTAAATTTCCCAAGTGTGACCAGAGACATTGTGGCCTCTTAAAGCCTTGGTAGCCTAGTGGAACGCCCACTTGTCCCATTTCCTTTTAGTGATAAATACAATTTCTCCACCATAGTCATGTTTCTAGTAGTCTAGTTTTGTTTATGTGTGTTTAGTAATCTTTGGCCTTTGGAAAATTTAGTGATGGATTATATTGTGTATTGCTTGCTATATGTGTTTCTATGTAGTATTGTGTGCCTTAGTTGGTTCTGATTGTGTGCCCTTTATTTTTTTTTACGGCGTTAGAAAACGAAGAAAGAGGTATTGGAGAAGAAGAAGCTTATTTTTTGCTATTTCCAAGAGCAAGACTTGAACCAATACCAAGGAAAGTCATCCTAATGTTTGCTGTTATTACACTTATCATTATCTATCATGCATGTTTTACTTCTGAAGTTTTACAAAAATATGGTTAACAAAAACTAATTTTGTTGTGGCTATTACTACTATTAATATTATAAGTAACTATCACTTTGCCAATAGTCAAACTTGGTGTTACCAAGCCCATAGCCACCATATGGTATGTAAATACCACCAACTTTAATAACCTTTAAGTCCCTAAGTGGACATCCTAAAATGTGCTTTTGTAAACAAATGCTTCATGAAAAAACCCTTGGTGGAAAGGTGGGACCTTGTTCACTAGAGGTGACAAAGAGGATTGTTTTTTAAATGTTTTACAAAAGACACATAACCTAGTATTCGCTGGACAACCAAGACGTACTTCCACTCTACCTCAAAATGGTCAAGAGTCATATCTAGAAACTTGTTCGTGTTAGTGTGTGTTCTATCCCAAGTGCTATAGAGAATGAGATTCTCGGAACCGAAATGTCGCCAGGTAGGAGATACGGGACATGCGAAGTGTGGGATTAATTTTCCCTCCGGCTGCAACAATTGGGTCTCCTGTCATGGCAGTGTGCGACACGGTGCCGGGGAGAAAAAACCCAGTTTAAGGGATATTCATATACTATCTTGACCATAGTGGAAAGTTAGGATCAATTATCTGATGTTCGCATACTGTCGCGGACAGTCCATGAGTGATTCATGGCAGATGATTTTGATCTTGTGGATTGTGTACACCTCTGCAGAGTAAAACTATTCATAATAGCCGCGTCCTCGGATATGGACAGTTGAATGGCCATGTAGCTAGTATTGCGTCAATGTTTTCAAAAGGATGTTTTGAAAACGGACTTGTACCTGCGAGGTACTGGAAGAGGAACTGTGTACCTGTGAGGTGCATATGAAGAAAAGCTAGAAGTTATTTTACAAGAAGCTATGCAAAGAAAAACCTTCTTTAAACAAAGTCTTAGAAAACCTCTTGGATATGCGATATCTACAAGAGAAACCATATTATTTTATTTTGAAGTATCTTCTTCGACAAAGATATAGAGATGTCAAAATCAACCATGATGTATCTTTCATCCATCATTGGTAGAAAACCCTATGTATAGCCTTCTCATTCCACCATATAAGCATACTTGCATTCTATAAGCTTCATAAAGGATGTCTTGCAAAGTACATTCAAATGTACTTATATTGGTTTCGTCTGTGGCTATTTACTTGGCCAGACTACGAGGAGCAGCCACATGAGGAGTACTATGAGGAGGAGTACTACGTTGATGACCACGCGAACTAGGATCGTCTCCCGGTCAACATCCTGTAGGTTAAGGCGTGACTTGGGCTCTACCACGTTGTGTTTTGCTATCTTATGTTGTGTGTGCGTTGCAGTTATTTAAGACTTGGTCATGGACCATTTATGTAAGACCTTATTATTCGTGTAATGGATGATGTTATCTGTGTACTAACTTTATATGTTGTTCATGACTGATTGTTCTGGGATCTTGAATGTACGCATATGAGGGGTCTTGGACTCGCTAGTCTGGGGCCTCTACAATGACTTCACTCAAAAAACCTTCTACAAAGTCAAAACTGAAGTTCAAATCTCCACAGGACACAAAACAGGTTGATTTTACCTGAGGTGATTCTTCTAAGTAGTTCACCGCGGGAGCCCATATGTCTGATAAATAGGAAAGCATGCTCATCAAGTTCCTCCTTGAGAATTGGGATATCTTTGCATGAAAACTAAGTGACCTGCCTGGAGTCCCGAGGGAACTTGCTGAGCACAGTCTAAATGTTGACCCTCACATGAAGCAGATTAAATAATTTCTTCGGCGGTTCAATGATGAGAGGCGCACAACAATTGAAGAAGAAATAGCCAGACTTCTTGCAAGAGTATTTATCGTGGAAGTTTTTCATCTAAAGAGGCTAGAAAACTCGATTTTAGTTTTGAAGAAAAACGGGTCCTAGAGAATGTGCAACGATTACACGGATCTAAACAAAGCTTGTTCAAAAGACCCGTCCGCTCTACCTCGCATTGACCAAATCATTGATTCAACTGCGGGATACGAGTTATTGTGTTTTTTGGATGCGTGCTCTGGTTACCATCAGATAAAGATGAAAGAAGAGGATCAACAAAAGACCACCTTCATTACACCATTTGGATCTTTCTTCTATACCTCTATGCATTTCGGTTTGAAAAATGCAGGAGCAACATATCAACGATGTATACAAAATTTTCTACAGAATTAGATTGGGCGCAACATTCACGCTTATGTGGATGACATAGTGGTTAAACCCCACAGAGGGGATTCATTGATATCAGACTTAGAGGACACATTTGCAAATATCAGGAAGTATGAAATGAAGTTGAACCCAACCAAGTGTGTTTTGGGAGTTCGAGCGGGAAAATTGCTTGGTTTCATTATTTCTGAGCGTGGCATTGAAGCAAACCCGGAAAAGATACAGACCATCAACAACTTGAAAAAAACGGCTTGCCTGAAGGATGTGTAGAAGCTCACATGTTGTGTTGCAGTATTAAGTCGGTTTATAAGCCGGCTTGGCGAAAAAGCAATTCCCCTATACCGGATCTTGAAGAAAACATACAATTTTGCCTGGAACATGGAAGCAGATGAAGCATTAGAGGCTCTTAAGAAACAACTCTTCGAAGCTCCTGTGCTAGCAGCTCCCAAACCCAAGGAACCTATGTTACTATACGTTGCTGAGAATAATAGATCAGTCAGCGTAGTGGTAGTGGTAGAGCAAGCACAAGAAGGGAAAGAGAAGCCGAGGCAAAGGATAGTTTATTATGTCAGTGAAGTATTGACATCCTTTAAGCAACGTTACCCACATTGGCAGAAGCTAGTATTTGGGGTTTTTATGGCTTGTCGTAAACTCAAGCATTATTTCCAGGAGCATCCAATTATGGTGGTCAGTTCCACGCCTTTGGCAGACATTATACAGAACAGGGAAGCAACTAGTAGAGTTGCCAAGTGGGCAATAGAACTGGGACCATACCATATCAAATATGAGCCTCGTGCAGCTATAAAATCTCAGGCTTTGATAGACTTTCTGAATGACTCGACAGAGTTACAAGAACCACCCGAGAAGCCGGATACCAAGTATTGGACTATGCACTTCAATGGATCCAGGCAGTTGGAGGGTTCTGGATCCGGTGTAGTACTAACTTCACCTAGAGAAGACAAATTTCGGTATGTCCTGTAGATTTCTTTCAAATGCACCAATAATGCAGCAGAATACGAGACTTTTCTTCATGGATTACATATAGCCAAAGAAATGAGTATAATCCAAATTCGATGTTTTGGAGACACGGATTTGGTGTCACAACAGGTCACAAGAACTCGGGAATCCAAAGATCCGGTTATGGCAGCTGATACGTATCAAACGTATCTATAATTCTGATGTTCCACGTTATTTTCATGCCTTATACTACATGTTTCCTATACACTTTATGTCATTTTTATGGATTTTCTGGGACTAACCTATTGACAAGATGCCACAGAGACGGTTCTTGTTTTCTTCTATTTTTTGTTTCAGAAAAGTTGTTCTAGAAATATTCTCGGAATTGGACGAAGCAAAATCCTAGAGTCTTAGAAAGTCGTCACGTACATGGAGTCCGGAGGAGACCCAGACGGGGGCCTTAGGTGCCCCACACCATAGGGCGGCGCACCCCCTGACCGCGCCAGCTTGTGGTGTGGGCTCCTAGGCCACTCACCGACGTTGCCCTCTCACCTATTTAAGCTCCTCCACGGGTTAACCCTAAATACCCAAGCCTTTTCCACCAAAAAGATCCGTAGCCGCCGTCATCCTCAACCCTAGTTCAGGAGGGTTCTGGAGCTCTTCCCGGCACCCTGTCGGGTGGGAGAATCATCACCGGAGGGCTCTTCATCATCATGCCTGCCTCCAGAGTGATGCGTGAGTAGTTCATCCCTGGACTATGGGTCCATATCAGTAGCTAGATGGTTGTTCTCTCCTCTTTATGCATCATGTTTAGATCTTGTGAGATGCCTAACATCATCAAGATCATCTTATTGTAATGCTACATGTTGTGTTTGCTGGGATCTGATGAATATTGAATGCTATGTCCAATGATTATCAATCTATCATGTTCTTTCATGTGTATGTTATTTATGATCTTGCATGCTCTCCATTACTAGTAGATACTCTGGCCAAGTAGATGCTTTTAGCTCCAAAAGGGAGTACTTATGCTCGATAGTGGGTTCATGGCTCCCTTTCACTCACGCTCGAGTGACAGAAACGTAACGGGTGGGGGATGTGTTGTTGCCATTAGGGAGAAAACAACAATGATTTGTCTAAGGATAATTTTATTGTTTACATTACACACTTTGCATAATGGAACTATCTGTTGCTTGCAACTTAATACCCAAGGTGTGATCGGATGACACTCTGAGGGTGGATTATTAGTCATAGATGCAGTTGGATAACAGTCTATGTATTTTGTTGTAATGCCTGCATGAATCACATAGTAATTATCATGTCATGCATATGCACTACGGTGCAGCCTTTATATGTGTCAATTGCCCAACTGTAATTTGTTTACCCAGCATGTTATCTATTTGTTTTGGAGAGACACCTCTAGTGAACTGTGGACCCCGTTCCATTTCTTTACACATATAATACAACCAATGCAACCGCTGTTTTACTACTGCAATTACCGTTCTCTTTCATTTACTGCAAACAAATACCATTTTCCACACTATACGTCTAATCCTTTGTTTCAGCAAAACCGGTGAGATTACCAACCTCACTGCTTCGTTGGGGCAAAGTAATTTGATTGTGTTGTGTAGATTTCACGTTGTTGCTAAACCGGTAGTGCGCCCTGCCAACATCAGCTGACAAAAACCTTTGGAAGTGATTTCTTTGTCCTATTGGTCGATTCAATCTTGGTTTCCTTCTGAAGGAAAACTTGTCGATGTGCTCTTCATAACCTTCCTCTTTGGGTTTCCCAATGAATGCACTCCTGCACCATCAGCAGCTTACAGACGTGCAGTTTCTCAGATAGCATGTCGTTTTCAGGGATATTAGGTGGATCACATTGATCACAGACTTAATGAGGTTGCAGATGTGTTATCACGATCGGGCTCTCAGAAAAAGCCGGTTCCACCCAATATTTTCCTAGATGAAATTCATAGTCCATCTGTCAAAGTTCCAATAATAGAGGACATAGGAAACCCGGATCCCACATCTGAGTTAGTAGTGGTTGTTCAAACAATAGCAGAGTGGAAAGAGCCATACTTAGCCTATCTACTAAGAGGCGAGCTCCCACAAGAGGAAATCATCGCCCGTCAAGTAGTAAGACTTTCCGAGGCATATCCAATCATCAATGGAGAATTATACAACCGCGGTGTCTCTAGAATTTTCCAACATTGTGTTTCACCTGAGGAAGGATGTCAAATACTTAATGAGATCCATTCAGGAGATTGTGGACGTCATGCAAGCACTAGGTCATTGGTTGCTAAGGATTTTAGACATGGATTTTTCTGGCTTACAAATTTGGCAGACACAGAGCAAATTGTGCGCACATGTGACGGTTTCCAAAAGTATGCTCGACAGGATCACATGTCAGCACATGCCTTAAGGATGATACCAATAACTTGGCCTTTGCAGTCTGGGGGATAGACATGGTGGGACCTTTTAAAAGGTCACTTTGCAAGAAAACTCACCTGCTGGTAGCTGTGAAAAAATTCACCAAATGGGTTGAGGCAGAGCCAATTAGTTCATGTGACGCTGAAACATCTGTTAAATTTTTGAAGAAGGTTATATTTTTCTTTGGCTATCCATATAGTATTATTACAGACAATGGTAGTAAATTGTCCGAGGGAGCAATGCAGAAGTTTTGCCAAAAGAATCACATCAGACTGGATTTGGCATCGGTAGCCCATCCACAGTCCAATGGGCATGCTGAAATATCAAATCAGGAATTGCTGCGAGGCATCAAACCAAGGCTGATGACACCTCTTGAAAAAACAGCCGGAAACTAGGTGGAAGAACTACCATCTGTTCTATGGAGCATACAGACCACTCCCAACAGATCAACGGGTTATACACCATTTTTTTCTCATGTATGATGTAGAGGCTATATTGCCAAGTGATGTCTATCATGACTCACCCAGAATTGCTGCCTATGTGGATAATAATGATGCAGCTCGACATGAATCGTTAGATGCTCTAGAAGAAGAACAAGACCTTGCAGCATCTAGATATGCAATATACCAGCAATAGTTACGACATTATCATAGCCAGAAAATCCGAAGCCAAAATTTTCAGGAAGGGGATCTTGTCCTCCGCCTTATACAGAAGAAGGAAGGATAACATAAATTGAGTCCACCCTGGGAGGGGCCATTTGTAGTGAGTAAAAACCTACACAATGGATCCTACTACCTTATTGATATATGTGACATTGACAAATAGCGCACATTTGAGGAAGAAACCCACAAGGCATGGAATATAGCTCAATTATGTCCCTATTATACATAGGACCATTGTAATCACTATGTCTTACTGTGATTGATGGAATAAAGCTATTACCATACATGTTATACTAGAAATAAGCACATTTTCAACTAGATGGCTACCATTAGACAATCTAGTACTTGGGGGCTACATGATTCAAAAGTAGAACATATACAAACACAAACTCCAACTCATTGTGAAAACAATAGACTAGGAGTTTGGGGGCTACATGGATAATATATATAAATAAACGACATACCTCGTAATTTTCTTTCATATTGGCCACTATGCTAGTTTCGCGATCACAGTTCTGTGAGACTTGCTTTACATATTCCTTAAGCAAGTTATCCATCTATTCAGCACCAAACAGTTTCAATTTCTTCTAAGAATACGGGTTCAGTGTATCTGGATGGATTTTCGGCTTCACCTTTGTGGAAGTTTTGGCAACCACAGTACATGTAGCCTCTTTCTCTACCATCTTATCAGAAAGAAAAGTAACCTCATCATCATGTGCAGCCTAGGATAGAGGATAAGCCGAATTAATATTCGGATCTTTGTTTTCCGGCTCTATCTGAGCAACATCGGGAATAGTGGTCCGAGAAGAGGCTACATCAACATGCATTGGGATTGACGAACCCGGTGCATCCACCAAAACATCTTGGCCTCTACAAAAAATAAATACAAAGCAATATGTAAACCTATAAAATGACAAAGTGAGAAAAGAATAAATAGAAGGAGTAAAGTTTGTAAAAGAGATACCCTCGATTGATCACAAAATCCCTTGGGATATTGACGTTGGAAGCATCCAAAGAAGGAGAATTTGTGTGATAGGAGTGCTCCAAAGGTATTCTCTCAACCCCAGCTTGGGGATATGATGCAGTAGGCTCGGTAGGGTGCTGGCAAACCCGCCGTGGAGAATGTCTCAGTGATACCCCTTGTTGTATCTCAGGGGAGTCGGAACTCCGGGTCCTCCTCTTCTTGGAGGCAGCTTCAGCTTCATCTTTTTCCTGTGTTTGCTTGGTAGATGAGAGAAATTTGAAGCAGACAAGCGAGATATGGGCACCTTTGTATTTGCGATCTGGGTCCTCTTGGGCCCAGAAGCCGGTTCTTCCTCTCGCTCACCACGATCATCAACTTCAGGGTTCTTATCACCTGGGTTGTCTCCCTTTTGGTCAACAATATCCTCCTATGAAAAAGTAGCGTCAGTAAACGCCTTACGAAGTTGACCTAAGGAACCTATTTCATCAACCTCTTCGTCCTCCGACTCCTCTTCCTCCTCCTCGGGTGGACTGCGGGGTTCAATCTCCGTCTCCCACCAATCTGAGTCTAGCTAAAAAATAAACCGACTATGAGGAGAAAGCTTAATAGGCAAAAAAGGAAGCTAAAAGTAAAATAAAGAGCCGGTAATTTACCGGGGGAGCCGAGTTTGTCTCAGGACCACGACCCTTATTTCATCCTCACACTCGCCAACTAACTTTTTTCACGGCTTTCACTAAATTGTCCTCACTCATATCATCGACATAATACCTTAGTTCATCTGTAAGTTTGCCTGAATACTGGCAAAGGAGCTTTTTTCTGATACTGGGTGGCTGGATGCGCCACCCGACCCAACATAGGGTTAGATTTGAGGCTTTCAACCCATGATCAAGAAAAGCCTTGAGCCTCGAGGAGCTAAAGCTTTCCCTTTTCCCGGTTCTGCCTGGGCTTTCATTTTCTCCTCATACACCAGCCGCTAAGGGCAATAACCTGACAATGGATCTTCATCTTTAGGGGAAGTGTCCATGTAGTAAAAGAATTCTTTTTGCTAGTCCTTGGGGTGGCTATTAAGCTTCATCAGAGGATAAATACTATATGATCTCCTATGAATAGAAACCCTACCGCACTATAAGAGAGGCCCCTTTGCGGTTTCCGGCTACCGGTTACAATAGAAATACTCTAGAAACAGATCTAAGTTAGGTTCTATTTGAAGGTAATTTTAGCAAAGTACTTGAAAATTACACATGTTCAGCATTGAGTTAGCACTAAGATCCAGGGGACGAAGCCCCCAGTGAGATAGAACCTTACGAGAAAATACAGAGCCGAGGGGACGGAACCCACGGCGGAGGTGATCTCCAAAGATCACAACTTCTTCGGCTTTAGGCGCAGGCCGGGTCTCTTCCCCAGGAACTCTCCACTCTAGAGAGCTAGGTAGTAATCCTTCAGAAACCAGCTCCTTAATTTGCAGCTTGGTCATCAAAGATTTTGACAAATCTGCCTTAATCACACACTTGTTGGGAGCCGACATGGAGGAAGCCAAATCTTCTTTACTTTTCTTCCCATGAGCATCTCCGGATCCTCCTTTCGAGGCCAAACTCTTATTCCTCATCAGGAGGAAGGAAACAACTCCGACGGCGGCGGATACGCAGAAGCTTGAGAGCTCTCAGGCGGCGCTGGAGGTAGAAAAAGAAGTTGTTCCATACGAAGAGAATGAGTCCATGGCTCACCCACCCTTGGTATATATAGCGCGGTAAAAACCCTAGGGTTTTCCACGATAATATTTGCAGATTCGCCCCGTAGAAATGCCATGTAATACAAAGTTTGACCTAGGTCAAATCCTATTTTTCCAAAAACTAAGGATGCGGGTTTTATCACAAAATATTATGTTACCCTGATTTTCAGAAAAGGATAAAGCGATAAGAACGAATCTTCAATTGGATTTAAAATATTTTCCATTTAAGTAGAAAGGGGGAAAGATAAGGTTCAATGCTTTGTTACGGCCCAAAGAAAGATCCGGGTCTGCCTTGCAGCGGACAAAAAGAAAAGTTTGGGTTACAGGAAAAGAAGGATAGACCCAGATTTAACTATCAAGATTGTTATTTGTATTCGTTCTTGCATTTCAGGATCTTTTCATGAACAAATTAGGTTGTAGCCTAAAGAGTTCATAATAAACCGGGGGCTAATGTTGGGGGGAATGATAATCCGGATCCTCACAGACACTACAAGCTGGACCCGGTCTACGAAGATTTGGACCCGACCCATAGAGTTAAACCGGGTCCAGCCTTTGGGGCCAGCGTGACCAAAATCCGGCGTCCGGAAGTCCAGTTTTTACACTGGAAAACTGGAGTTAGTCTCGGAAGAAGCCAAAGTCCTAGTAGGACTCCGAAGACAGGAAGAACACGGATTTACCTTGTAAACCTGGGAACCCGGCGGCTATATAAGCCAGGTCCCCAAAGAAAAAAAGACTAAGTTCTAGTTCCTTGTCTTAGCTGGATTTCGCAACGTGTAATCAAGATCGATATTATCAATAACAATCTAACAGGAGTAGGTTTTACCCACAATTGACGGGCCGAACCTGGTTAATGTTTTTCCTCTCGATACCGACTCAACCCTTTCAAAGCTTCACCTCGTGCCAATGGCGTCACAACTAAGTTCTCAGAAGAGGACACTTGTGAAAGTGCACTATGGTCAACTAGAGGGGGGTGAATAGGTTGACTACCAATTTTTTTTCTTTTCTTTTTCTTTTAGTGGGGCTAAGCAAGATAAGATAAGGTTCTCTAGATGTGCATCTAGGTGAGCAACCTATGTGGACAAGATAATATACGAACAAAAGTAAAACGAAAGGTAGCAAGATAAACCACAAGTGTAAACAAGGAGACAAGGATATGATTCCCGTAGTTCCTTCTCAATGAGAAGCACGTCTACGTTGGAGAGGTGGGGAGCCACCTAGGCACTCCTCAGTAGCACGGTTGTGCACACCTTATTCTCCTTGAGCTTCTCCGGTGAGGGAGATTCTTGTTTCCACTATGAGGTCGACTTGAAGGCGTTGACCAAACCTTTACACGAGCTCGAGGTCACTCCACAAGATGGATGGAGGCTCTCAAGCAATCCGAAGATTCTTGCAACAAGGTGGAAGCTACAAGCACAAGATCTACTAAGGTTTCTAGGCCTCAAGTAGGATTCTAGATCTACTAGGTTGTGGTGGATGGATTCGAAATTCCTTTGGTGGAAGTGTGGATCTAGGTCTCCTCTAGCTCTCCACAAAGTATGGGAGTGAGTGGGTGGACGGAGAGGGAGATCTAGGTGGGTGAAACTTTCATTAATGGCTAGGAGAGGGAGTGGAAAAAAGCTTGGAATTTATGAGGTAGGGGAAGAGGTATTTATAGCCCTTCCCACAAGTGGTCGTTTGAGTAGTTCCAGCAGCACCGGAGGCTCCGGTGGTCTTCGTATGTGCGCAGCCGCGCAGCCCAGATTCCTTTTGCCCATAGTCTAGAGGGGCGGAGGGTCCGGTGGTTTTGGCGGAGGCTCTGCCCACCAAAGCTGCACCGGAGGTTCCGGTGGAGCCTCCGCTCTTATCCAACAGAGCATCATTTTAGCGGAGCCACCACCGTAAGCGCACCGGAGGCCAACCCCCCCAGCACGCCAGTTGAGAGGGCGGAACCTCCGGTGGTATCACCGGAAGCGCACCGGAGGTTCCGCTGGAGGATCCGCTCTTATCCAACAGAGCATCATTTTAGCGGACCCTCCACCGGAGGAGCCACCGGAGGCCAACCCCCAAGTGACCTTATGGAGAGGGCGGAGGCTCCGGTGGTTTCACCGGAGGCTCCGCCCACCGGAGGTCCACCGGAGGCTCCGCTCTGGCCTCCGCTCGTATGCACCAGAGCGCAGTTTGGGCGGACCTCACACCGGACCCGCACCGGAGGCCCGCGCCTGGGTTGTGCTGGAAGAAGACTAGGGCGGAGGTTCCGGTGGTTTCACCGGAGCCTCCGCTGTATATCAAAATGGCTTTCCAGCTTTGTCTCTTCTACCTCTTTTCATTCCAAACAAATTTGTAACCCATAGAGATTGTATACTTGATGAACCTGTGCATTTTCATGTATCAAATAAACATTAGTCCAATAGGTATGTTGTCATTTAATTATCAAAACGGAAGATGATCTTTCATTCTCCCCCTTTTTGGTAATTGATGACAACATCCCTATTTGCATAATCTATACCTAATAATAAAGGGAGGAAGGTTTCTTCCTCCCTTTTTCGTATGTTTTTGGTCTTTACGTTTTCGTCCGTCAGATTTTACGTCTCCGTTTCTAATTTTTCGGTTCGCTCGTCCATAATAGCGTGAGAAGAATCCTACCAAACTAGGAACCAAACCCTATCAGGTCCGATATCCATATCAGTTGCATATGTGGTCGATCGCTAATATATACACCGGCGGAGCTCGATACCATAATCTTCGACGATAGATCGTGAATCGATCCAGAAAAAAAGCGGCGGCACCACGAGGTTTCGCCGAGGTGATCAAGCAGAACAATGGCATGGCGGCCGTGACAGCGGCGCTGAGAGGAAGCTAGGACCCCAAATCCGTGACTGAGTCTTGAACTCTCGATCTCAAGATTTCCTCGTAGTACGCGGTCGTCTCCGGATGCAAGGATTGGTCATTGGTCCCTACATCGAGCCGCGGAGTTGCAGGTCCCGATGCGAGTGGAGCCGTGGAGTTGCAGGTCCCTCACTCCATCTTCAGGTGCGGTTTCCCTAGGTCATGCTCCGTCGCGGCCTCCTCGCAACTCCCATGCCGGCCTCTCGCTCTGCCCGGCTGTCAAACCAACCATGTGGCCCGCCTACTCGCTTCCTGTCATCAGCCTGGTGGTTGTGGCAGGTGATGGGCATGGATCCATTGTCGCGCCTGGTGACCCAGCGACAAGCGTCGACAGACATGGAGAAGGCGGAGCGTGCAGCTGGTGTCGAGGGAAGCGTGCGGCTGAATCCAAGGCCTGCTGTCGAATCGATTTGGTGGCCCTTCTGCCCATCTTGCAGATGCAAGTTCTGCGCTGGAGTAGGAGGCCAGCCCCATGTCGTTGCTGGCGGCGGCTGCCAAGCCCCTTGCAGAGCGTCGCCCTGGACCTGCACAAGGCCAACTGTGAGAGTCCCACCCCTGCGACGCGTAGGAGTCGGCGAGCTCCGGCTGGTAGTTTTTCTCCGCTTTCAGGAGGATGGCCAGCAGTGCACTGGTTCAGGCAGGTGTAACAAGCATGCGCATTTTTCGAAGAGTCTGAAGATGCACGAATACGATTTCCGGCATACCACTACCAGCGGCATGCCGGGGCATCGGAGCAGTGATGAGATATTGGTCTCTGAATTATGACGGGTCAATGGGATCATCCAGCTGCAGGTGTCCAGGTTGAGTTCCTCACCCGGGTGGGATCGGCGGCTTGGTTCCTCCATCAACCAGCTCCTCTCCAACCGTTGTCTGCAAAGAACTCAACTTCAGGTGACTTGCCTTGCAGCCGTTTGCTTTTGCTGCTTCCCTATGTCCACAACTTTCTGTGTGCTAATTACAGATATATTGTTCTGAAACTGTGCACGAACATAGCATTTAGCATACAACGACAAGCAGGGATGAGCTCAGAAAAAAAAATCGGGCTTACTTTTGTTGAATACAGAGCAAATTAGAGAACGGACAGATCAAAGCTTCAGTTAGCACATGAATTCTTTAGTAAGTACTCAATTTGATTCCTCAGTACACAGTTGCTGCACTGAATTAACGATCTTGGAACTGTTTGGTTACTAGAGGTAATTCATTATTCATGTTTGTTCACAACTCTTTAATTTTATGATTTTGTCTCCTGTCCGATGAACAATATCCTAACAAACAAAGGAAATAATGATCCAACTCTCGGTCATGCTAACTCATTTTGTGCTCACATGCACATACTTTTTAACTTTTGGTCACATGCACATTATCTAATAATATCTTTGAGACAAGTTTTTTAGCCTTTGTACTAAAAAATCTTCCGGGAATTTTACATGTTATCGCGGGATGATGGATCTGACGTGTATATACAATATAAATGTTGTAAGAGAGACGTCTCACTTCTTTTGCGTAAATGTAAATGTGTCTACAGTATATACATCCAATGCACAAGGCTACATGTAGTGGTGCACTGTATGCCACTTCAATTTCATGAAATGTAAAAATAAAAATTATCCCCTATGAGCCAAAAAAATTAAAATCAGCAAAATAGTTATTTAGAGAACTTACCATGTAATCTAGCTAAATTAAGTGTTTTTTTCATGAACTTAACACTTTTGACTATCCACAATGTAAACAAAGAATATTGAAATGTCGGTACGATTCAACGGGTAATCACACCGGGGTGAAATCCAACATAAGTATGCAACAAAAGATATGTAAGTGGTTTGAAGTATAGTAAGTTGTTTCTCAAAATCATGAGTTTATTTGAATTTAGTTAAAACCGTTGCAACACACGGGCACTTTTGCTAGTTAAATACACAACATGAAGAGAGCTCCCCCTAATGATATGCTCCCTTCATGTTGAGAGAATTAAAACACAATGGATATACGACCATGTGAATAATAGTGAGCACATAACACATAAGATAATAAGTTCACAAGCTCACAATGCATAATACGAGGTCCACAACACTTAATAATTTAAACAACCGAAGTTTCCAAATGAAAGACCAAATCTCTCAAGCAAACGAAAGAAGCAAATCGAAAAACATGCTTGAGAGAGACCCATGCAAATACCCGCTCCTAATAGATATCTCTTCTCCTTTGGCATCAAGATACCAAAAGAGGGAGAAACCGATGCTAACGCCCCGAAGATCACTCAGAGGAGATATCCAGGCTCGGAGGGCGGGCACAGCGGCGAGAGCTAGTGACTTCTTCTCCTTCTTCCTTGTCATACCACTCAATGAGATTCCCGGCGAGTCCTTAGCCTGCCACTTGTCCCAGTTAGTGATGCTAGGAAGCACCAGGGACTCCACTGACTCGCCATCATCACGACGAAGCTGACGCTCTGCTTGGGCTGCTTTGCGGTGCTTGAGCTCCTTATCATAGTGGGTTTCCCATTGACGCTGCTCAATCTTCTTGTTCAATTTTAACACCTTCTTGAGAGCCCTTGCCATCCACTTGAAAGCATTGTCAAAAGGAGGAGGAGGGCGAGAGGGACCTGCCTCTTCTTCTTCCTCCTCATCAATGATAACACGTGGTTTGGCCTTGTTCTTGCGAGGAGCAGGTGTAGGATGCACAATGGGCTCGGTGTGGTCCTTGATGAGAAGTTTCTTCTCCATGTGAGGGATCCAATGAGCATCATCAAGAGGTTCTTCCGGAAACTTGTCCGCCCACACATGCAAGATGATCTTCATAATGAAAGGTCCAAAACAAGCATTATTGCGGTTGATAACCACGTGCCATAGCTCATTCCACACATAATCTAGCACATCGAGCTTCTGAGTTGAACCGGCAAGCCGCTTCTCATGAGTGCAAAGCATAAGATTCTTGAGGAAGCCTTGGATCTCATCGACATTCCCTGCCTTTGGGTTGATGGTCTCGCGATAGATACGGAGCATGATATCATATGTGGGGTAGAGACCCTTGACGAACCCAACTGCAAATTTCTTCCAGTGATACAGAGGGGTGAGTTGATCCTTGGAGAGAGATTGAGTGTTGATAGCATGAATACGGAACCACCCATTGTCAAACTCCTCCCCACCGGCAAACGGTCCATGATCCGGGTATCCTCCAAGAAGAGTTCCAACTTCAGACCACTTGATTGTCAGCTGTCGTCCCTTGGTCATCCAAATAAGATGGCGCTCTGTCTCATTGGCGAGATGCACTGTGGCCAAGAACTGACAAACTAAATCTTCATCATAATCCTGTTGAACACTCATGATGGGAGCAAGTCCAAATGATTCAACAATCTCTAGTGCCTCCCCAAAATACTTGGGATTCCTCTCGAAATGCCCAAAATTAATAGCATGTTGAGGAGCAACATTCTCCTTGGGCTTCCTCGTCAAGATCTCATTATAGATTTGGCTCCGAAATTTAGTGTGGAATCGAGGATCCTTACCCCGAAACTGTGGCATCAAGCGGTCGCGGTCAATGACATATGGATTCTCGCGGCGTTCTTTCACAAACGCCGCCTCAGACATTTGGGAAGCAGACTTCTCCCTTTGTGGCAATTTCTTCTCGGGAGCCGGGAACCTCTTGCGCTTGGGCTGAGATGGGTCAAGGGTTTCCTCAATTTCATCGACCCTAGGAGCCTTGCGACGAGCCACGCTCTTTTGACGAGGGCCCTTGCCTTTGGATCCGGAAGCATCTAAGAAAGAAATAGGAAGAATAGCATGAAGAAAAGATAATGCTCAAGTCTTAGGAGACGCACAAATCCAAGGAACAAAGATATAAATGGTATTAGGGTTGAATAACTAGGGTTAGGGCATATGAAAAATTCACCCTAAGAACTGTAGCGATTCAAGCCTAATACTCACTATCTAGGTTGCTAGGGTTTGTACTCGTGATCTTCTACTCCCAAAATCCAAATCCACACATCTAGATGTTAAGAACATGGAACTCCTATGCATACCCATCCATCAACTAGATGAGAGAGAGCACATACCCGCACCATCCATGGTGGAAAGGAAGGAGGAAGAAGATCCCGAGATGGTCCAAGGCAAGGAGGAGGGCTCCCGACGGTGGAACACCCGATTCAGGCGGCGGAGACCTTGGGGGCGGCGGCGGTTGAGAGGGAGAAGAGGGAGGGAGAGTGGGGGAAATAAGATTGGATCTCAGTTGACCCTCGCTCGCCCTAGATCTTATCCCGCAAAAACGCCCCGGGCGGAGCCTCCGGTGGTTTCACCGGATCCTTCGCTCCCTGCCCAGCGGAGTCTCCGGTGGATTCACTGGAGCCTCCGCCCTTTGTCCACACAGTGCACCACATTACGGTCCACTGACCAATTTGCACCAGCGGAACCTCCGGTGGGGTCCGGTGGACATGAGCAGCGGAGCCTCCGGTGGTTTCACCGGAGCATCCGCCAGACCAAGTTAACGCACGCCAAAATCAGAAAAATAAGAGCATTAAGAATGGAATAAAGTTTTGGGTAAAGGAAGCTTGGGTTGGAAATTAGTCACTGATGTACGAGAGACATTACTCGATGGGGTTCGCAAGATGCAAAAGAGATAGAAGACCGAACCTGCACGAGTTGTCAAGGGGGAAGTATGATACGCGTGAAAGAGCCAAAAATACCAAAGGTCGATGGCCAAAGCCACCATGTTTGAGTGTGTACTTTGGCACCGCGAAGATATATCTTGGGTCCAAAAGTACTACTCACAGTTAAGCACAATAAGTCACAAATTTACTATATATGCAATGATGAATTGATTTCCGCATAATAAGAGGAGTGTATACTCATGAGTTGAGTAACGCTCCCCCTATGTCCATGCCTACATCCAAACCTAATAGCATGCATAATGAAGGTATATATGCAAGGTTTCAAGTGAAGTTGGAAGAATCAATGACATTTATTTCATTCCTCAAAGCTCGAAATCTTGGTTCATCAAGGGCCTTCGTGAAGATATCGGCAAGTTGATCCTTGGTGGGAACATATGAGAGATCAATATCACCTTTCTCAACATGATCCCGAATGAAATGATGACGGATCTCAATGTGCTTCGTCTTGGAGTGAAGAACGGGGTTGTAGCCAATCTTGATAGCACTCTCATTATCACAAAGAAGAGGAACCTTGTCAAAATGAATACCATAATTCTTCAAGGTTTGCCTCATCCAAAGAAACTGGGCACAACAGCTTGCCGCGGAGATATACTCGGCCTCAGTGGTGGAGAGAGCAATGCAGTTCTGCTTCTTTGAAGACCAACATACCAAGGAGCGGCCAAGGAATTGGAACCCCCGTACGTGGACTTCCTATCCGTCTTCTCTCTCGCATAATCCGCATCCGAATATCCAATGAGCTGAAAGCTTGAACCCTTGGGATACCAAAGACCAAAATTTGGGGTATGAACTAAATATCGAAAGATTCGTTTCACAGCTTCCAAATGACTTTGCCTCGGGGAGGCTTGATACCTTGCATATTTACCTACGCTATACATGATATCCGGTCTAGATGCACAAAGGTAGAGCAAAGAGACAATCATGGAGCGGTATACCTTTTGATCTACCTCTTTACCGTAGGTGTAAGGTTTCAAGTCAGTGGTTGTGGACATGGGAGTCTTCATAGGCTTGGCATCATGCATATTAAATCTCTTGAGCATGTATTGAGTGTATTTGGCTTGTTTGATGAAGGTTCCATCATGATATTGATTCACTTAAAAGCCAAGGAAGAACTCCAACTCTCCCATCACAGACATCTGAAACCTATCGGTCATAAGCTTGCAAAACTCCTCATTGAACAAGGTGTTAGTAGACCCAAAAATGATGTCATCCACATAGAGTTGGCATATGAACAAGTCACCTCCAACCGTCTTGGTAAAGAGGGTGGGGTCGATTAAACCAACATTAAACCCACGATCCACTAGAAACTCTTTAAGGTGCTCGTACCACACACGTGGAGCTTGTTTAAGTCCATAAAGCGCCTTATCGAGTTTATAGACATGATCGGGGTGGTTGGGATCCTCGAAACTCGTAGGTTGCTTGACATATACTAACTCATTAATGGGACCATTGAGGAAAGCACTCTAAACATCCATTTGTTGTAACTTGAAATTATGATGAGATGCATAAGCAAGTAAGATGCGAATGGATTCAAGACGAGCTAAGGGGGCAAAGGTTTCACCGAAGTCAATACCTTCGACTTGAGTAAAACCTTGAGCCACCAATCTTGCCTTGTTGCGAATGACAATGCCATCTTTGTCTTGCTTGTTCTTGAACACCCATTTGGTGCCAATAACATTTTTGCAATCCTTGGGTCTTGGCACTAGTTTCCGCACTTTGTTGCGCTCGAAGTTATTGAGTTCATCATGCATGGCTTCAAGCCAATCTTGATCTTCGAGTGCTTCATAGACCTTCTTGGGTTCAATGAAAGAGACAAAAGCATGACCCTTGCTAAAATCCGCCAATTGCCTCCTAGTGACAACTCTTCCACGAACTTGCCCAAGAATTTTGTCCTCCGTGTGACCCTCTCGTTCAATATTATCTATCCTTCTCTTTGCTCTACGTGCTAGCATCTCCTCCAAAGATTCATTGGATATAGATTGAGAATCACCTTCTTCATCGGAGACATGTCCATCTTCATTTCGTCCTTGATCAATAATGGGTGATGGATCACCACTTGGTTGATCTATCTCAAGAATGATGGAACCTTGATCATGATTAAGATGAGTAGCTTGGCCTTGATCATTAGCTTGGACTTGATTGCTCGTTTGACCTTGATCATTAGCTTGAGGGCTTGGTGCATCTTGTTGAGTAGCTTGATCATCAATGGGTGTAGTCAATGGCTCCACTTGAGTGGGGGCATAGTCCTTCTCCCTCTGGCATCCGGTAACCCTCAATGAGAATTATTTCACCAATCCCTATTCTTCTTATGACGATGGGAGGAATTGCATCTCCCACAACACCATGATCTATACGCCCCCCTTGGGAGCCGTTATCCTCATCAAACACCACGTCTATAGCTTCTTCAACTTGTCCGGTGGACTTGTTGTAGACTCTATAGGCGTGAGTGTTTGTGGCATAGCCAACAAAGATACCCTCATAAGATTTGGTCTCAAATTTTGACAACCGTTTACCCTTCTTGCGAATGAAGCACTTGCAACCAAAGACCTTGAAGTAAGATACATCCGGTTTCTTGCCCGTGAGAATCTCATAGGGAGTCTTGTTCAATATCTTGCGAAGATATAACCGGTTGGTAGCATGACATGCGGTGGATACGGCTTCGGGCCAAAAGTTATAGGGAGAAGAGAACTCCGCAATCATGGTCCTAGCCGCATCCATCAAAGTCCGGTTCTTTCTCTCTGCAACACCATTTTGTTGAGGGGTATAAGGAGTGGAAAATTGATGAGCAATGCCTTCTTCACTAAGAAAACCCTCAACGGTGTAGTTCTTGAACTCCGAGCCATTATCACTCTGGATGGCCAATATGATAGCACTATGTTGGCGCTCCACTAGAGTGATGAACTCGATGACTCTCTTTTGAGTTTCACTTTTCCTCTTGAAGAAATACACCCAACAATATCTTGAATAATCATCCACAATCACCAAGCAATACTTCTTTCCTCCGAGACTATCATAAGATAGTGGACCAAAGAGATCTAAGTGAATGAGCTGGAGAATTCTTGTGGGGGAGATAGTAGTCTTGGTTGGGTGAAGTTCTCCATGTTGCTTCCCAAAGGCACAAGAGCTACACACACGATCTTTAGCAAACTTAGCCTTGGTTAGTCCTAGAACATGATTGCCACTTTGAAGGTCATGCAACATTCTCATATTGGTGTGGGCTAACCGGCGATGCCAAAGACACCCCACATCAACTTTAGCCATTAGGCATGTCGCGGCACACATGTCTCCTTTAGAGAAGTCCACTACATACATGCCGTTCTCGACAAACCCAACAAAGGCTACTTTAAGAGTTGTTTCCCAGGTGACAATCACATTCTCTTTATTAAAGAACAAGGTAAAGCCACAATTTGCAAGTTGAAGAACGGACATCAAGTTATAGCCAAGGGACTCAACAAGGAGAACATTCTCAATTGATAAATCATTTGAGATAGCCACCTTGCCTCGTCCCAATACCTTAAGCTCGGACTTGTCACCAATAGTAACGCAATTGAGACGAGGTAATGGAGGTTCAATATTACTCATTACGTCATAGCTTCCGATCATATGTTGGGATGCACCACTATCCACTGTCCATCTACCTGACCCGGAAGCACTTCCCTACAAGAGATCAATTTCTTGATTTAGGTACCCATCCTTCAATGGGTCCTCTTTTGTTAGTAACAAGGTTCTTAGGAACCCAAATAGTCCAATGATAATTATCACCATAAGAAGTACCAACGTATTTAGCATAAACATGTCCATCTCTAGATTTCATAAGAACATAAGATGGGTTATATTTTCCTGCGAAGTCATTGTGAGTGATGCTCCCCCTAGAGGTATCACCACCCACAATGGCGTTGGTCTCCTTCTCCTTGGTCACCTCTCCCTCGTTTACAAAGACACCATTTTGAGAGGGGGAAGTGACATTCTTGGATTTCTTCTTTGACTTGGAAACAAAGCCAAGTCCTTCTTTCCCTTTCTTTGCTCCTTGAGAGCTTATGGCATCATTGAGAATTTTCTCTCTTCCTACAATGTTATTCGTAGTGCAAGAGGTAGGATGATAACAATACTATTAGATGAAGATGTAACTTTCTTATTAGACTGTTGAGCTAGAAGATTATTTCGAGACTTGGTGAGTTTGTCATGAATTTCTTTAACCCCTTGTTTGGACGTAGGAAAAACGTGCTGCAATTGACAATTTGGAATTGGCTACTGGCTTTCCGTTGTTTGGAGTGGCCTAAGAATTGGACCGTGGAAACATAAACAAATTATGCGTAAGGCCCAACTGAGCATCCCCGTGTGCTAGCCAGTTTCCGAGCTCCCCACCTCAGAATCGTCTGGAAAAATTTCTCCCGCACCCCGAGCATACCTGTTCGCTCCCGAGAAATAGAAGAGCTCGTTCAGCATCTCTCCGAAAGGAAACAGGAGGAGAGCGCTCGACCTCCAGCCTCGTCTCCCTCCTCCCTCCCGTCGGCCCTCCTCCCTCCTGCCGGTAGGAGCGTCCTCCCTGCAATCCTCCTTCTTCCCTTATTCAACCTCCTCTCTCCATCTTCGTTTCTCTGGCCCAAACCCTAGATCTCCGGTGGAGAGGGGCCATGGCGGCGGCCAGAGGTCAAGGACAGTGGGGATTGGGCTGTTGTCCTCCTGTCCAACTTCCTCGCCCTCTCCCCTTCCTTTTCTTGGTCCCCCATTCGTAGCCACCTTCTCCCTCTGCCCGCTCTCCTCTCAAACCCTAGATGGGTCGGTCCATGGCAGCGGCCACAGGTGAAGGACGACTGGAGTGGGGCGTCGTTCTAGCCTAGGTCCGCCCCAAACCATGCTCCGATGCACATCCTCGATGAATGTTTGCCGTCTTGGGTTGTGACGAATCTGTACCGTGCTCAGATGCACGTCCTGGATAGATGTTCATCGTCTTGAGTTCTAACGAATCTGAACCCGCGGTTGATGCCATGGTGTTTTTCTTGTTTTTTTTTGGATCTGAAGCTTTGTGTTGTCTCGGTCCATCATGTTTCCACTCAATCTGGTACTGCTGTGCGTGATGCATGCCGCTGGAATGTTTGATATATTCCCCTGTTAAAAAAAGCCCACTAGACTCCATGTTTGAGAAACCGGAAGACATTTTTGAGCTATATTAATGTTGATAATGGAGATGAATTGTAGCATCTTGTCCATGTTTATTCACTAAATTATAGTACACACCAAAGTTTGTCTGAAATTTGATCATTCACAATCTATATATAATGTCTGAATTTTGATCATTTAATATTATTATGTGTGCAAAATAATATATAAATGTTGGAATACGCATGCTAGTTTTCATACGTGTGCACAAATTAATATTGTCCAAACTCAACAAAACATTCAATTCGACAATTTGTACATCCAAACAGGAATTGGAATTGGAACTACACTTTGATTCCAACCGTAAATTTCATACACAACCAAACAAAAGAATTTGAATTGGAGTCCATTTCCTTTCCACCTTGGATTTGGAATTCCCAATCCAATTCAATTCTGAGTAGGTTTTCCTACATCCAAACAGAGGGTAAGAGACATGAACTCTTTTTCTAGTTTTTCATGATTCTCAACAAGTTTCTCATGAGCTATTCCTAGCTTCAGATCTTCTTCTTCAAATATCTTAAGTAAAGCAAGAGATTTTTCATTATCTTTCCTAAGCTTGGAAACACTAATAGCATAAGTCTCTTGTAGACTAGATAGTCTCTCTTCGAGAGAGGCTCTCGTGGATCTCTCTTTCTCAAGAGATTTGACAAGCTCATCGTCATGATTGTCGTGGCTACCACCATGGCTTTCCAAGGTCATGATGATTTCCTCCTTCTCATCTATGAGGGAGTTAGCATCATCAAGTTGCCTTAAGAGGGCCTTTACCTTTTCTTTAGTTTCACCTTCAAGACTACATAACCAAGAGCCTATATTCTTAGCATCCCCATCATCAACAATGTTTTCAACACAATCCAATAGTGAGGGGGAACTAGTGGTAATAGACTTGGAGGTGGAAGATATTACCGCGGTGGCTTTTGCCATGAGACATGTAGGTCGGATCGATGCCTTCTCATTGGGGGATTCAAATAGAGAGACCGATGAAGAGGAAGTCGTAGCTATGGCGACATGGGAAACACCTACGACTTCATCTTCTCCTTCATCTCCGGAGTAGTAAGTTTCCAATGTGGGGTCTTCTTGAACATATAGAGCCCTTGGGACTCTCCTCGCGAGATTCTTGTTTTGTGGAGCTTTGTTCTTGTCCTTGTGAACAAGCTTCCCTTCATTTTCTTCTCTTGGCTCAAAAGGACACTCCTTGACGAAATGGTTCGCACTTCCACAATTGAAGCATGTCCTTGGCCGCTCCCCCTTCTTCCTAAAGATCTTGTTTCTTGAAGGTCTAGGGGCACCGGCCTTGTGAGCCTCCCATCTCTTCCAATAACCATGCATGGCAAGAGAGATGCACTTATAAGCACCTTTGTATGTGTATTCATAGTCCTCATCATCATAATCATCCTCGTCCACTTCTTCTATCTTAGCAATCGCCTTAGACTTCAAGGCGAGATTTGGAGACTTTCCAACTCCTTTTGAGCGAGCGAGAGCATCATCCACGCTCTTGTGAGATAGGGATATGGCTATGAACTCACTAAGAACACCAATGGAGTTGAGGGAGTTGTAGTCGGATCTTGTTCGAATGCTAGTGGAGAGGTTCTTCTCGAATGGAGTTATTGCCTTGACAAACTTCCTCTTGATCCACTCATCGGAGATTTCCTCTTTTCCAAAGTCCCTTAATTGGTTTCCAAGGGTGACAACTCTTCTATATAGCTCCTCGGGACTTTCGTATTCAAGCATAACAAAGTTTTCGGACTTGTCAAGAGCAACATCATACTTGGATGATTGGGTGCTAGCATTGCCTTGGAACAAGGTGTCAAGTTTATCCCAAGCCTCCTTGGCGGTCTTGATACCGCGGATGTGTTCAAGATGTTCTCTTGGGAGAGCCTTTTGGATAGTGACAAGAGCGGTCTTGTTGAGTTGAAATTCCACATATTCTCTTGGAGTCAAGTTGCTTGGATCATGAGGATGGAATCCATGGAGAATGCTTCTCCACAAAGCGGTGCAAGATCCTGAAATATGAGACTCCATATCGAACTTCCAAGATGAAAATTCATTAGTGTTAAGCATGGGAGGAACTCCAACATTAACCATGTGTGGCATTGTGGCAATGGGATGGATACAATCATAATTTGGAGGTGGTGGAACTTTAGAGTGAGACCCCGAACCGTTAGCCGATTGAGACTTGGAGCCTTCGGAGCTCCCACCGCTCTTATCCTTTTTACCGGCTTTTGCTTTGGCTTTCGCCTTAGCTAAAGCGATGTTAGCTTCCATTTCGGCGATGTCCGGAATGGACTCTTCATCCGAGCTAACATCATTGGCGGTGAGAGGTGGTTCCTCGGACTCCTTGGTTTTCCCCATCAAGGCCTCCATCATTTTCTTTATGTTATAAACCTCCGAACTAACACTAGAGCTAACCTTGGACAATTCAGTTTGGATGGTTCCAACTGTTTCTTGTAGGTTAGATATAGTGTCGGCCATTTTGGCAATTTCCGCACTAGAACTTTCGGGGGCATTTTCATTGACCATTATACTCTTGGGCGGTTAAGCCCTTAGCAATAGCCGAGGCTCTGGTACCAATTGAAAGTGCACTATGGTCAACTAGAGGGGGGGTGAATAGGTTGACTACCAATTTTTTCTTTTCTTTTCCTTTTAGTGGGGCTAAGCAAGATAAGATAAGGTTCTCTAGATGTGCATCTAGGTGAGCAACCTATGTGGGCAAGATAATATACGCAACGGAAGTAAAACGAAAGGTAGAAAGATAAACCACAAGTGTAAACAAGGAGACAAGGATATGATTCCCGTAGTTCCTTCTCAATGAGAAGTACGTCTACGTTGGAGAGGTGGGGAGCCACCTAGGCACTCCTCAATAGCACGGTTGTGCACACCTTATTCTCCTTGAGCTTCTCCAGTGAGGGAGATTCTCATTTCCACTATGAGGTCGACTTGAAGGCGTTGACCAAACCTTTACACGAGCTCGAGGTCACTCCACAAGATGGATGGAGGCTCTCAAGCAATCCGAAGCTTCTTTCAACAAGGTGGAAGCTACAAGCACAAGATCTACTAAGGTTTCTAGGCCTCAAGTAGGATTCTAGATCTACTAGGTTGTGGTGGATGGATTCGAAATTCCTTTGGTGGAAGTGTGGATCTAGGTCTCCTCTAGCTCTCCACAAAGTATGAGAGTGAGTGGGTGGACGGAGAGAGAGATCTAGGTGGGTGAAGCTTTCATTAATGTCTAGGAGAGAGAGTGGGAAAAAGCTTGGCATTTATGAGGTAGGGGAAGGGGTATTTATAACCCTTCCCACAAGTGGCCGTTTGAGCAGTTCCAGCAGCACCGGAGGCTCCGGTGGTTTCACCGGAGGCTCTGGTATGTGCGCAGCCGCGCAACCCAGATTCCTTTTACGCATAGGCCAGAGGGGCAGAGGGTCCGGTGGTTTTGGCGGAGGCTCCACCCACCGGAGCTGCACCGGAGGTTCCGGTGGAGCCTCCGCTCTTATCCAACGGAGCATCATTTTAGCGGAGCCACCACCGGAAGAGCACCGGAGGCCAACCCCCCCAGCACGCCAGTTGAGAGGGAGGAACCTCCGGTGGTATCACCGGAACCTCCGCCCATCGGAAGCGCACTTGAGGTTCCGCTGGAGGATCCGCTCTTATCCAACAGAGCATCATTTTAGCAGACCCTCCACCGGAGGCCAACCCCCAGTGAGCTAGTGGAGAGGGCGGAGGCTCCAGTGGTTTCACCGGAGGCTCCGCCCACCGGAGGATCCGCTCTGGCCTTCGCTCGTATGCACTAGAGCGCAGTTTGGGCGGACCCCACACCGGACCCGCACCAGAGGCCCGCGCCTGGGCTATGCTGGAAGAAGACTGGGGCGGAGGTTCCGGTGGTTTCACTGGAGCCTCCGCTGTATATCAAAATGACTTTCCAGCTTTGTCTCTTCTAGCTCTTTTCATTCCAAACAAATTTGTAACCCATAGAGATTGTATACTTGATGAACCTGAGCATTTTCATGTATCAAATAAACATTAGTCCAATAGGTATGTTGTCATTTAATTATCAAAACAGAAGATGATCTTTCAACTTACTGTGACAACCCCATGACAGAAACCATGAAATATATCTCGTCATAATAGCATTGTTAAGACCCCATGATTTATCAACTGCCTAATTGTAATTTGTTTACCCAACACTTGTTCTATTGTTTGGAGAGTTGCTACTAGTGAATCTATGAACCCCGGTCTATCTTTTATTAGTATTGCTATTGTTTTTACATGCTTTTACTATTTGATTCCTTACCGATTCATTTATTACAAATTACACATATCACTTGTTTCACTCCATATTTCAACACTTTCACTATCTCTTCGTTGAACCAGTGCATCTATACAATTGCCATTGTATTAGGTGTGTTGAGGACGCAAAAGAAACATTACAACACCACTCCATTCACTGTTTTATTGCACCTTCTATTACTAATATATTTTGCTAAATGCTTCTCTGGTTGGTTGAATTGACAACTCAGCTGCTAAGACTTATATGTATTATTTGACTACCCTTCTGTCGAATCAATAAATTGGGCTACACTTACCCTTGAAGACTGTTGAGATGCCTACACTTGTGGGTCATGAGGGGTGACGTTGGGATGGTTTGATCCCAAGTCAGGGGTCCAACACAGCATCTGTCAACGAACCACCCTAAACGGACCAAAAGAGGACCAACATCAGTCCGATTTTGGGGAAGGGGGCGTTGGGTATGATCTTAGATGCAATTTTTTTTTCTCCTTTTTCATTCAAACAATTTTTTTAGCACATTCAATAAAAGAAGTAAATATGGATATAGCCATATAGCCAAACCTGGCCACCTCGGCCGAGCCCGGCAAGCCGACACCTGAACCTGCGAGCACGACCCGTGACGTGGCTGACCGACACACATTACACGGGCCGTGCCTAGCCCGTGGACCTCCAGGTGCCATGCTTGTGCCTCTAAGCTGAGCACACGTGCTTAACAGCCAGCTCGTTTAGCTCGCGAGGCACACGAGGCCCATGAACAGCCTCCCCGTCTCCCCGATTGGTCGATCCCCTCTCGTCTTTCACGTTTCACCTCCTCGCGCCCGACATCGCCGATCCCTGCCCCGTAGCTGCGCCTCCATGTCCATGGCAGAAGGTTGACCCCCTCTCGTCTCTCACCTCTTGCCACCCCGGACACCCCGCAGCTGCGCCTCGACGCCTCCGGTCGCTCCCCGACACCCTGTAGGCTGTAGCTGCGCCTCCATGTCCATGGCAGAAGGTCAATTCCTTCGCGTGGAGGAGCACCAACGTCGATAATCTTTGACCCTGTTGCATGGAGGAGCACCAACGCCAGGATTCTCGTTGTCCGGCGGCGCCCAGCGCCCGGCGCTCGTCAGCCTCCACTCCTGGTCGGCGCCCGGCGGTCGGCGAGCTCGATGTACTCCTCGTCCCAAATTAACTGTCTCAAAGTTAGAAAAAATGGATGTATCTAACACTAAAACATGTCCAGATACACCCACTTTTGTCGAACTTTAAGACAATTAATATGAGACGGAGGGAGTATTAGGACAACAGTAGAAAATTGTATGCGGGCCAAAAAAGGCCATGTGGGCTTTACGTGCCACGGGCCGACCCGTTTGTGACCTTTGCCGGGCTTATGCCTCGAGGTCAGCACATGCGCCGGCACGACACGACACGCCTTATACACGGGCCAATATGTGCCGGGCCGTGCCTGGCCCGTTTAACCTGAGGCGGGCCTGTGCCGTGTCGGGACGGCCCGTTGGCCAGCTCTGCATATAGCCATGACTCAGGCCAGTCGTTCGGGTTACCCAAAAAATTCGGGTCGGGTTATTCGGGTTTTTAAAAATTTGGTTTCTAAAAAATGATACCCGGAATTTAGCTAAAATAATAAGAACCCGACAGTTCGGGTACCTGATAATTCGGGTTCGGGTTTTCTCGATTTACCCAAATAGGAGCATCACTTAAAAGAAATTCCTCAATGCATCAGAGCCGTAGCTATTAGAGGAGGACTTAGGCAGATCGATCGGCGCGACGCTGCACCCGTATACGCAATATAGGGATCCCACTGTAGCAGCACTGCATCACAACATGTCGTTCACTCCAGTGAGACGACATGCGCTGCGATATACCACAGTATGCTGTCAAGGTAGGCGACGGGCGCTGCGATGCGTTGTACCATAGCATGTCGTCAAGGTAGGCGGCGGATGCTGCATATCACCACAACACGTCATCGAGGTAGGCGGCGGGAGACGACCGACACGATGTAGCTCCTTGTCATCTCAGGCTAGAGCGGTTGCGGGGGGATGCATGGAAGGCAACCGCGTGCAGGCGGCGGGCAGGCTAGGGCGGTGCGGGGGATGCATGGAAGGCGACCACGTGCAGACGGCGGCCAGGTAAGGGTCTTGGTCCGTCGTGGCCTGTTCGTGTGCGTAAAGTTGAGCGATTGAACCTTCGTGACTTGCAATGATGCGTTCTTAGGCTGTGCGGGAGTTTAATTCACGTTATTGGGCTATACAGGAGTTTAATTTTTTGTATTGGGGCTAAAATTACTTATCTACCTCGGGTTATTCGGGATGTTCGGGTTATAGAAGTATAAATCCGAATTTCCCATATAAAATTCGGGTTTTAGAATTGACACCCGAATAGGTGTTCGGGTTTTTCGGATTCGGGCTATTTGGTTTCGGGTTCAGGATTTTTAGGTTCGGTATTCGGGTTTCGGGTTTTATGCCCATCGTGAGCCAGACCCGAACACCGTATGATTAACGGGCACAAGGAAGGTTCCCATGCTCCCACCGGAGCGTGGGTCCACCTGCCAGCATTAGGAAATTTCTTCCGGCTTCGTCCTGAATTCCTGATAAGAAAAGCCGAGGCGGTCGAGGGGGTTTAGCCGACGCGCCTCTTTCTCTCTCCAAATCTAGGGTTTCCAGCTCTCCTCGCCATGGATTTCGACGAGTACGAGTACCTGGAGAAGACGGTCGAGGTGGCTGCGTCTAACGGCGCCGGATCCGAGGGGAAGGTACGCAGCAGCTCCCGCCGCCGGAGCAGCGCCGGCGACGAGGAGCACGACGACGGGGAGCGCAGGTCCAAGCGCTCTCGGTCCGAGCACCGCGACAGGGACCGGAGCGATAGGGACCGGAGCCGCGACAGCCGGGAGCGCCACCGCAGCAGCCGGGAGCGCCGGGACCGGGACGAGAAGGAGAAGGAGAAGGAGAGGGAGAGGGAGCGGGAGAAGGAGAGGAGGAGCCGCGAGCGAGAGAAGGAGAAGGAGAGGGAGCGGAGGAGCCGCAGCAGGTCGGAGCGGCGCCGCGACGCCGACGACGACCGGGAGCGCCATCGCGAGCGCGACTACCGTGACCGTGACGTCAGGTTGCCGATTCATGACCCCCCCAACCCTATCCGAATAGTCACGATTTTTTTTTTATCTGAGTAGCTGCCATATGAACCTCATGATTAGTCGCCTCCAATGACATCTATGTTCCATGGGCTATCCACTAACAAGTTCCATGGGCTATCCACTTTTTAATAGCTCCGAAACACAATGATAAGTCGTCTCCAGTGACGTGTATGTTGCACTGGACTGTCCAATTCTTGTGCTTCTTTAGGGTCATTGCATTTTATCACGATGTAATGTTCCCGGGGTGGGCATATCGGCCTTAGAAGGGAACAGAGGATGTATTTTCGTCCTGATGGTAGCATCCATCTACATGTTTTAATTTAGTCCTTCACTTAGAACCAGATGGCAAGCCAGTGATTTAGTCCTCTACTCATGATTTCTCTAGCCATAGACCTTGCTTTCCTGAGAGTCAATACAAGTACAAATTAGTATGGAGCCTGCAAATTCAATATGCTAGTGCAGTCTTCCGTTGGTCTTCATATTGAGCCTGACATTGGGTATCAGCTGATCTGTTTTGGGCTCCTTTGTTATGAGATGTTAGTTAGCATCACATAATCTCAACTTTTATCCTGTGCTCCCAACTTTATCCAAGTAGGACCAATCCCCTCTTTAATGATTATATATGAACCTCATGCTAGTTAATTTCCACTATGATTGTCCAATTGTTATGCTTGTTTAGGTTCATTGCATTTTATCACAATGTAATGTGCATGGGATGGGCATATCAACCTTAGAACGGAAAGGAGGATGTGTTTTCCTTCTTACTTACACAATTATCATTCTACATGTTTTAACCAAGGTCTTCTCTTATAAAACCAGTGATTTATTCTGCTACTCAAAATTTATCTATTCATAGACCTAGGCTCCTTGAATACCATTAAATATTAGTATAGGGCCAGCAGATTCGCGATGCTAGTGCGTACGTGCAGTCTCATGTTGGTTTTTGTAATGGGCCTGACCTTGCATATCAAGTGATCTGTTTTGAGTTCCTTTATTACGAGAGGTGAGTCAGCCTCACACATTAGGGTATGTATGATCAGGAAATTGATGGATGATGATATCATGTTATGGTTTTGCTTGGTTCCGTCTCTCCGAGAGCAACGATGCCATCTGTAATCACAGATTTCCTGCATCCAGAACATGGAGCTGAACTATATTTCTCCTGTTGCAGAAATCCTGGTGGAGGGGTCTATTGGGATTTTTCACTGAAGCATTGACCCAACGTTTGTCCCCTTGCACAAACAAGCTATTTTAAGTTTCTTCTCTCCCCTCGCAGGAGATTATATAGTCGAGATGCCTAAATGATGTATGTCTTAAATGCAGGGATTGCCCTTTTCTGTTGTTTATCTTAAGGTCCTGCGACTCATTGGAATGTCGATTTGCTGGGTGTCTGTTTTCAGTGGGTCATCCTAGAAATCTTCCATTGTAAAACATTTTATTTACAATGTTTGACAAATGCCAACTCCTATGTTTAAGTGCCGACACCTCTCACTTATGCCATTGTCTTGCAGCCTCTTGATCTGCACATAGTATATTAGTATGACTGATCTTGTATTGAGAAAGAGGGAATATTCTCATTCTCAATGTATAATTGCAAAAAAATTAACCAACGAAATAATGTAGGTTCTGATTTCTTATTTTCTGTTTCCACTTTTCTGTACATCCAAGCTTATGAATATGTTTTTCTTTGCAGACGTAGGAAAGAAGATGGTGCCGAACCTGAAGCAGATCCAGAAAGAGATCAAAGAACTGTATTTGCTTTCCAGGTTTGTATTCCCAAAAAAAGTTCCACTTCCTGGTCTATGAAACATTTGGAACTTTACAATTGTAGCTAATCACTGTAAGCATGATGGCAGCTATCTTTGAAGGCGGATGAAAGAGATGTGTATGAGTTCTTTTCAAGGGCTGGGAAGGTACACCGACTGGACTTACACCCTCTTGGTTGTAGTAATCAGCCTTTTCATTGTATGTACTTTCGAAGATATTGAAATATCTGTGATATGTGCACTATATACACTTTCAGTTTGCTGGAATTTTTCTTAAATTGAACACATATTAGGTTGGTTCTATTGAAGAAAAAACTAATTTTCTAGTTAGTTTAACCCAAACTTGACAGATGTATGTTTATGCCTTGTTTTCCACTTCACACTATGTGGTGATAAAATATTTTCTGTTGCTGTTCATTTATTGTTTTGAGTGCATTTTTATGGATCAATAAATCTTTGGTGTATTAATTTTTGTAGGTACGGGATGTCCGCCTCATCATGGACCGGAACTCTCGACGTTCTAAAGGAGTTGGGTGAGTATATAATTACATGCATCATATATTTGCTGTGTATTGTCTTGCATGGTTATGTCATCATTGCACTCTTCGTATTCTTATGTATTTTATTTTTCTTGAGATGATGAATAGAAGATGGAATACACGGTTGTATTTTGATAGCCAGCAATGCTTGAAATTAAACACATTTTCTCCACACTATTAGATTCTATTTCTGTGCATTGCAAATGACTTTGGTGAAAGTGGGTGTAATTAAATTGTGTTCGGGAAAATAATGCTAATTTGTTAGATTTTTTTAAGTCACAATATTTGGCCCTAGAAATAGGGATGGACTTCTTGACAGCTGATATTCTGATTTTCGTGATACCATTGCATTGACAGGTACATTGAATTCTATGACGCTATGTCTGTTCCAATGGCGATTGCTCTTTCTGGTCAGCCGCTTCTTGGTCAACAAGTGGCGGTTAAGCCATCAGAGGCTGAAAAGAATTTAGTCCAGTCAACTGCTACTTCAAGTGTAGCAGCTGCAGGTGGAGCAAGGAAGTTGTATGTTGGAAATCTTCATTCCAATATTACAGAAGAACAATTGAGACAGGTTAATAGTCTAGCATATAATGTAGATTGATGGGCATTGTTGATTTCTCTTTAAAAGGCTATAATTATTACAGTTGCATATGTATTCTTGTTATGTGGTGTGCATGTTATAATGATTTAATGTGCTTCTTTTACAGGTCTTTGAACCGTTTGGAGTGGTTGAGCTTGTCCAGCTGCCTGTAGATCCACTTACTGGATTATGTAAAGGTTTTGGTTTTGTTCAGGCATGTATCTTGTTATGCTGCAGTCCTTTCTTCTGTTTGTGCATAATTACCAGTTTCTCACTTTGTTCTGTTTCATCGCTTAGTTTGCACGTCTTGAAGATGCTAAAGCTGCTCAGACTTTAAATGGTCAACTTGATATTGCTGGAAGAGTAATCAAGGTAAGCATTTTCTTATATGTTACCTGCATCCCTCTTCTTGCTGTTTATGCTACCTGACAATATGTCAATACCATGAACAGGTTTCAGCTGTGACGGATCAAGGAGGAGTGCAAGTCAGCGGTGCAATGGCAGGAGATTTGGACGACGATGAAGGTGGAGGCTTGGTGAGTGTGGTCTCTGCGAGACAGTTTTTATTTCTAGAATATATTATATATTTCTTTTGTTGATTAAGTTGGGTTACCTGGGACATGATGTATGCTTGTATTCGACATCAGAAATTTCAAGAAGTTTTCATATCTTGGTATACAACTACCTATTATTGTGTAGGTTTAGAAGTTCAGTATCCATTCAGTACTCTTTTTAGTTCTAAATTTGTTTGTTCTACCATTCTATTTTTGGTTCTGAGATATCTAGTGTCTACCATGAATCAGTTATAAAATCGCTATTACACCAGCGGGAGACTGTGTGAGGCTGTTTCCAAATGTTATCTAGATGGCTTAATATCTCTCTTCATCATCTGACTTTTCCACTGATGTATGTAGGCACTGAATGCTAGTTCGAGAGCTCTTCTTATGCAGAAACTGGACCGTAGTGGGGTTACTACCAGGTATATTATTTGTGAGTTTATTGGATTTTTTTTATGTCGCTGTGTCATTCATTCTTTGTTTCTTTAGGGAAAGCTCTTACTATAGACTATTTTGAAGTGTGTCTGTTCTTAATAATACCATTAGCTGTTCTGCTGTATTGTTGGTCTGAGCATAATGTGCAATTTTGAGGTTGTCCTGAAAAACAAGTTATAACTGTTATAACTGCTTAGTCTTGCATTATGTGAATAGACAACATGTAGTGTATGCAAGTCAAATATGAGAACCTAAATAATGATGCCAACTCTCCAGCTCAAATATTTGCTTGTTTTAATTTGAGCTTCTCACATGACACCCACTCATCCTAAACTGTCTTGTAACTGCTCAAGATAGTTCTAATTTTCTCACACTTGAAGTGCCGTGCCAACTTTAGATGCTTACCTATGTATGGCTGGATACTTGTTCTCTTAATTTGCACAGTTTGCTGCTCAAAGATTTGCATAGCCTTCAGTTTATGGTTGATTTGTATAAAATGTCCACTATATTGCTTGTAAGAGTGCCACCATTTGTATCCAAAATATTTCGTTATTGACCTCTACTATTATCATCAGGATTCATCCACCACTTCAGCAACATTGTTACCGTATATAAGTAGCTTGTGAAGGTCATTCTCCATGGACCTCTTCCATTTCTTCGGTGTACTTAGCTTTGTTGAAATGTGTTGTTTTACTGCAGTTTTAACATTTACTGTTAATTAAATTAACTTGGAATTACAAGAGGGTTGGGAAATACTGCAGTTTTAACATTTAACATCCATCAGTCACTTGCATTGAATGCGAATTTCAAGAGAATGAAGGATGATTGTTGAACACATAAGAAAAAACTTGTTAAACTAACCTTATATTCTTGTTATGTCGGGCTGTTGCATGTATCAACAAATTATGCTGGCAAGAAATCTGAGCCATAATTCCTTCAAATTTTCTTTATATGTTGAAAAAATATGTGCACGTGACAGTAGTTTTTTCACTCTCTTGGTATCTCTACATAATGCTCTCATTTAATGCATCTTTTTCTGTCAATCTGCAGTTTGACTTCCGGATTGGGTGTTACTGGCGTGAACACTTCCGTGGCTTTAGCACCTGTATCAGCTCTTGGTGCTACAGCCACTCCTTTGCTACAGTCTACAGTGCCTGGACTCGGTCTAATCCCAGGGGCATCTCTTCCTGTTATTGCGCAGTCCGTTGGCATGGCTCCACCGAGTGAATGCCTATTGCTCAAGAATATGTTTGATCCAGCTGTGGAGGTTATTTGGCTACTGCATTATCGTTATTTGAACTGCCTACATTAACAATTGTCTTCTTTTATAGTCTGGAGGAGCTTGCATTGAACAAAACCATTTGATAATTTGTGACTGTTTCTTTGCAGACGGATCCTGATTTTGATTTGGATATTAGAGATGATGTTCGAGAAGAATGTTCTAAGTATGGCGAAGTGAGACACATTTTTGTGGACAAGTAAGCTTATTCATATACTAATGCATGTCAATGAATGTCGTGCCATGCATTTAGGATCCTTTTTATTTGTTGTTGCATTGGTGGGCATGCTGCATTATTTGAACTTTCTGTTTTTTTTCTTGATACGACAAGCATTGCCCGCACACTTGATTGTTTTCTTGTTTGCTCGCTCGTTAGTATATTTGCCTAGTCTGGAATCCATAAGACTCTGTCTTGAAATGTGTTGTACCATAGTATATTTGCTTTAAAGCATTAACCTTTCGGCGTTTATTGTTTGTTTTGGTCCTACCCTTGCAGAATAATAATACAGTAGTTTTGGTTCTGGTACTGCCATGTCTAATATATTATCACATCACGTACGCATGGCCTAATGCCAAGTTCAAATTGTATCTGCCTTGAGCACAGTAATAGCAATCATGATGGCCTAACCCTAGTTATTTTGCAGAAATACTGCGGGCTTTGTGTACCTGCGGTTCGATAGCATAACAGCTGCCATGGGTGCACAGAAAGCACTCCAGGGGAGATGGTTTGCGGGGAAGATGATCACTGCAACCTATATGGTATTGAATGATACTTGCTGAGATGTTTTCTTTTGCAATTTCGACTCCTAATTTATTGACGAGTTTGCTGGTTTTTGTTATATGCAGTCTACTCAGCAGTACGAAGCAAAGTTCCCAGAGTTAACTGGCTAGTCGGAGACAACTCCTTTGGCCTCAGCGTACCGAGTCTTCTACAGTGCATTTCGAGCATATTGTTGTATCGGCTGTTATTAGCGGAGAAATTTGTCTCTTGGTCAAGCATTCAAGAAAGAGTTGTAGCTTTGAACTATTGGGTGCAATCAAGTTGAAATTATGGTTTTGTGTTAGACAGTTTTGATGATCTCACTAGTAACAGAGGCAAAAATGTTTTTTGGATCCAGGCTGTCCATTTTATTTGAAGAGCGTTACTACTCGAATCTGAAATCCCCGTATGTTGCTGGACGCCTGGACTTACATGGTTCAGTTGTTGATAATACAACGGGCTTATTTATATAACTGAAAAAATCTTTAATATTACACATTCCTAAATGAAGTCATTTGTACAGACTAAAACACATTCTTTGTTGTGTTTAATCTTAAAATTAAGCAAGGACGATTCACCGGATCTTCAAGGAAATCCACCTCCATCATCTAACTCTGCTCTGCATATGTGCATTGGACAGGGCATACTCTGGCTGAAATTTTGTTCTGAATTCAAGTCATATGAAACGAGAGAAATTAATAGCAGGAACTTCAAATGTGACATAAGTTTATGTTAAATAATACAATGGATTTTCAATACCTGTTATGCTTTGACCAAATATGCACATATCCACATTGGCAACACTTAATAATCAGAGAAAGATCAGCCATATAGCTTTGATAACTGAAAAAACTAAGTGTGTAAATGATTTCAAATTATACATCATCTAGGAAAGATCATGGGACCACAAAATCATGGAGATGCACGATACCAAAGCAAAAATAATTTTATCGACCTCAAATATGTAATAACGCACAACTGTTGATAACTGAACAAAATACAAATCAAGTTGAGCTATCTATAAATGACCAGGGTAAAAGTCATCCTGATGTGCCCTTAAATATTTCTGGAATGGCAGTGTTAACTTACGACCAGATCAACCGGGGGAGAATTGGCCAGAATCAAGGCAATAGTATTCAACGTTTTATTGACACGAGACAATTAGTTCTAACCCATATATGTAGTCAGATACACAATCATCTTAAGGTAGGTAGATGTATAACATAATTTACAAATTTTCCACGAGAAGTTGGTCATAATTCAAAGATGTTGTAGGTAGATGTTTGAAAGCATACCAGCCATGCTTATTTAAATGAACAACGTTAGAAATTGAAGCGTGAAAGAAGAGGACAAAAGTTGTTTGACAATGTTTTGACCGGTCTTATTCCTCATCGGCCAGAAATAGCTGCATTGGAACACTACTAGATAGCTATAAGTGGATGCATATACCCATGGCACATCATCTTTTGATGCGCTACTGCTAATTACCACTGGTGCATCGAAAAGAGCGCGCCACGGGTATACCCTTACGCGTGGCGCACCAAACTTTCAGCGCGCCACGCCTATTGCTGCACCGGAGTGGTAGGGGTGCCACACTTAGTCACACCATATTTTCAGGCACCAAGGGTATTGGCATACCCGTCACGCATGAAAAAGTGGTGCTCTACGAGTAAGTGTAGGCCTGCTCTCTCGCACTCCAGCAGACACCAATCGCGCACACACACATCCCGCGCCTGAGCCCTCTCCCTATTATGCCTCGTTTCTCCACTCAATCCACCACCGGTGGCAGTGCCCTGCGCGCGTTCATCTCCTTCCTCCCCTCAATCTCCTCCTCCGGCGCTGCCTCCGACCTCCTGCTCAGCACCGCCACCAGCTCCTTATGCTCCGGTCGCGCGCCTCCTCGACCTCCTAATGCGGCACCTTTGCACCTCCGCGTCGACCCTCAACTCCGGTCGCCATGTCCGCCCTCTACTACGGCCACTGAGCACCACAACCTGGCCTCACCTCCAACCCGACCCCGACGACCCACTCCCCTTCCTCTCATGCTCCGGCCTCCATATCTTCGTCAGCTAGCACTACCACCCTGCTTTGACCTCATAGTGGAGCACCTCCACGGTCGGCTTAGCACCCGCAGTGCCTGTCTGCATTGACCCATCACCACCTCGTCGCCCTCTAAGTGTTTGGAGAAATGCTCGTAAGAGGCATGACACCCTCCGCTTTGTCCATGTACACCAATGGTCGCCATGGAACTTCTTGGTTTGTCTCCGTCCTACGGTACAATACCACCACCTACGAGGATGACCAGAGCGATGGAGTGGATACGCCCGGTGCTGGTGGGGATCATCTACCAGGGCACCAAGGCAGAGCTCAAGGGCTGCCACAACAACATCGCCCGCATCCGCCGCTGCCTCATGAAACGCTTTGGCTTCGACGACGATGGCGCCAACATCCGTGTCCTCGACGGCGCCGATCCGGCCTCGCCGCAACCCACCGGGGCCGACATCCGTCGGGAGATCGCACGCCTCGTCGCCGACGGTCAGCCCGAGGACTCCCTCTTCTTCCACTACAACAACCAAGACATGCGCCTGCCGGCCAAGAAGAAAAACAATAAGGTGGGGAAAGGAAGGGGCCACGGGCGGGCACGGGTGCGGGATAGGCTCGAGTTGCCCCGCCTCGGACTATGGATAACACTAACGTGGATAAGTTGTGGGTCTCGTGCTGGGTGGATGAGAGGTGGTTCGAGCGCCAACATGGGTAATTGAAATGGGCCCTGCGCGCAAAAAAGTCACGTCTCTTTCAATACATAGAAAAATATAGGTAAATACTATATATCGTGGTCCGATACGTAACAGAACGCCGGACCAACATCTAGTCGTTCTTTCCGAAGGAAGCATCCAACGATGCATGGCTGGGCTATATAAAGACCTGCACGACACCATCGCTCGCTCTTGTTCCCAACCATCCATAATTGTGGCCGCCATTATTGTACCTTGTCTTGGCTCGTCGTTGCCGCCTTGTACAGGCCTCCTGACTCCGATCTAGCTTCCGGTGGAGCAATTTGATGCAGCATGGCTCATGAGCCAGATCTCGAGAAGGTCCCTCCAGTCCGACGAGGGAGAGAGCATAGCAGCAATATCGGCATCGGCGCACGGCGGCGGAGCAGCCTGGCACGTGGTGAGGAAGCACCAGACCTTGAGCAGGGACCTCCAGGCCGACGACGGGGAGAGCGGAGCACCACCATCGGCATCGGTGCATGGCGGCGGATCATCGTGATGCGTGGTGTGGAAGCACTGCACAGCCTCGAGCAAGGTCCTTCTAAGGTGACGACTGAGAGAGTGGAGCACCGTACCATCGGCGGCATCGGCACCAAGCGATGGAGCAGCCTGGCTGGTGTCTAAGGCCCTGTTTGGTTAGGCTTATCATCTGGCTTTTGACTTTTGGCTTATAAGCCACAAAAGCACCTAAATAGGTGCTTTTGATTTTGGCTTTTGGCTTTTGGCTTATATCATTGTCTAACAATATCCAATCAAAAGTCAAAAGCCAAAATCCAAAAGCACCTATGTAGGTGCTTTTGTGGCTTATAAGCCAAAAGCCAGATAATAAGCTCAACCAAACAGGGCCTAAGGAAGCATTGCACACAGTCGGTGCGGTTCATAGTTCTTGTGTCTCGTCCACGAGGTTGTGTGGGTGTGGCTGGATCTCGGCGAGTATGTGGACGTGCAGGCCGCTCCTTCCAGCGTCGTTATTGAGTTTGCTGCTCCGCCACAGTTGCAGAATTCTTTGTCCACAGAAGCCGCCGTAAAGTAGGAAGCAAGTAGTAAATCACTTGAAGCACAAGCATGGACAAGAACTGTTTATCCATAGAAGCAAGATGATTTACCCAATGAAGAAGACATATCGTCCATGAAAGCAGATTAATTTACACGAAAGTTGAGTGCACATATTAGCCCGTTTGTATTTCTTGGAAGCACACCCATATTCTTTTGAAGCATGTGTATTCACGATAATGGTTCCTGCTAATACAGAAGTTTGTATTTCATTAGAAGCAATTCTTGTCCATGGTTGTTTCTGAATCGAAATTTCGGTTACATGATACATATCTTTCAAATAGAAGAAAAAATTTAAAAATTAAATACAAGCAATTTAATTTACCATAGAAGCAATTTCGTGGGAGGTAGACAGAAGCATGAAATTGTTGAATATGGAACAAAAATAATTACACTAGAAATATTGTCCTATCACGTGGAAGCAAATTCTTGTGGCACTAGAAGCACGTTGCATAGCATGGGAAACACGTTTAATGCCTAAGGAATTAAACAAAAAATTCTAAGGAAGCAAACCGTGAGAATCCGTTGCCTTAAAATCCACAATTTGTTTCCTAAAACAACGGCCGAAGACTATATATAGTGGTGCCCGTAATGGTAAATACTATATATCGTGGTCCGATGAGATCTTAGATTTGTATGGCATTAACCACACGCAATTAGCTCCCACCTAATTAGCTTTAAGGATTGACGTAATTTATGGAAACAATTACGAAACCCAACGCAATTGGAGCAAATTTCAACAACTACACATGCGAGCTCATCATCCGACGCTCTTAATTAACCGAATCCTACGGCAAACAAGTAGTCCGATGGGAAGCAAATATCGGACGCCGATTCCTAGTGGTGCCCAAAAGTATATGTAGCTAGCGACTTATCTGGTGGAGGCATCGACAAAGGCTTGCAATAGGATGGCAATGATCTTCCCAAGATGGTTACCCTCGGAGATGACATCCACTTTTTTTTTGTTGGACTCTCCTTCTCGACACCGCCCACAATTCCACACTAGGTGATTCTTTGTGCACGTTGTTGATCATGATGTGCTAGTCAGCGCTCACGGAGTCAGAGCATCTCCAGCCGTTGGCGCCCCAGTGTGTTTTTTGGCCGAAAATTTCGCCGCTTGGGGGTTGTTGCGCTGTTTTTCGGCATGGGAGGGGGGGGGGGGGGAGAGGGAGGGCGTTTCCCAGTCGTGATCCCAACCGAACAAGGCAAAAGTACGCGAAATTGTGCAAAAACTGTAAAAGCGACGAAATTTTGACCAAATTTTAGGCGATTTCATTACAAGTGGCCAACATATAGGCGATTTTTACATAGTAGATGCGATTAAAAAAAGAGGCTAGTTCATACGAGGGTCTTGTACATCTCGGTGTAGTCGGTGTCGTCGTCATTGGGGTCGCTTGGCGGCTCGTCCTTCGGTGCGCGACTGGAGCTCTGCCCTAGGTCGCTGACGAGTAGCGGTGGGGTAGGGAAGGCACCATCGTAGTCGTCAATGTCGGAGAGGACAACGACATCGTCGGCTTGCGGAGGACGCCTTTCGTTGATGATGATGCTGCTGCTCCGAGTCTGGCGACGCTTTCTCAGGCCTGGCCTTGACGATGGTGAGAGGAACTAGAGGAGCCGTGAGCAAGCGACGCTCCCTTCCTCTGCCGAGCTGCCGTTCAATGTGGGCGAGGACCCAGGCGAGAGTGCTCCCGGGCTTGCTCCACCAGATACGGCGGCCATGGGCATTGTTGCGCCCCGACACCGGGCCAACAACGGGGAGCTCCGCCAACTCCTCCTCAAAGCGCTCCTCGAAGAACGCAGTCCAAGCGACGTGGTTGACTAGATGCCACTGCAGCCGGCGACGTTCGTCCTCCGGCAACCTCTCCCGGATTTGCTCGATCTCGGCGACGGTGGGCGGCAGAGGCACATGGACGCCACCTGCGCTGAGCCGCCATGTTCTCGGCGCGCTCATGCCGACGACGCGTGGAAGTTCGCCTCGTGCAGCAGCCGGACTTCCCACAGGTGGAGGGTGTTGCGGCCGAAGCAATTGGCGGCCGCGCCGTCGAGTGGGTACCGAACACCATGGCACAGGTGGGCGAGGAGGCAAGCAAGAGACGACGAGATGGTGGGCGAGAATGGCGTGCTGCTTTCAGGCCGGGATGGTGGCCTTATGTACCGGTGGGCGGGCGGGATAGCCGATGTGGCAGCAACGTCATAACTCCGCCGCGTGGGCCGATTGGACTGCTCGCCCGCGCTGCGTGGCGTCTGGACTGACCGACGTCGTCACGGGAGCCGAGGCTATGAGGACGACTGGGTTTTGGCTAATTGATAGGCGGGGCCGCAAGCGGATGAACACGGCGAGGTACTGTTTTCGTGACTTTTTCGTTTCCGCCGGCTGCCCCCGACGCGCTGAGTTTGTTCTGCGTACGCCGGCTGAATTTTTGGCCCAAACCGATGCTATTTGAACTTTAAAGATGCGGCTAGACGAAATTCGGCGCAAAAAACGGCCTCCTTGCCCTTGGCAGGCTGGAGATGCTCTCGTAGTCTCCCCGGCAACACCTGCCTTGTACAAACTGTCGGTGGCCTAGGAAACGCCCCGCATTTGTCGAGCAACATAGGCCTAACGTATTCGAATATTTGACCGACTCACGCAACATAGGCCTAACGTGTTTTTCTTTTGCGTATCCGTTTTTTTCCTGACCGCTTCGATGATGATTCCTACACGGTCTCGGCGTCTGTCTTGTCTTAAGGATTGAATCCTGGCCCAACTTAATTGGTACTACTACTCCAAACCCAACTTAAATATAGGCCAGGTTCAAGTCTCGGATCGACCTCCCCACCATCAACAAGAGGCGCCAGCTCCAAACCCCGGATCGACCCTCCCCAGCGCAACAAACTAGAACCCTGGACCAACCAGAGC